>JAODAL010001557.1:0-225513 GCA_025379985.1 Phyllomedusa bahiana | reverse complement strand
CGATAATTTTTTATCACTATCGGAAATTTTGAAAATTGCCGATATCGACTATCGACCCGATGACGATAGTCAACGTAATCGCTCATCACTAAAAATGACAAAAAGGGGTTTTTTGGAACTTTGTATCCAGATGATTCGTTTGCAGCAGTCCCTGCAGTACAGTTGAAGAAAGGTTTAAAACTGTTTTGAAAGAGCGAATGTGTTTTATGTTTAAAGTGCGTTTATGTCTTAAGTGTGGGACTTACAGGGGTTTTCTGGCTACAAAGGTCATATCTGTCATGATGGGGACAGTAAAAAGAAGCACTTTTGCAATTGGCTTGTATCACTTAAATCATTTAGTATAGCAGATATTAGCTAATATGTAAGTGTGTAGAGCCATTTCTGAATCATGGGGTTGAGCCATGCCCCTTTTGCTGTGATTGGCTGTCTGATATTTAGTTCAGTGCTAGTCGTGACATGCCTCCTGTGTGGGACATGCCCCCCGTGCTGTGATTGGCTGCTTGCACTCTCTGTGTTCACTCACCTCAGAGCTGTGTAAACATGAAGCTGAAACTGGCTTCCTCAGCTTTCTCTGCTGGCTGTGTCTGTGTAATAAAGGCTGCTGGAGCTCTCTATGCTCCTTTCACAGTGACAGCTCTATGTAAAGGATCTGGGCAATTACTGAGTCTCTAGTTGTTAGATTCACTCTCCCTCCATATAACACAGCCTCATACACTCTGCTCCCCCTCTACCTCCTGCCTGATAACAGAGGGGGGGAGTAGTTTTCATTTCTCACATTTGTTTCATCATTTCAGGCTGTATGTATAACTGTTTACAGCAATGTGGGTGTTCTGGTTCCAAGGAGCTTGTGGAGGGAGGTGACAGTTCTCCAGGCATGAGAACTGACCATTGCAGGGGGTCTGCAGAGCTATGACATCCTCTCCCTTCTCCTGCTCATAAGGAATGAGAACTGGGGAGTTAGCAGGGACAGGGAGGGGGTGGGATGATGTCACCATTTTTCAGTGAGGGAAGATCCGCCTACTGGGAGGACAGACCTGCCCCTGGATTTGAAGTTGTAAGACAAAGAGAAACAGCTAATTTCTGTGAAAGCCTGTGGTGACAAAACCCCTTTAATATTGAGGGACTTTAGATTTGTGGAGTTTGGAAGAGAGAATATTGTATTAGATTAGCTATTTATATATTGTTTCTCTTGACTTTGTAATATCCCCATGTGCTCCATGATTGACAATGCTGTCAAGTGCACATCCTGTGCAATGTATGCAATCCTTGAACATCCGTTTAAGGGTGTATACTATTGTGTGAGATTTGTGCACACTGCATGTTTACATGTTTACATTCCAAAATCCTGGATCTAAAAAAGCAAGTTGCAACACACCATTGCTAACTTGGAGCCAGTCTGCTGCTCACTGAGCAGGCAGTTGCTGGAGTAGATGCAGGGGAGGATGCAAGGACATGAGGCAGCTTGCTGGGTGTCAGGGAGACTAGTCCCGTTCTGGAACACCCCCCAAAAATTTGTCAGATTAGAGAATGAGGGGGATGTCAGTAGAAATAGCGCTGCTGCAGCAGGACACTTCCCCAGTCTGCTCCAGTAATGTGGAGAATAGTAGTGCATGGGTGGCTAGACAGGTGCTGGTATTTTGAGACTCAACTATTAGGGAAACAGACACGACAAGCTGTCACAAAGACTGTAATGGTCAAACAGCATGTTGTCTTTCTGGGGCCTGACATATTGTGGATCGGGTTAACAGATTACTGGGTGGGGCTGGTGATGATCCAGCTGTCATGGTGCACATTGGCAACAATGACAAAATTAGAGGTAGGTGGTGTGTTCTTAAAAGTGATCTCAGAGACTTAGGCCAAAAGCTTAAGACAAGGACCTCTAAAGTAGTATTTTCAGAAATACTACCTGAACCACGGGCCAGGTGAATACCTGGCTGAAAAATTGGTGTAGGAAAAAGGGATTTGGGTTATTGGAGAACTTTGCTATCTTCTGTCTTGACTACAGACTCTATGCTAGGGACGGGCTGCACCTACACGGGCAGGGTAAATCTGTATTGGGGTACAAACTGGCCAGGAAGTTGAAATAGTTTTTAAACTAGGGATTGGGGGGGAGGGCAACTACAGATATAGCGTGCAAGATAGTGAAGATATAGAGCTGGAAATTAGTAATAAATCAATTGGTGGAATGAGGAGGGAGAGGTTGTAACAGTTAATAAGGTTAGGATTAAAAAAACAAAACACTCCAAATTGCCTGTTTATCAATGCCAAGAGAGAATTATTTATCTGTAAAGAAAAATATGACATAGTGAGGATAACTGAGACATGACTGGATGAAAGCTATGACTGGGCTGTTAACTTACAGGGTTATAGTTTGTTTAGAAAAAAATCAGAAAAATAGGAACTGTCGAGGTGTATATCTTTACATAAACCCAATTACAGTAACACTGGGAAGATATTAAACGGAAATTAAACAGTGGATCATTTGGTAATAAAACGGGGGGGAAATAACAATAATGCATTCTACAAAGGTCAGTTTAAGGGCCCCCAAAATTTTAACAAAACCCCATGGAAGATGTACTCCTCATGAAAATAGATGAAGGCTAATCAAAAATGGGGTTTGTTATTATGGGCGACTTTAATACCCGACATAAGTTGGAAACTGAAACCTGGGGCCCTTTTTAAAAAAAGAAGCAGGTTTTTGTAATACAAAGAAATTATTTTTCCAACTGGTAAGGGCCGCTGGGGAAAAGGCTATTTTGGACTTAATATTGATTTACAACCTGACCAGTACAAAGGTTCAGGTTGGCGGCACCTGGGAAAATAATGACCACAATATAATACTTTCCCATTTACCCTTCAAAAAGTTTTTTTTTTTGAAGAGCCAAAAATAACAGAAAGATAATGTAGGGGTTTTTTTTAAAAAACATCTTAATAACTACTGGGGAGGTAAAAAATTTTTGGAAAAAAAGTGATCAAAAAACAAAAAAATTGGAAAAATAAAGAGAAAAGGGAAAAATAAAAAAAAAATTACAAAAAAAGAAGAAGAGTAAAGAAGCACTAAAAAGCTATGAGGGAAAAAATAAAATATCTAAAATAATAATAATGATAAATACAGTAAAGTTGGAGACAGAAAGCGATATTGCCAAAAAAGTAAATTTCCCCCAAATATTTTTTTAAATATGAAGTAGTAAAAGAAATTTTAAAAAAGAAAAATATTAGATGGTATGATGGAAAAGATAATCTACAAACAATTTTCCCCCACCCTTTCTACCCAGAAATTGTTTTTGGCATTGGAAGTTAAATGTTTCTTGTCTGCCCAGGAAAAAGTCGCTTGCCCTTGAAGATTAAAATTTTTTAAAAAAAAAAAACAGGTCCTGATGTTTCCATGTGTCTTAAAGGGGAAAAAAAAAAAGTTAAATGATGCAGGCCCTTTTTTAAATTTAAAAAAAAGGATATACTCTGAATTTGCACATAGAAAAAATGGTGCCAATTCAAAAAAGGGCAAAAGTGGGCTGAAAAAATTAGCCCCGTGGGTTAACCCTTTTTTGTAGGGAAAAGTTTTAAACTTTGCAAAGAGTGTTTTGGGTATCTCATGAAAAAAATTATAATCCCTTGCAATGGGTTTATGAAGGATCAGTCCCGTAAAACTTGTCATAAAGTAGAGAAGGGCGAATTTCCCAAAAATTGGGGCGTATTCGCGAATTTCCGACCCAAAATAACTTCATCCCAATTTTCAGGAAGAATCACGTTAAAAACAGCTATTTTTAGGCTGCACAGAGCCTCAGGGTGCTGAAGAAATTGTGCCCTGTTAAATATCAGAGGGAGTTGGTTTGGTCTTCATCAAAGTTGTGTTTTAGTATGACACGCAGATGACTGCGCGTCTTTTAATCGCTTCCTATAAATTCCCCGGGGACTAAGAGGGCAAAACTGACCAAAAAACTGAAGGGGGAATGTAGCCTGATAAAGTCATGGCAGCGGACAGCTGGAAAAAAAACAAGCTGAGGGCTCAGGTGGCAACATCATGACAGAGTGTGGAGGTGATGGCGGCAGCCACAGCTGCATGAGGTCAGACAGTGGCACAATGACATTCTGGAGGTGGCAAAAACAGGAGTAGGCCAAAGAGTGGCACAATGACCAGTGTGGAGTTGACGGCATCAACAGCAGCAGCAGCATGAGGTCAGAACAGTGGCACAATGACATTATGAGGTGGCAAAAACAGTAGTAGGCCACAGAGTGGTACAATGATGGAGTGGAGGTGACGGTGGAAGCAGCATGAGGTCAGACAGTGGACAATGACATTCTGGAGGTGGCAAAAACATGAGTAGGCACAGAGTGGCACAATGGACAGAGCACGTGGAGGTGACAGCGGCAGGCAGCAACAGCATGAGGTCAGGAGTGGCACAATGACATTCTGGAGGTGGCAAAAAATGGAGTAGGCCACAGAGTGGCACAATGACACAGTGTGGAGGTAACGGCAGCAGCAGCATGAGGTCAGACAGTGGCACAATGACATTTGGAGGTGGCAAAACAGTGTAGGCACAGAGTGGCAAGACAGAGAGTGGACGTGAGGTGCAGCAGCATGAGGTCAGGCAGTGGCACAATGACATTCTGGAGGTGGCAAAAACAGTAGTAGGCCACAGAGTGGCAAATGACAGAGAGTGGAGGTCACAGCACAGCAGCATGAGGTCAGACAGTGGCACAATGACATTTCGGAGGTGGCAAAACAGTGTAGGCCACAGAGTGGCTCAATGACAGAGAGTGGGGGCACGGGGCAGCAGCATGAGGTCAGGCAGTGGCACAAGACATTCTGGAGGTGGCAAAACAGTAGTAGGCCACAGAGTGGCACAATGACAGAGAGTGGAGGTCACAGCAGCAGCAGCATGAGGTCAGACAGTGGCACAATGACATTCTGGAGGGGGGCAAAACGGAGTTAGGCCAGAGTGTGCACAATGACAGAGAGTGGAGGTGACGGCGGCAGGAGCAACAGCATGAGGTCAGAGAGTGGCACAATGACACAGTGTGGATGTCCCAGCAACAGCAGCAGCAGCATGAGGTCATAAAGTGGCACAATGACAGAGTGTGGAGGTGGGTGGCAATACCAGTCCTGGTAAGATGGTTGGTGGCAGATGGAGAAATGTCAGCAGATGTGTGGTATCAGGTGTGTGGCGGCATCAGAATAGTGGCTGAGGCAGGTAGTTTGAACCCAGACTCATTTCTCACAGTTTGGGTGAGGCGTCATGGCTGATGTAGTCTGACGCCTAAGGCATTGGTGTGTGGAAATCCTCACCGATCCACTCCTGATTCATCTTGACAAAGGTCAGTCGTTCCACATTTCCCGAGGACAAGCGGGTTCTTCTTGGGGTAACGATGGCTCCTGCCCACTGAACACCCGCTCTGATGCCACACTACTGGCCGGGCAGAACAGCTTCTCCACTGCAAACTCGGCAAGTTGCGGCCACAATCTAGTTTGGCTGCCCAGTAGTCCAGCGGATCTTCTAACTGGGTGGCAGAGTGCTGTCCAAGTAGGCCACCACCTGTTGGTTCAGGGTCTGCTCCAGGTCCTGCTGCTGCTGCTGCTGGCGACTGCCCTCCTGCTTAGGTGGGTGATGGAAGCTGCTCATCAGTGACTCCAAACCTAGGTTGTTGCTGATGGTGCTGGTACTGCTCCTACCCCCCCACCTTCCTCCAGCAGCCGCGGCAGTAGTACGTGAGCTCCGGGCAGACCTGTCAGAGGAGGGACGATGCCGCACATAGGCAGCGGCCAACTGACTACGGAGGATTTCCCTATAGTATTTGAGTTTGTCCTCCCGCTCAATAGCGGGGAAAAAAGGCTCCATTTTGGACCGGTAGCGAGGGTCCAATAGGGTGGAGAGCCAGAAGTCATCCCTCTGCCGGATGCTGACTATTCGGCTGTCACTAGCCAGGCAATCAGCATGCTGTGGGCCATCTGCACAAGTGACTCCGAGGGGCTCCCTGCCTCCATCTCCACTGTATACTGCCATGGTGCTTGGGGGTCATCTGCCTCAGTCTTCCTCATCTCCATTACCTCCTCAGCTGCTCCTGCTCCTCCTCTCTTGTCACCTGGGTAGAAAATCCACTCATTTCACCAGACAATCTTCTGCTCCAATGTCCTCCTCTCCTCCATTTCAGTCCCACCGGACTCATGTGGCCGCGAGATGTAGTCGCCACGTCTCCAGTCCCCTGCCCAGACAGATTTTTCAGCATCTGTTCCAGGACATGAAGCAGTGGAATGACGTTATTCATCCGTAGTCTGGCGAAAATGACAAATAATTGCCTCCCCGAATGGCCTCACAAACGGAGGTTGTCACGCATGAGCTGGCCACTGGCTGACATCAAAGTTACACAGGGGAGTATCTGTCCCCTGGATCATCAAAAAAAACGTTAATGGCCTTTCTCTGTTCATACAGTCGGTCCAACATGTGAGGCTGGAATTTCCAACGGGTGGAAAACATCGCATATTTAGAGTGTGTTGGGGGAGCGTTTTGCCGCTGCAACTTGAGGAGGGTTGTTCCTGGCTTTGTAGGAATGGATGAAGTGCATGCCACAGTTTGCTGGCCATTTTAGAATCTTGAAGATCCGGTGGAAGACTTTCAGGGAAACCTTTTACAAACAGATTGGAAACATTTGCGCATTGCCTGGGCGCATGGACCATCCCTCCTCGGTGCAGCGCGGTCCCATGTTCCTCCCATTGTCCGTCACCTGGTTCCGATTTGCAGTTGGCTCGGAGAAAAGCCACACATCGATTTCTTGCTACATGACGCGGAGACAGTTCCTCCCTGTGTGACTTCGTTCGCGAGGCAAGCCACGGTTGTAGAACTGATGACACGCCTGTGTCCTACACATGTGGTATGAATGGGAGCAGTATTGTGGAGGCTGAGATGGGGGATGGTGGTGTGGAGGAGGAGGAGGCGGACATTGGCGCAGGAGCCGCAGTTCGACATGTGGAGGAGGAAAGCGGCCGTTCCCTGTCCAAGTTGTTGGTGTGCCTGGGCCGAAGCACATTCAGCCCAGTGGGCCGTTGATGGACATGTACTGGCCCTGACGTAGTTACAGCTCCAGACGTCGTTTGCTGCTTGCCAGTGCCCTTGAAAACAAACCGATTAGTGAAGGACTGGCTCACCTTCTGTTCTACATATTTATGAAGTGCTGGTACTGACTTTTTTGAAAACTAAATAACGGCTTGGAACTCTCCATTCGGCTCGGCGCAAGCCATTAGTTCTCTGAAGGTGCAGAGTCCCCATTTGGGAAAAGGAGGGACTGCAGCACAACAACGCTTGGACAGGAGTCGGGCAGCTTCTGCACTTAGGATGGTGGACGCATACTGTTGTCTAGTTGCAAATCGCCTCGCTGAACGGACTGATGGGCACTTGAATAGTGAGGAGCAGGAGCATCTGGACCGGGTGATGATGTCAAGAGGAAACTGCTTCCCTTCTGCAGAGGTGGTGGAGCCCTTGACTGGCTGCATTGGGAATGCGTGCCATGGGCACTGCTGCTGCTGCTGTTGCTGCGGCGGGCAGGATGGACCACCACATCTGAGCCACGTTTCTCCAAGGCCACCGGATGGGTGACGCTTGCATGTGTTGACAGCAGGGCCGTGGTTTTTTTTGCCAACGTTATCTCCCTGGCACGCTTCACTTTCTGTTACAGATTCTCACATATATTATATTCGGCTCCTCGGTGTCTTAGCCAAAGAAACTGCCACACGCCGAGTATTCGGATTTTACGCCACGCTCTGCACTGAGTGACTACTGCCGCCGCTGCCTCGCTGAGCCCCTGTGCCGCTATTTTCTTGACCTGGAAGGGGTTTTTTACCCGATGCCGTTGGCTCCTGACCTCACACTGCTGCTTTCCTGCTGCTCACGGCCACCGACCCACTTGCTGGCTGCGCCGCTTTGCTGAGCGCAAGCTGACGCCCTCTTCTACTGACGTTGATGAAGCCTTGCTCACCTGGCTCAAATGTGGTTCGGCTACATCTCATCTATTTGTGTTTCTCGTCACTGCTGTCCTCATCCACCGGGCTTTGGCATGCAGAGGCTGACCCCTCACAACATGACCTCCCATTGACACTATCAACAATCTATACTTTGCCGCCTACTGCAAGAAGCAGGGGATAATTGGCCCCATTTATTCGCTGCCAAGTAGCTGCTGACTGCCCTCTAAATTGTTCATCTCTCGCTATATAGTGGACGCGGAGCCCAGACCACATAGTAGATCTCTGGATTGATGGAACGGATGGGCAGAGGCAGGTTGAGGACAGGTGAGGGCCAGCTGACCGTTTCCGGGCCATGCCATAAGGGTTTGTGTCTGACGTTCCCAACAATCTTGCTGGGGTTGTCAGATGTCTCTGGGAGGAAGTGGATGATCCTAGTTCAACCAATCAAGAGACCATTGAGGTTGTGAACAACCACACGGCGAAGGTCCGTAGATGCAGCGGGCAGTTGCGGGCTCAAACGAGTGACCCCTGCTGCACGGATCGTCCCCTTGCTGTGCTTGCGACCTGGGCCTGCTCCAGGAAATATTTGTGCTCTGCCACTCGCAGGTGGAAGAGCCTGCCACCTACCTGTCTTACATACTGTTTGTTTCTAAAATGTACAGGACACTGTTTGATGAAGTTATTGTATATGATAAATTACACACCCTGTATTTGACTCCAAATGAACCCATAAGAAGCTGGGTAACCCTTGGATTTAAATTTACGCTCCACAAGATGGGCAAGGAAAATTTAATTGTATGTGCCCGTTTTAAAAACTCTGTGTATTTTTCGATTATAAAAGCACAAAAACAGGCTTAATTAACCTTCGGATATGAATTATGCTACAGAATTTCTTCTGTGGTGGTGAAAAACAAAGTTTCTTTTACTGAGTACAACTGCAGAGACAATGCTTAAATAACCACAGGATGTAAATTGCGACCAAAACAAATTGAGCAACCACAAACTACGAGCTTTGTAGCGTGTTAAAATTGCGTTTATTCTACGCTACACAACCAGAGAAAAAATTGTAATTAAAAACATTCGCTTGTGAATTAGGTACAGGAAAATTGTATTTTTTGGCGGTGAAACAGGACGGTTTTTGGAGTCACCACAGCACAAAAACAACGCTTAATTAACCCCTGGATCTAAATTGGCAAAGAACTTGAGCAGCCACAAATACTAGCTTGTTGCGTGTTACAATTGCGTGTTTTCTACGCTACACAACAGAGAAATAATTGTATTTAACATTTGCTGTGAATTATTGGTAAAGAAAAATATTGTAATTTTTTGGCGGTGAAAAAGACGGTTTCTTGGAGGTCACCACAGCAGCAGAACAACGCTTAAATTAACCCCTGGATTTAAATTGTGGCGCCAAAAGTAATTGAGGCAGCCACAAAACTACTAGCTTTGTAGGTGTTCCAATTGCGTTGTTTTCTCGCTACACAGCAAAGAGAAAAAATTGTAATTAACCTTTGCTTGTGAATATGCTTATCAGGGAAAATTGTAATTTTGGCAGTGAAAAAGCGGTTTATTTTTTGTCACCAACAGCACAAAAAACAACGCTTTATTAACCCTGGATGTAAATTGCGCAATATTGTGAATTGCGCAGCCACAAAACTACTAGCTTTGATAGCGTGTTACAATTTGCGTGTTTTTACGCTACAAAACAAGAGAAAAAAATTGTAATTAACTTTGCTTGTGAATTAGGCTACAGGAAAATTTTAATTTTTGGCGGTGAAAAAGACGGTTTCTTGGAGTCACCACTGCAGTCAGAAAAAAGCTCTAATTAACCCCTGGACTGTAAAATTGCGCCAAAGAATTGAAGCAGATAAAACTACTAGTTTGTTAGCGTGCTGTTCAATTGCGGTGTTTTCTACCGCTACACAACGAGAGAAAAATTTTAATTAACCTTTGCTTGTGACTTAGGCTACAGGGAAAATTGTATTTTTTTTGGCGGTGAAAAGACGTTTTCTTTGCAGTCACCCACAGCAGAAAAATACACCGCTTAATTAACCCCTGGAAGTAAAATTGCGCAAAAGAATTGAGCAGTCAAAAATGAAGTGGTATTTGTTTTGTAAATGTTTCTTTTTAAATGAATACATCAGGAACTTGGCTTAGATCCCTTAGGATATTCAATGTGCTAGGTGAGAAGATAGCATTAAAATGTATACGCGCAGCAGTGGATGCACACTGGACTTCAGACTCCAATACCCCAAAAAAATCAGAAATAGAACGTTAAGAGCAAGCAGTTTGAGACAGCTGAGACACCCCACAAAAAATCGCTGTATAAAAAATTCATTTCTTCCAGGTAACAATCTGCCGCGGCGCACCTTCCCCTGATCTGTCAGTGAGAGCGGTAGTGAGCTCCCAGGTCGAGGCCCGGGACTTATATAGTGCGAGTGATGTCACAGAATCACGGCTGGTCTCTGATTGGCTCATCTCGCACATGTCATGCAGGCTATGCCCCTTCTTCCTCCCGAGTGCTTTCTTTGCCCCATGTAACGCCATGTGCTCGCAGCCATTTTATCACTCAAAAGCACACTTCGTTCACCCGAAGTACCCCAAACTTCGACTTCGTTCAGAACCGAAGTTTTCCTGAAATTCTAAATGAATTCCACTTCGTTAGAATCAATTCGCCCATCTCTAAGTGGCATCTATCGAAACTTGGTGTACCATTGTAAAAAAATTTAATGCATCCTTTTGTTTTTAATGTATAGAGTAGTGTAAGCTCTTGCACTATTCAATGTGTTTTTCTTTTGCAGTATATATACATATATCAGCCAAGAAGATGCCAAAAGACACACTTCAGACCTCTGTCGGGCCATTTAATCCTATGGACATGTATATGTTGGGAGCCTTTGTTATGTACACACTACCATAAATGTGGTGTGTACCTAGCCTAATACTGTCTTATATAGGGCAGTGAGACAGAATATAACAGTGTCTAGTGCTCTGTATTCTTCAAGATAACGCACACTGTTAGGGTATGTTCACAAGGCTTATTTTGGGGTGCATTTCGGCACGTACTTCGTGGTGTACTGCGCTCTAATACGAGCGAAATGCGCCCCAATCATTACTGTAATCCACAGTTCTCTCTCCCCGCTCGTACAATATGATTGTATTGTAAGCTCGGGGAGATAAGTGACATGTCATTTATTCACGGCGCTTTTGCCTCGCGAGTAATGCGTGTCTATGGGTCCGGTGCGCTGCCGCCGATCTCAGGGAAGTACCAAATTCTAATATTCTCACCAGAACATTTAGGAAAGCAATTGCAGGAAATACGATTCTGCATTTTAAAAGTAATCACCCTAAGCATACTAAATTATCTATCCCAAATTTGGCGAATTGATACGTACCAAACGTAATTGTACTACTGAAGAAGATTTTCAAATTGAATCCCAGAAAATTTGTGTGCGGCTTCATAATCGAGGTTATCCAGATTGGGTTCTAGACAGAGCAGTGTCTAGGGTAAGGGACATTCCTAGGTCAACATTGTTATCATCTAATAAATCTAGAATTAAACAAGATATCCCAACTGTTGTCCTAGATCATAGTATGCATTTCAATGCCATTAAAAATACAGTTATTAAATATATACCAATATTAAAATAATATTTTGGCTAATATCTTACAAAAAGGCTGCAGGATTGTAGCCAAACGATCTAGGACCATTGGCAACATTATTTCTCCCAATGAATTCATCTCTGCATCTTCTCGTCCTACGTGGCTCTCCACCAGAGGCTTTTACAGATGTGGAAGTCGCATTTGTAAAACCTGTACCTATGTGACACCCACCAAACAGTTTTCTTCCAGTATGCGTAATTTAAATATTAAGCAGTACATCAAATGCAACACAACCTCTGTTATTTATATCATCAGATGTAATATATGCAATCTTAGTTATGTGGGATGTACCTCAAGAAAATTCAAAACTCGCATATTAGAACATCTGAACGATATAAAAAAAAACCTGCTGGACGCAATGTTTCTGGTGCCTCACGTCACTTTATCGAAATACACAATTCTAATAAGTTTTGAAACTTTCGCTATTGAAAAGGTAAATTTAGGTAGACGAGGTGGCAATCTAGAATACAAATTGAAGGACAGCGAGGCGTTTTGGATATATACGTTAAATTCTATTGTTCCAAATGGACTTAAAGGGGTTGTCTCGTTACAATGATTGGGTTTTAATTAAAAGATCTTTAAAAAACAAGCAGCTTTGCAATATATGTTCATTACAAATGTCCTACTGATTTTGATCTATCCCTGTTAGTAGTAGTATATTAGCTTCTCAAATCTCTATAGCAGCTGACCTGTTGATCTTTATCTCACTGGCTGTCAGGTCTGATGACTCATCCCCTTCAGAATACAGGTCAGAGCACAGAGCCCCTCCAGCACAGAATGCTTCTGTAGTGGAGGGAGGGGGAGTGATCTGGCTTCTGTGTCTGTGATGCCTGGATTAACCCTGTTTTATGCCGCCCCCCCGCCTCTACACATATTGGGAGGAAGGTGAGGCTGATAAATAGATTGACACATGCCCCTGTGTGTTACTATAATCATGTTTGTGTCTGGGAGCGTACTATACAATAGAACAGATCGGGGGGCATGTGAACGTTCATGCTCTGCGTATATGACACACCCCTGAGAAAATAACATTTCCCCATCCCCTTTTTTGTTCTGACAGGATTTGTTTTTTTCTGGGATGGGGGTTTTTTATCAAGAGGGGGTATAGGAACATTTACATCCCCCGTCTCTATTGCAATCACACTTTCACCCTCCTTGCTGCCCGGGGAGCGCAATCAGCTGCCCGAAAAAAGAGCCTCGCGACCTAGGTGGCACCACGGGTTTTAACCCTGTAGAAAACCCCCCTCGCTCCCCCCTACCCCTTGAAAGAAGTTAGGGGAAGAGGTCTGTGTGTGAGGGGAGGGGAAGAGGAGAGAAGAGCATACAAGAAGCAAAACCCTGAATTAAAAATCTTTGCTCTGCCTTTTAAAGAAGGCTGAAAGTTGTAAAAGAGACAACTCCTTTAAGTATGTAATGGAATTTGTTTGATTATTAAAGGGGGGTTTTTCCACGAAATAGAATTGCGGGAACTTTCAAATGAAAAATAAAAATTTTCACCATTCATTTTTATAAAACATTTGCACTTTTTTTTGTTTTAGCTGCTCCTTTAGTGATCCATTGTTTTCAGCCATTCCAGGATACGATCAGGGGTGAAGCTTTCATCCCGGGCGACAGCTCAGCATCACCTTCCTTCAGGGGCGCTTTAGAGTTCAAAATCCCGGTGCTGTCATTTACCCTGTCCTCTGTAAATCTTTCTAATTAGTCAAACGTGAAAATAAAAAAAAAAGAAACTCAAACAGGGCTGTGCATTGATTAAAAAGAAAAAATCCAAAAAATTTGGGTTTCTGCAGGGATTTGAACCTAGGACCTTTGTGTATTTGGGGAAAAGTTTTTCCCCGAGCTACATCGTAGTTTCACAGTTTTATACATAAACAGACCCTTTCTTTTACAGAAAGATGAAAGGCCCCGTGATAATCTTTGGGGCACATGATATGCAATTCAAACAAATTCAACACGCCTCCTTTGAGACACAGAGTTAAGCCTTGAGTATCTTGTATATGTTGGTAACTTCATGCATTTTGTCTTATTTTATCTGATACTCCCTGTCTTGTACATAGTGTGATGGTTTTAATCCAAATTTTTTTTACCATTTTTCATTTTTTGTACACCCGAAGTGGGGCCGGCGGGAGCGCCGAACCAGGGTCGGAGGCCCCAGTGTGGGCCGCGAGTTCCTGGGGCCCCGGGGGAGTTGCCGTCGCTCCCGGGGCCCCCGGCCGCACACCGGTCTTTGAAAGCCCGGGCCCTCATCCCGGGATCGAGACGGGCCCCGGAGCGGGGGACTAATGTCCCCGGGCTCCCGGGGCTGCGCTTTTAAGCGGAGCACGGGCCATACGCTGGCTCGTGTTGCCCGGAGGCTTAAGGCACTAGGCATTAAGTTCCCGGGGCGGCCCCTATGGGACGTGGGCGGCGCGGTGACGTCACTCCCCGTGCCGCCCTATGCAGGCAAGATAGCCGGCGGGAGGTCAGGTAGTGTTTTTTTTTTTTAATATAAAAGAAAGGGGCCCCCTGACCTCCCAAAAAGGGGGGCCCCTGATTAAATAAAAGGGGGGCCCTGATCTACCTAAAAGGGGGCCCCTGCTGTCCCCAAAAGGGGGCCCTGACTGGGCCGGGGGGGCCCCTGCTCTCCCAAGGGGGGGCCCAAATCTGCCAAAAGGGGCCCCTGACTCTCCCAAAAAGGGGGGGCTCTGATCTCCCTAAAAGGGGGCCCCTGATTCCCAAAAAAGGGGCCCTGACTTGCCTAAAGGGGGCCCTGACTCTGCCTAGGCAAAAGGGGGCCCTGACTTATCTAGCGAAAAGGGGGCCCCGGGACTTGCCCTAACCTAAAGGGGGCCCTGACTTCCCTGCCCTAAAGGGGCCCTGACTCTGCTACCCCTAAAGGGGCCCTGATCTGCCAAACCCTAAAGGGGGCCCCTGACTCTACTTAAACATAAGGGGCCCTGATCTACCTAAAACTTAAAGGGGGGCCTGACTTACTTAAACTAAAGGGGGCCCTGACTCTACCTAAACAAAAAGAGGGCCCTGACTCTACTTAAACAAAAAGGGGGGCCCTGTCTTACCAAAAAACTAAAGGGGCCCTGCTTTTTAAAACAAAAAAGGGGGGCCCTTCTCTACTAAAAAAAAAAGGGGGGACCTGATTCCCTAAATAAAGGGGCCGACAAACTTAAAATAAGGGGGCCTGACTCCCCCTAAACATAAAGGGGGCCCTGGTCCAAAAATAAAGGGGGCCCTAACTCCCTACAAAAAAAAGGGGCTCTCCCTGCACATGCTAAAGGGGCCCCCAAAACTTCTGCCATGCTAAAGGAGGTCTAATTTCCCTGTTTACTACCTAAAGGGGCCTGTTATTCCTGGGGGTATTTCCTCCCCACCCTGGCAAAGGCTACCCACCACCTCTTGGGGTGGCCTAGCAATTATCCAGTGGGGTCTACCACCCAAATAGGGGGCCCATCTAGTTCCCGGGGGGCCCCCCCCTTTTTCCAAACCCACTAGGGGTTTGTTTAATGGTAATTAATTTTGGGGGACGCCAAAAGTTGTTGCATAATTTCCCGGGACTTTTGTCCTCCCCCACCCCCAAAACCCCCTTTGGATATAGACCCCTGTTATGGCCTGTACCCGCTCTCCCACCCTGGGAAGTTTGACAGGGTGGGGGAAAAGGTGAAGTATGCTGGAAAATTTGGGGTTCTAAAAATTTTTTTGTGAATTTTCTGTGGGGATGAGGGTGGCCCGGGGCAAATCATCATGGCGGTGTGGAACGGGTGCAGAAAAGAAGGGAAAAGAACGACTCAAGAGAAGAGAACGATCATCGGATAAACGTCTCGGTGATCCCCGATGTCAGGGGGTTTTTTTATTCTTTATGGTCGTGCTGTATTAAATGTAAAGTGATGTGACCCGACTGGTGTCAGATCACTTGTGGTCTCCCTATGGTGGTGTTATTCGGCGTTGTATATGGCGTGTAAAGTGTACTGATTGTAAAAGTGAGGGAACACCTGACCCGTGATAGGGTTACACTTTTTTTCTTGTGGTGTTTATTTTAAAGGTGGTGAGGTGCGTGACCAAGGGAAAAAGTGGAGGGAGTATTGTATGTGGACTATTGGAGGGGGGAAAATTGATGTGGGTGGAGGGGGATATGGATGGGCAATTTCCCCCTTTTTGTGTCTAGGGATATGTTTAGTTTGACAAAAATATGTGAGACGGGACAGATATGGGGAACTCACTTAGTAAAAGTAAAACTAATACAGTTCTTTTTTCCCATGCTGAAATTTATGGGTTTTAAAATGGGCGCGTTTATATCCTAGAGGCCTTTTTTTTTTTTGGGCTGGGGGGGGGAAATGGGGTTTTGCTGGGAGCGGGGAGATCAGGTTGCTGGGGGGGGGGGGAGGGGGCCCAGGTGCTTCAGCTGTATGGGGCCCTGAACTTTCTGTTGGCGGCCCTGCCAGTTGTTGTTACTCTTCCAGCTGATTTTTATCAGCTGTTTTTTCACTCGCTTGCTGCTGGGCAGGGGTTTCCTTACTTTTCCCCCCTTGGTATCGCTTTTCACGCATCCTAAACCCCCATCTTTGGTGGTGTTTTTGTTGCGGCGTGACTTGGATGTGCGGGATGGGGCGCGCCTCTCTGCAGTATGTGAGTGGATGGTTGCCCCGTTCTCCGACGCTTGGCTGTTGCTAGGAGGCGTGCCTTGCTCGCCCTTTGGGGCCCACTGTTGTTGGGTACATTTTTTCGCCGATCCCCGGGGCGGGGTTTTGGTTTATGACGTTACATATGGAGGCGTGGCTTCGATCAGGTGCCGGATGTGAGGTTGGCGTGTTTTGCTGGAGTTTCCACCCAGGTGAGTCTCATTGGTGCATTAGCTTTTTACTATATATATATGTATGTTTGTAAGGCAAATTTTGTCGATTAAGAGTTGATTGCCAAAACGCGTACCCTTGACCTGTTCACTGTATTATTTAGGGGACTGTCCACGAATAATTTCATATTCTCATGAATTCGGAGTTGCTGGACTTTTCCCCCTTCTTGTTATTTTGGGATGGACTTACAGAAGTGTACCCTTTGCAACCCGGGGAATGCGAGTGGTGAGCTGCTTTTCCGCTGTCAATATGCGAGCCCCCCCCAGAAACGGGGAGTACGCCCCGATTAGCGAAAACTCCGCAAAACCCGGCTTTTAATTGCAAGGCGTACAGCACGCCCCGCAATTAAGCCGTGTGAACTTACCCTTAAGGTGTGTGGCACAGTTACTGAACCAAGTTGTACTTGGTGTAGTTCAACAAAATGTCTTATATGTACAAAAGAGTGTTAAAGGCATTGAATATCCTGTGCACACAGTGCGGGGGTAGGACATTATCTTCCTTTTTTTCCTAACTAGGATTTTGTAAGTGTGAGAAAGTGTTTTTTAAAAATGGTTAAATGTTTTAATTTTTGTTAAGCATGCCTCTTTTCCATTCATCCTCTTGTAAATAAGTGGAAACATTCTTGCACACATACCTGGGCTTAAAACCTGTACAAGACTAATATGTTCCACAGCCAAGAGTTATCTGCCATTCCAGTCTAGATAATTCCCAGTAAACTAACCAGGACTCAAAGCTGATAAATTATACTTACATTGTTGCAAACCCCGAAGCAAGAAAGAGATTTCTTTAGTTGATGTATTTAACACGCTGAGGATTGTCTAGACTGGATACAATTTGTAGCAAACTGTCAGATGTAAGGGTACTTTCACACAGTTTTTTTTTTCACACGGCTTTCAATGTGGAGTCTGTGTTGGAATCTATGTTAAAACTGTGTAATACCCGTGAAACATTGTTTTCATTGGGAAGTTATGCCATAGTTCAAATGATGCCGATTTTTTACAATGTGGATTCAAAATCTGCACAAGGAGAAAAAGTAATTTTTTACTTCTTGACCTGGTATCCACATCTGGTAGACTAGGTGCAGATTAGCAAACCATGTATGAATTTTGGCGCCCAGCCACCATTTTTTTTGCGTGCATTTGTAGCGTAGAATGCGCCTAAATCTATTAACCTGTTTTACTGCGGGTCATAGATTTAGCACTTTCTAGCTACAAAACGACACTTCTGGCTCAAGTAAACCAATTTTAAAGTGCTCTACCTGTTCCAGCAGTAATGCACCTGGATTTGCCATACTGAAGCTATAAATGTGTAGTTTCGTATGATTGTAGTGCGAAACGCCTCCGGCACGGCCCCAGATCTCAGGCGCATTACAAAGTGCCGCTGTGAGGAACTGGTCAGGGGCACACGAGTAGACACCGACAGAGTGAGGCCCTGATGCTGTTCCCAGCTACTGTCCCTGCCTTTTGGGGGTACCCGACCGAAGACTGCGAGAAATCCTGAATAAGTGAATACACAGGACGCAGACAAAACAAACGCTGAACACAATCACAGAGGGTCAGACTAATCAGGTCAGCAACAGTCGGGAAAAGCAGTACAAAATCACAAGGCAGAGGGATAGTCAGAAATAAAGCCAAAGTCAGGTAACAGGTTTCAGTAAGGAAAAATAAAGGCCAGCTAAAGGCACAACAGATACCAAGCAGGCAAAGGGAGAGAGAACAATAGCCCTTATATAGCTAACCAGAGAACAAAGGTGATTGGTGGAAGAAACAAAAGACCGGGTTGGAATACAAGGCTTTCAGTCAAAAAGACTAGCAAGGAAACAGGTTAACTAGTAAAGTACTGGAGGATTCTTTACCACGGGAATCAATAAACAATACAGAGCAGGGAACGACAGAGTTCACACTGGTGAATACATATAAAAAGCACTACGGCTGAAACCGCGGTTTTGTTGCAACGGCCGTGGCTGGCGGCCAGAGCTCTAAGCTGGGGGTCTGTCAGGCACAATCATGACAGTCACAAGCGCTTTGTAATGCGCCTAATATTTGAGTGATTAAAGATATAGCGAACGGGCTGCACCAGTTTTCAGTCTGAAAAGACGGAAGACTTCTGCCGCAGCCCTGTACATACATGTAGCCCAAAATTTCTATTAGACCCTATAAAAATAAAGATGTAAACAATTAAAAAATGTGGCCAGTAATAAACATTAGGCATACCCTAATAAAAAAAGAAAGTAAAACAACCTAAAAGTGGAGCACCCATCCTGATAAGGGCAACCCTGACCAGGAACCTAGTCCTGCAAATCTCTACAGTATCCTTAGGACACCAAATGTGTGCAAAAATTCAAATGGCAACAGATCATCAATTTGAAATGAAGTATTGAATGGAGAAATCAACAATCCAAAAGGTAGTACAATTCAAATGCACTTCTCCAGGCTAAACATGTTCATCAAGTAAAAATACAGTGCAATATAGAAAGGATAAACCTGTTTATCAGCTAGGGGAAAAGCGCTTGAGAAAGGGGGCGTGTCCCCCGAACCGTTGCGTGACCACGTCAGAGGCGCGTTGGGACCTAGCAGCCAGCTGTATGCCGTCTAGTCCTGAGGAGTGCATCGCACACGAGATGTTGGTGTCCGCGTCCTAAGTTTGGACTTTTGGATCCCACTCTGGATTGCAGGTTCTTATACATATTACTATATTATATATGTTTTCATCGTCTTGCAACACTGCGTTATAGGTGGTGATATTGAAATATATATATTTTATATATATATTATTATATATATATATATATATATATATATATATATATATATATATATATATGTATATATTAAAGGAAATTGGATAAAGAATCCCTCTTGGAATCAGATGGCATAATTTTGAAATCGTCTGTTGATTATACAGCAGGTGGGGACCTGCGTATGCCGCTGAGAACCTCAATCTCCAGTATGCCAGAGTTATTTGAAGTTATCAGCTAAGGGAAACACATTGAAATTGTCTTATATCCAAACAAGTAGTTCACTCCTCATAGATGGGTGCATGAAATGCTTTGAGGAGCTACAGAGACACTGTAAGGGTATGTTCACATAGGCATTTTGGATCCGTTTTGGATCCGAAAATCGCATCCAAAAGCTCTGCGTCAATCGGATCCAAACACATCCAACATGCATGTGCGTTTTGGCTGCAGCAGACACGCACCCTATAGTTTTAAATAAACTGTGTCTTCCGGATCAAGAATTGACATGTCAATTCTTTAAACGGATCCTAAAGACGCATCATCAAGACACAAGTAAACATGCATCGGCGATCACTCGTCTGAACGCCAATGCGTGTTTTACATTGAAAGCAACGTAAAATCACACTGCACATTGTTAGATGCGTGTTTGGGTCCGAAACATGAATCCAAACATGCATCTAAAAATGGATCCAAAACACTATGTGAACATACCCTAATATTGCACATGTAATATGGCGACACATTTCAAGCACAATGCCCTTAATCTTTGCCTCAACGATTAAGGGCATTGTGCTTGAAACGCTTTGATACTTAGGGCCCACCCTACATTGACTGTACATGACTACACATATAGCACATGCCTCTTGCACTTTTCCTCTTGCTTTCTTATTCTCTTTCTCTTCCTCAAATGCAGCCCTAGGTTTTTAATGCCCAATTGCCCACCATGCTTAAAGGTCAACCAGGACCAGGACCCCAGTGGGGGCTTCCCCTATTCCACTGTGGGCCAGTCCAAGCCTGGGCTTAGGAATATTATAGAACTATGTTCCTGGTCAGGGTTGGGAAGCTGTCTGCTGTTAAGTATTGATGAGCGATTGTGTCAACAATCGTTATCAGGTTGATAGTAGATATTGGCAATTATCATGTCGATTGTCGATTATCGCCAATGACCATTAAAGTCTATGGGAAAGGAACAACAGCTTCATTCTTACACCCAAACAGCTGAGGAGAAGCTGGAATCAACATCCACAACAGTGAACTGGATATGTGCTACATCTAAGGCAAAAAAATTAAGCTATAAAAGTCACAGAAAAAAATTCATAGGCTAAAATAATTCATTATGCTCAATGGCTAACCAAAAACATGAGGACGGCGTAGCCACAGCAGGTACAGTGGCACCAGCAGCTGCGGGGCACCTTTCACAAAAAAACAAGACACCAGTATTGGAAATTGCACATGGGAACTGGCAGGAGACCTCTATCACTTTTTGCACCAGCGACCATCTCGTCACATATGTGGTGTCAGCAAGAATGTCCCAACGGAGAACGCGGAGGTTCAGCTGGCAGGGCCTTTGTTACAGTGTGTGCGGTGAGAGACAGGGCTGCCATCAGTCATCTATTAACCGTTTCATGGCCACATGCAGCTAAATTAAATTGGGCGCCCACCCATTACTACTTCCTATTTTTAACATATCACAGGGCACCTTTTTGATTCCGGCCCCTGGCAGGAATTCTGCCCGGTTGCCACCCCTGGCATCCATCTTAAAGTAGCCTGACCCCAAAACCACCAAAAAATGCCCTTATGGACCCTTAGAATAAAAATTCTTACCACCTGTAGTTCGCTCCATGTTCAGAAAGATAAAAATGTAAAAGGTATACAAGAGTTTTTCACAGTCTCTTATTGAGAAACTGTACTGCAAAGATGGCAAATCACTGGTATTCTTAAATCCCTCTAATTTCCAACGGCCAACTAGGATTAGAAACAAAATTGTTTCCATCAAATATCTGTGAAATGCGGTCTGATGGAAGAACCATAACACCAAATCAACAGTGTTCCTCCTTCAGTCCCTGAGATTTACAACTGCCCAGTAGGACTAGTAATTGATAGTTTTGCTCAAATAGAGCACTTGTACGATAGTTTGTTGAAAACTGAGACGCACGGAGTGCAAAATACAACTATTGAAAAGTTATACGGATGAATTATGGTGATTTCACAATGTTGACAACAGGCACCAGTTACTATAAAATATCTTTAACCAAAATGCAAGTGCGCTATTTGCGCCAAACTGAGACGCACTGAGTACAATAGAACTATTTAAAAGTTATATGGATTACATATGGTGGTTTTGGCACCACTGACAACAGGCGCCAGTTACTATAAAATATCTGTAACCAAATTTGCGTACAAGGGGGCTATTTGTGACAAACTGAGACGCACAGACACCAATAGAACTGCAAAAACAAAAGGGACAATTTCACCTCAGTTGGGAGGTCTGCTGGCCAAAAAGTGTTAAAAAAAAATTGCGAGTTCAGGACAGGACAGGCTGGGCTGCACATCATTCCCCCTCGCTTCTGACCACCTCCCTCCCCGCGGCTGCACACAGCAGTAGATGTCTCTTTACAAGTTTCTCTCTAACTAAATAAGAACTAAAACTCTCTAATGTAGCTATATCCTAAGCTTCACAGCTACAAGGATGGTTTTCTGTATAAAAAAAGACTGTCTCTCTGAGCTGTGACAACAGCTATTGGGACAGGCAGCGAGACGTGTTGCTCTGTAGTGAGATAGTGTAGGAATGAGACTGATCAGGAAATGTAGTCGTATACAAAAAACGAGGTCATGTGATTTTTGCAGCCAATGAGATCCATACAAGGCCCACAGCTGACGTTGTATACCCCCTTCACCCTCCCCTATGCTCTGAGCTGATTGGCTGGCCGTCAAAATTACAGGAAACTCTGAAAAAGGCATGATAGTAAACGTGATAACGATTATCTTTAAGATTTTCACGAAAACTATCGCGTTATCTGAAAATTCCGATAAGCGTAAAAATCATGCCGATTTCAACTTTTGTCGATAGTATCACTCATCCCTACTGTTAAGTTGCTTGAATAGACGGCAAAGGATAAAATACTGTCGGTTTTGTGAACAGAATAAAACGTCCATCTGATAAGTATTTTCAACTGATTTTGACACTAAAAATGGACATTTTGTAGACGGTTTTCACTTTATGTCAGTCATAGTTGAGCAAAACTATCAATTACTAGTCCTGGCCTGTACTAGTCCTGGGCAGTTGTAAATCTCAGGGACTGAAGGAAGAACACTGTTGATTTGGTGTTACGGTTCTTCCACCAGACCGCATTTCACAGATATTTGATAGAAACAATTCTGTTTCTAACCCTAGTTTGCCGTTGGAAATTAGAGGGATTTAAGAATTTTTATTCTGAGGGTACATAAGGGCATTTTTTGGTGGTTTTGGGGTCAGGCTACTTTAAAATGGATGCCAGGGGTAGCAATAGGGCAGTATTCCTGCCCGGGTCTGGAATCAAAAAGGTGCCCTATGATATGTTAAAAATAGGAAGTAGTAATGGGTGGGCGGCCCATTTGATTTAGCTGCATGTGGCCATGAAATGGTTAATAGATGACTGACGGCAGCCCTGTCTCTCACTGCACCCACTGTAACAAAGGCCCTGTCAGCTGAACCTCCGCATTCCCTGTTGGGACATTCTTGCTGCCACCACATATGTGACGAGATGTTGGTCCCTGGTGCCAAAAGTGATAGGGGTCTCCTGCCAGTTCCCATGTGCAATTTCCAATACTGGTGTCTTGTTTTGTGTGAAAGGTGCCCTGTTAGCTGCTGGCACCGCTGTGGCTACGCCGTCCTCATGTTTTCGGTTAGCCAGTGAACATAATTAATTTTTTTTTAGCCTATGAATTATTTTCTGTGACATTAATAGCTCAATTGTCATGCCTAAGAAGTAGAACATATCCAGTTCACTGTTGTGGATGTTAATTCAAGCTTCTTCTCACCTGTTTGGGTGTAAGAATGAAGGTGTTGTTCCTCTCCCATTGACTTTAATGGTCATCGGCAATAATCGACTATCGACATGATAATTGCCGATATCGTCTATCAACCCGATATCGATTGTTGACACAATCGCTCATCACTATCACTGATTTATGCATGGATTTTACAATGGATTTCAGATGGTTTTTCAAACTGTTTTTCAGCAGAAAAGTGGAGTGAGTGCAATGCATTCATGACTGGTGCAAAAAAAAACGTGATTTTTATTACTCCACCCAGTAATCACTCCCTAAGCTTGCAGGGGCCATTTTGGTTACATTGCAGCCAAATGTGTTATTTGTCTGCTCTAGTCAGCTCATTTTAAAAACGCCCATTGTACATTTTGGGAGGCATGCTGATGCATCCAGACCGGGAAGTGAATTTGAGGTAGGTATTCGCCTTCTGGAGCTAAAAGTTATTGTCCCATTTACCTAGCCTGGGTTCACTAGTTGCATTACTGCATGTTTTTGTTGCATTTCTCAACTGTAGAAACTGCATGAGCTTAAAAATGCATCAAAAATGCATGCAGTAAAAGAACAGCAAACCAGTTAAGTAAATTAGAACATTGCAGAACCTTCTGTTATTAGACTAGGTTTACACACAGGTGGACCCAGATCCATTTTAGGGTCCGTCCAGACAGTATGATTTATTGGTCGTATTCTCAGATGGTTTGCGAATTAGGAAACCGTCTGAAAACTGACAAGAAACCATCCCCATAGACTTTAAAAGAAAATCACTTCAGTAGTCGCCGCCGCCGGCATTCCAAAAACTTGGATCGTGCGGAAGGTGTGCACTTCAATGGTTATGGGGGACGAGCGAATCTGCAAACCGCGGACAGAACCGCCCCCCAAAACTACTGCAAAGATGGTAAAATACCGGTCACAGTCTCAAACAGAATGCGATCAGCATTTTACATATGCTGTGTGAACATACCCTTACAATGGACACCAGTGGCGGAGACAGACCCCATTGACTACAATGGTGTTTAGCCAGCTTCTGCCAGTGTCAGTCGTTTTAACACAAGAAAATAGTGCATCATGCTGAACTATTTTTTCCATTTTTCATGGCTCAATCTGCAATTTAGGTTCTGATGTGAATTTAACCTAAATGATGTAGCCTTCTTTATATAAAGCTTGACAACCCTGCATTTGTTTCCGATCAGAATAAATATTATGTTTATCTGGATTTGAATCTGAAGATAATTTGTTAATATTAATTTCCTTTAAAAAATCTTTCAATCCACAACAAACCTCAGACTGGCTGCCTTGGCCAACATAGAAAACAATCAGTTTTTAAAAGATGACCAACTATGAAGACACATTTGTAAGTATAACTGATCCTAATCCAATGGAAAAGATCTCCAATTAGTTTTTAGTGCTAGTATTGTCACCATATTTTTACGTTTGCTAAATCTCCTAGCAACACAAAATTGTTGACGTTATTGTAGTCATTGCCTTCATACCTTAACACTTCCATCACTGATATTGTACCTCCTAATCACTTATGGTCTCTCAGCCTCTTAGCAATCACAAACAACCAGCCCTTACTTCCTAAATGTCCTCTTGAAGCCAAGTGAAAGCATTAGTGGCTAATTAAATACAATGTCTGTGGTTGTACGCAGTGCTTATTTTACACTTGGCAGGCGATACCATCAATGCTGGTTCCCTTGGCTCCTTCTCTTTCTTACACCTTTTTTCTCCCTGTGTTGCATTAAAGGGGTGGGGGCTTTCTGGATAGTATAATGCAAGTTAGTTCTGACACTGCACAAAGTAAATCCACTCCTTTCTCAATGAGCTCAGAGTCCTAAACAGGTGCTAGGCGTAGCCAACCCATATCCAGATTAATCCAAGGACTAAATCTGCTTCGTGTCATCCTGATGAAGTAGCTTGGTCCCACGGTCAGAATGCCTCGAATGAGAACTGAGCAGCCAATTTGTTTAATAGCAGATCAGGTAACCACTTGATGATTTAAACATTTGTGATTAAAGACAGAAAAAAGTGGAAAACATTTTGTTCTATTGACTAGAGCTGGGCATAGACAGGGGCAGCCGAAACATTAGAAAAGCTTCATTTTGAACCAGACTATCTTCTGTGCAGAGCGGAGATTGTTTTATGGTTCATTTGCAAATGTATGAAAAATGCATGAAAAACATTACAGATAGAATAATTAATTATAGTGATGTTCACAACACTTATATTTTTAAAGGGAACCTGTCACTAGATTTTTGACCAATAAACCACTACCATGTTATTAAACTGCTGGGTAATAGCTCTCTAAACATGCCCTTGTCAAAATTATCTGCTTCAGCATTACTTACTTATAAAAAGAATTTATAATAAAGTATGTGCAGTATGTATATTACTTAAGAAGAATCATGAAGAGTCTTGCAGTCCTGGCATGATTGAGGTCCTGCAGGCTGGGATTTGTTGTCACAAGCTCGATCTGGTGGTAAATGGAACATATGCAGTGCATATATTATGCTGAGGCTTGTGCACCTCACTTCACTGCACATGTGGTAGATACTACCTGAGTTAGTGTTAGGGTGAAGCAGGTCAGTTAGGACTGACATGGTGGACACCAGGCATATGTGGATCCTCTGGGCCACGGTGAGCGATGATGGTACAGAAGCATACCATGTCACAGAGCAGAGTCTAAGGGGCCTCAAGTGTTCACCAGAGTCCGCCACAAGGCTCAACAGACTTTGCTGTGGGGAACCCCCAGGTCGCTAACCTTGAGGTAGCTACTCGCGGTGACAGCCGAAATGCTGGACGTAGGACAACGTGTACAGGTGACGGGTCATAGGCAGGTGCAACCACAGACAGGTAGCAGAGTCCCAGACAGATAGCAGACTGGTATAGCGACAGGTAACAGCAGTAACGTCGATAACTAAGTCTGTATTAGTTTATTGCCCTATAGTATTGCCATACTAAGTCTGTATTAGTTTATTGCCCTATAGTATTGCCATTGCCGTGTGTGCCCAGCTATTTTCCTGTGTGTATTGCAATAGCAATTTGTTTCTGGCGTATTATTGCCCACACAGGTCATGCTCTGCTTTGTGGGCATGTCCATGACGTGTTTCCTGTGAACGTGCTGTACCAGCGCAGCGCAGCAGGCGTGCAGCTGGGCATTACACAGGTGAGGTCTTTTGTATTAATCATGTATTATATATATACATGGTGTTTTTATTCTGGAGTTATGCTATGAGTAAAGGTGTTTTTGCATCTGAAACGCGTTAGCCGTTTTTGTTGGTTTTGCCGTTGGGGGATTGCTGTTTATATATATTTTTTAATGTTTTCAATAAAGCGGTATGGATTTTAAGGCTATTTCTGCTATCCGTTTGTGCTGTATCACAATTACACGCTACAAATTTACATACAGCACATGATTTATTATAAGATTTTTCTACATAATCTAAAATGGACACTTTTCACAGAGACACATTTAAAAATCTATTTCCAGCAATATTAAAGAACAGAGACAAAAAAAAGAGGAGGCACACAATTGTGATAGTAAGTATGAAAAATTGAACAACAATAGGAGTATATCAGGTGCGCTCACCTGGGTGAGTTGTGCTCGTACTATAGAGACACAACTCTCGTATTGGCATGCAGAGCTCTCTGTTCGAGCCTGGAACATGGAGCCGCAGGTCCTTGGATAATAAAGATACATTTTATCATACTTCAACCTTCCGAGGACTGCTGCTTTCACGAGCGCCAGGTCGCTTTCTTTTCCTTTCCTTTCCTTCCATATTTCCAGCAATAGAGTGACATTGTAGTGAATTAGTGGTCAAAATCTAGTGACAAGATTACGTTACTCCAGACTGTATATTAAGAGTTTCATAGAGCAGTTTGCTTTATAATACAACAATATTTTGCAATATAAGAGGATCATAGCTGTGCAGGATACAGAGATTGCAATTAACCTGGGTCCTGGAGCTTGCGGAGGCTCAAAAGGTTTTATAACTGATGCGTGAAAATTAGGAATCCTATATAATATTTTGCATACTCACTCAGGATATTACATGTTTGCATCTAGAAAGCATATATGTATATAATGAAAAAATAATTCCTTCACTACCCAGCATTGCCTGCTGTGGGGGATGTCACCAAGCTTTCCTTGGCACTAGGTAGGTTATCCAGCATTTGGGAAAGCTGGGTGATGCCCCATCCTCCAGGGTTTCTTTAGGATTTCTGTTTCCTTTTCCTTTTTTCTTATTTTTTTTTTAGGTTTCCGTTTTGGGCTACCACAGATTCGGTGGACTAGGTCGGAGCAGCATTGGAAATATTTCTTTAATGAAAGGGTTAATTAGGGCTGGTGTCAGGGAGTGTTTATTTAATTAAAGTGTTTTTTTTCTGTTTCTGTGTTTATTTTTTTCCAGTGTTAGTAATTGAGGTGTCTGATAGATGGGGTTATGAAATAAGGGGGAGAACCTCATGTTGTTTATTTTTTTAATAAGCTCTTCTTAAGCTTCTTTCTAGATTTTTCAGTAAACAATTGGTAAAAAGACAACATGGGGTCCCCCCCCATTTTCCATAACCAGCCAAGTTAAAACCATCACATTAGAGAGTCTGTTTCTGATGGTAACCCAGCTCTTCCCAGTACCCCATGTGCATGGGGTACTGGGGACTGACAGACTTCTCTTGACTTACTATCAAAGGGGCTTGATGACAGCCAGTGGTGCTTTTTGTCAACCAAGGCTAACTCCAAAACATAGGGCTAGTGTTAGCCTTGGGTTACAAAAAACACTGCTGGCTGACACCAAGCCCCTGTGATAGTAATCGAGAAGTCTGTCAGACACCTCTATTACTAACACTGGAATAAAATAATAAAAAATAAACACAGAAACAACATAAAAAGTCCGCATTATTTAAATAAACCCTCCCTGACACCAGCCCTCATTGACCATTTTATTAACGAAATGGATCCAATCCTGCTCTGACCTTCTTCAACAAAACCTGCATAGTCCAAAGGAGGAAACCTGTAGAAAAATATAAACACTACAAAAAAAATGTCAGTACTAAACTCCATTCTCTGCATCCCCTGAATGCCATGGCTGCCCCTAATCTTTTTGGGGTGCAGGCCATTCAATATGATCCTGGGGGGGAACAGGCCTGCACCCCCTTTCCAATCTCTGCCCCCTATCACCCCATAAACGATCCAACACCTCCACCTATCACTCTATAGCCCCCATCTCCACCTGTAACTCCATAAACCTCCCACCGCTTATCACCGCATAACCCCACCTCCACCTATCACCCCATAGCCACCCACCTCCACCTATCACTCTGAAGCCCTCCACCTACCACCTCATTGCTTCCTTTCCTCCACCTGTCACCCCATAGCCAACTCACCTTGAACCTTTATCCCCACCTATCACCTCAAGCCAAGTTTATAAAACAGTTTGAATGGGTAGGGAGGTGCTGGAAAAGTAAGGTTTCTAATATGTTTGCGTCGTAAATTCTGAAGGGATGATTTGTGATCAGGAGAAGCCATCATGGAAGTCTGGACCAGATGGAGAAGAAAAGGAAAGTGAATTACTCCAGTCATAGAAAACGTCTCCTGGTAGTCACTTATATGCCATGAAACTGGTATCTACCCCTATATGGTCATTCTAAGGCCAGAATATTGGTAGCAGTAGTATAATTGTTTATATTCAGGAACATTATAGTGGTTCAGATGTAGCAGAGTTCAGCTTGACCATGATATCATGGCTTTCTTTGTTATCTGTACTTATCTGTAAACAAATGCCATTAAAAAACATGAGATAACATTCTGTGCTGCGATATCATGGTGCATTATCTGGAAGGTTAATCTTTGTTACATCTGTATTATTCCGTCATTATGTGGTGGGGATATGTGGTGGTATTATGCAGTCACTATGTGGTGGTAATGTGTGGTTATGGTTAGGTGGTATTATTCAGTCACTATGTAGTGATGATATGTGGTCATAGTGTGATGGTATTATTCAGTCACTATGTGGTGTTAATATGAGAGCATGGTGTGGAGGTATTATTCAGTCACTGTGTGGTGGGGATATGCGGTCATGATGTGGTAGTATTATTCCGTCACTATATGATGGTGATATGTGGTGGTATTATTCAGTCACTATATGGTGGTGACATGTGGTCATGGTGTGGTGGTATTATTCTGTCATTATGTTGTGATGATATGTGGTGGTATTATTCTTTCATTGTGTGGTGGTGATATGTGATGGTATTAATCACTGTGTGGTGGTGATATGCGGTCATAATGTTGTGGTATTATTTGGTCTTTGTGCAGCAGCATCATTGATAGTATTGGTCTTAGTATACTGGTTTGTACAGTAACAGTATGGTGATAATATTTGCTGCTTGTATAGTGGTATTATGTGGTATTATGACTGTATCACCATTACCCAGAGGCATCTATGGAAAACTGTCTTTATAGCTATTTGTATTGGTTTTCATACACAACATATTATTTTATATAAATACAATCTAAGAGAACCTATTAATTCCACTGTTGTTTGTCAGAATTGTGTTTTTTTCCCATTCCACCTAGCTCGGGAGGGTGTAGGCAGGGTGTGTTAGATTAGAGTTGGCGATTTAATTATGTCATTTTTTTTTTTGTTTAGGGGGGGGTGCCATTGGCCTACTTGCCTAGGGCACTAAAATGCCTTGTCCTGGCCCTGAATATGAGAGAATGTGAGGGCAATAGCACCAAATTTAATAGACCTACTCCCCATTCACACCTGAAACCTTGCAACACTAATGAATCACATGACACCATGGAGGAAAAATGGAAAATTGGGCACAATCTGTACTCACTTTTGTTGCCTTGATGGCTGTGTATTGAGTTATTTTGAGGCCACATCAAATTTAAACTGGTATACAAGCTGTACACTGACTACTTTACATTGTATCAAAGTGTCATATCTTCAGTGTTGTCCCATGAAAAGGTATAATACAATATTTACAAAAATGTGAGGGGTGTATTCACTTTTGTGCGATACTGTGTGTATACAATAAAGAATAATGTTCATCATTACCCACAAGTTTATACCTAGAAAATAACTATGTATTTAAAAAAAATACTTTTTTATCAACCACCTGACACAGTTTTATATTTAGAAAGGACATAGATAATTAAAAAAACACTTCCATCATTACTCATGTGGCACAAGTTTTTGCCTAGAAAATAACACTTTCTTTATTACCCAAGCTTTTACCTAAATAATATGTACAAATATAATATAGAAATCACTTTTTGCCTTTGTGAGAAGCATGTCCTAGAGCAGTTTAAAGGAGTAGTCTGAGATCAGAAAAAAGGGTTGGGGTTCAATAATAATGTCTCGTCTGTACAAATTGTATTTGGTACTGCAGTGCACCTGAATGGGATGAAGCCATAGTACCACACAAAACAAAGAAATGCTGCTTTTGATGAGTGTCTGTCCTAAGCATATACCTAGTCTTATCTATTTTGTGTTTTCCATGTAGGGTTCCACAATGCTTTTATGGAACATTTTTTTTTACAAATGAGGTTAATAATTTATTTTTTATGAAGTCAATGAGAATATTAGCAAAAGTTTACATGTTATGTTTCAATAAATGTTTACTTGAATTCCAGTATCTGTTATGGTAGTAGTTAATCACCTCATTAACGGTCCTGTGGCTTTCCAAGTAAATGGAACTGAACTGTGGACAAAAGGAGATTGCTGGCTCCTGGTCGTTACCAACTACAGGAGATAAGTAGAAAATACTTTACAATACATTATATTTTAACATGTATTGATATTGCAAATTAATGTGTTACTCTTCTGAGCCTAATGAATCTCACACTTACGGAGCTTTCACATGTTGCGGTTTCGTGGCATTTTTGGTGAGGTTTTTTTGTGAAACTGTCTGTATTAAAAACAAGTTATTTTCTGTTTCCTTAATAGTTTTGAAAGGTGTTGCGACTGTTTAATTGTTGTGTTTTCAGATGGAGCGTTTTTTGATGTGTGTTTGGGTGCAGTTTTGTGCCTTTCGCCAAAAAAAAACGCATCCAGAAAAGCATAAAAAAATTTACCAAAAAAATGCTCTGTGTGAAAGTACCCTTAAAGTCTTGAGGATTATAAATACAATAATTGATTACTCACTTGCAAAACCTTCTAAATAATTAAGGAAATTGAAAGGAGCTTGCTGTTAAGAAAGGCAGTTTCACTGCAGTGCAGCACCACAACAGAAAAACTACACTGAAAATGTGACAAAACTGCACTGTGTGAAAGCACCCTAACATGTTTCCCCTAATTGATTCATTAAGTAATTATGCTGTTTAAACACAATTACGACATCAGCTTATTAGCTTGACAAAAGGAACAGGATGCCCGTAAAGCTGGGGGTTGCATTCAAGTGAATTTACAAAAGAAAATTACTTTTGCAATTTAAGGAACATCAGGAAATTACTGCTACAGATTAGGGGTTTTGACATTGGTTATAAAATGTCTTGGTGTTCTCCAATACACCTTTTCCGTACAAGATTATTCTGGTTCTTCTTACATAAATGGGAAATCCAGCCACACATGATATTCTAACAAGTCATAGAAAGGTGATCTGTGTCCACAAGCCCAGACTACCATTCATTCACAGTGTGGCTCCCTATAGATTGCTCAAAACCTATTACCCTTCTTAAGAATGTAGTTATTGTGAATCTCTGATAAAACATTTTGTATATAGTATATATGCTACTATAAATATTATAACCCTACAACCCTAAATATATTATAACCCTACCCCAAGCCAAAATCCTGCTCTAACTTCAACCCTAACCCAGCCCTAACAACTTACCCTAACCCAAGCTTAACCCTAAGCCTACCCCAGCCCTAACCTTAATCCTAACCATGATTCCCCTTGCATGGCTGCCTTCTCCACCAGATTGCGATAAGGAATGATGAGTGATGAGGCTCCCCTCTGCAGAAGGAGTGCTGTCTGTGCTATGCATGGCACATCACTGATGGACTGTGTTTCCTGCACTGCGGCGGAGTGGTGCAGCTAGACCTGAAGCCCACTAAGGTTCTGCTCGCTCTATGAGACCTGTGCAATATTGGGGAGGGAGAAGATGGAGAGAATCTGTACTGCACATAGCTCCACCATCTGGGGGTGCCTACACCTATGGGCTCTGGAGCGGCTGCATGGGAAGCTGGTGATGGTGAAGGAAGACATCTACTTGTATGTGGTGACGGTGTGGCAGAAGATGACCTGGGAGCTGCCCTACACCCAGCACCACCAGTGCGTTCTGTTCGCTGTGGCTACCTGTTACCTGTGCCCAGAGATTGGCTAGATGTTCAGCTGTACCTAGGAAGGCAGAGCGCTCAGGGTCATGGTGCAAAGCTGCTGGCTGCCCCGCCCAGAGGACAGACCCGGGGAGATCCTGCATACCCTGGACATTCAGTCCTTGGAGGTGCAGCAGAGCACTGTATCAGAGTGTGTGTTGTGGTTGGGACTCTCCTGCTCGGCTGTAATCGGAACTTCCATTCATATCTATGGGAGAGGTGTAGAGATCCGGCTTATACTGGAGCAGATTTTCGGTGTAGAAACACATCAAGTAATGCTCCACAAAGTGTGTAGTGTGTTTTGAGGCGTTTTCATGCTGAGAATCTGATCCCCATTATTTTCTATTGGGATTTTACTTGCATTAAAAGCCTTAAGAATTGACATTGCACTTAAATTTACACAAGTAAAATCTTCTCAAAATACTTGCCGCAAATACGCTTGCAAAATCTGCATTGTGTGAATGATGATGCAGATTTTACATTGGAATAAATGAGAGGTGTACTGGAACATTTTCTGAAGCTTATTTTGGGGCAGATTTTTTACCTAAATACGCCCTAAAATAGCGCTGGAACAACGGAAGTACAAATAAATCGTAATTGTTTATTAGAAACCACGTATTTCATGTCATAAGACACTTTGTCAGGTTGCTGTATTGAAAGATAGACATTAAGGATGACATGTATGGTCTGGCTGTACTAACTGTTATGCGCCTAAGTTTGGCGCCAAAGAATCATAAATGTGTCTACTTCTATGAATGTGGTGCAACGCCCCCAGAATAACCCAAATCTTTGGCGCATTAAAAAGTGTCTTTGGTGCATTACAAAGGGACTTATCACGCCAAAGTTTGGAGTGCACCTGTTCATACATTCTTTTTGGCTCAAAGTACACCAGAAAACTGGTGCAGCCCCGTTCATACATGGTATTGATCTAACGTGATCTTAATGTTTATGCATATTTGTTTCTTTATTTTTATGTATTACTAGATTTGAATGGTTGAAATATCCTTTGACCTATGCCCTTGTTTCTTGGGCGTTCTTTTCAAAGATACAGAAAACCGGTATGTCTATTGTTCAGTGCGGAAACCCATGTGTCTTATGATGGAAAACCCATAGTTTCTAATAAACAATTGCATTTATTTGAACCTCGGGTGTTCCAGTGCTATTATACACATTGGTCCATCTTTTGCTACCAGCAGATACAGACTGGATACAAACGATTGCCTGTCCACTTATACATTTGCAGAGGCTGTCAAACAATGAGAGGCTACAAAAAGAGGTCAAAAAACATTATTGACATTTCATTGAAATCTCTAGGCGCACTTTTCAAAGATGCAAAAAAACTTAGAGCGACATGTATGAGTGCCAGCTTTGCTATACTTCCAACGGTGACTCCGTGGGCGCCCTGCATTTTTTTCAGTTCCTACCAGGGTTTCCCCTCCTTCCCATGGACCACCAACGTATCACGAGACCTGCATTTTTCTCGCCCAGATTGGGACATACTCTTCTCTTTTGCCCGAATCGCTATATTCTCATGTTTGATGTCTCTTGAAAAAGGCACTGTTTGCCAAAACGTCAATCTTTGACATCTATGACATTTATTTTATGCTCCGATACTTATGCAGTAATCTGATCTCACGAAAAATATAATTTGAATGATTTTTTGTATGTTCTATCGACCACATTTTTGATAATAAATATTGTATGTATTAGCATCATATTGGTGTGCCGTGGATCCTCTTCAATTTCAGTATATGTGGGGTCAAGCTAACCCCTTTCCACTTGAGCACCCACTAGCTTTTGATATGTCTACCTTGGTTTGCGGGACCCTTCTCTCTTGAAACAAGGAGAGGCTGACCCGTGGAGATAGAATGCATATTGAGCATTGTGCTTCCTTGCATAAAGCCTGAAGGTGGGCACATTACCTATATAACCTAATGCTACAACTATTATTGCAAAGATTCTGCATGGGGCAGCACTTTCCTTCTTTTCTCTTCATCTCTTTAAACATTTTAAAGAAGTTGCCAACTTTATATTGTTATCATTTTGCTTATAATAGGAAAACATACTGCTTTTTTAACATACATGTATTAAAAATGTTGCTCCTGTACCCTTATTATAAAAATTTAATAGACCTCTACCTAGAAAGAAAATGGTATAGCCCACATTTACTTCCATAGTAATGGCTTCCATAGACTAACTGCATGGACCAAACAGTCAAATGACCTCCTGGCAGTTATCAGCAGGGTTACATAACATATATGGTTGAATTGAATAAGAATAATGGTGGAAAAGTACTAATATAGTTATTCTAGCGAATTCTTCACTGTGTGGATTTACTTGTATAACTGCTATTTATCTATGTGATGTTATGTTAATAAAGTTAATTGTTTTAAAAAAAACACAATTGTTTCCAAATTTACCTGTAAAAAAAAAAAAGCAGAAAGATGAGGCAGAGAGAATAATTTGTTACTGACTTCTCCCTTGACACGAACAGACATGATAAGAGACTGCTGCGTGTATGAATACTGGAGAAGTTCTGCTCCTACATACACTACTGTTAACTGGATACCATGGTCACATGACCTGTGTGGTGGTCACATGATATGAGGCTGGTGGGGGTAGTAATACTGGAGAAGTTCTGCTCCTACATACACTACTGTTACCTGGATGCCATGGGTCACATGACCTGTGTAGTGGTCACATGATAAGAGGCTGGTGGGGGTAGTAATACTGGAGAGGTTCTGCTCCTACATACACTACTGTTACCTGGATATCAGTTGTCACATGACCTGTGTCGTGGTCACATGATAAGACGCTGTTAGGGGTAGTAATACTGGAGAAATTCTGCTCCTCTATACACTACTGTTACCTGGATACCAGGAGTCACATGACCTGAGTGGTGGTCACGTGATAAGACACTGCTGGAGGTAGTAATACTGGAGAAGTTCTGCTCCTCCACACTATTTTTAATACACATCTATCAGAAAATTATGATTTAATATTATATACCAATAAATAAAAACAATATGAAGTGGACAATTCCTTTAAGTACATTGCTTTATACATTATGTTGTGCTTTATTGCACATTACTTGTTTTGTGCAGTGATCCTTGGCACAAATGTGTGAAGGACCTCCACATAAAAGATCACATGAAACCAAGACCACTTAGCCATTTTAGGTATTTACAATTGAAAATCCATAAAGGTCTCAGATGGGGAATACCCCTCTAAGATTTACTATGGCTCCTTGATAGAGGTAAAAAATGACAATGTAACACTTGAACCAGAAAATGTTGTGCACCCCAAATATAGATGATAACTACTTAAAAGTTTAAAATGGTGTTGGAATGTGAACATGAAGTTTAGTAATGGTCCACTTCAAGATTTAATAACTAATTCTATTGTTAGTAATGATAAACATAGAAATATGTCATAATGGAGGTAAACGACACAACTAAAAACATCCCATATATTACAGAGTTTTAATTGAATCAATAAAAATATCCAACTATTATAAAATTTATTGGAGATATAAAATAATAAAAAGATGGAATGATTTTAAAAACACTTCATTTCATAACTACATTTCAAGTTGTGAGGAATTTGGTCATAAGTAGCCACACCCTTTATTGACATCACCTCATCCAGAATAATGTCATCCTCTACACTCCACTAAGCTATGTCTCCTAGCTATTGCATAACAAGAGGATTATCACACCTCAAGAAGATTGATAGTAGATCTCTGGCATGGTCAATGGAATTGCAGGAATAAGGAAGGTGTGGACCTGACTTAAACAATAAGTTATACAAGCAGACTGGTTAGTATGAGACTAGAAGAAATGTTTTACTAAAAAGGATTTGTACTACAGTTTAATTACATTTTATATTTTAATTAGAACCAATATTTTGGGCCACATGAATGAAACTGTTTAGATCTAAAACTCACTGTGAGTTTTATACCTAAACAGGTTCATATATGTGGCCCTTTGTGCTGAATGATTCCTCAATATATTTTGAGATTGATTCCTTGCGTGGACATGGACTTAAAATATCCAATTCTGCAGCCACCACGAGTGGGAGCTTAGGAGCTTCTTGCATACTGTATTGTTATTGAGTTCAACCGATGAACAGTATAAAGCCAGCTCCATCTAGTGGTAGCTGCAGGATGAACTTTACGAATATATTTAAAAGGTTATCCTATTGATTATAACAGATTTCCTGAAATGCTGTTAATAGCTATTTTATCTACAGTGTTTCTAGCATAAAAAGACCTATGCATCATTTTTGGTTTCTATGTGTCCCCCTTAGTGCTGCTGTCACACTGTGCTCTGCTGGGCTAGGCTTCGGACAGTAACAATTTCCCTCCCTCTCTGATAGCTGACAGTACAATCCCTTCTCACACCCTCTGAATCTTCTAATTTATTCTGCCATATTACTTTAGAGGCACTAATCCTTCCTTGAGAAACAGAGCAGAAAGCTTTTTTTACTAGTTGCCAAATCTGCCATAAATCTGTGATAAAATCCACACTTTTTGATGCAGATTTGGGTGAAGATTTACAGCAAAAGCGCTGTGGATTTTATTTTGCAGATCTGCCGTGTCTAAATTTAATCTAAATAAAAATATTACCTGTAGTATCTTTAGACCTTGTAATCTCTAAGGCCGTGTTCACACGGCTTATTCCCGACGGATTTGTGAGCCGTATTGAGCTCACAAATCCGCCGTGAATAAGGGGCGGGATGGGGGGGGGGGCCGGCGCGCGGCGGGGGCGCCGCTCCCGGCCCCATAGACAATGCATTGTGTACGGCGCGTAAGCGCCGTAAATAATGTGCATGTCACTTTCTCCACCCCGCGGCGGATTCGCCGAGCGGGGAGGAGGGGACGGAATCCACTGTTCTTCTATGAGAGCAGTGGATTACCGTAATGACAGGACGGATTGGCGCCGTACTGAAGCGCAAATCCGGCACGGAGTACGGCGCCAATCCGTGCCCAAATAAGCCGCGTGAACGAGGCCTAATGCTTTCTCAATGCTCTTTTTGTTGGAAAACTCAGAATATTTAAATCTCTGCCAGATTTCGACATAACTACAATGGAGAGAAGCTGAATAAACTCAACCTCTTAGTTGTGCTTTCTAGCCACATTCAACACACTCCCTGTGTTGATAAATGTTTTTCATGGGACAAGTTCTTTAACTAGTGTTGCACTTTGGATTTGGATTTGGCCTGAAGTGAAGTGTGCCAGAATGTCATCTTACCTAGTGACAAATCCAAAGTGCATCAGTAACTTCAACTAATAGAAGATGTTGAACCTCATTGTAGTGAACAGGCTGAGCTTTGAAAGTGATCAACCTAAAGGATGTTGTAATGGTAACCTCAACTTGGGGGGGGGTACAGTGGTTAAGCACAGAAATGAGGATCTCCAGTAGGAATGTAGGTGCCCTTAAAATGTACTGTCTCTGCTACAATGGCCTCTTTATTGCTGATAATGATGGTACTAATATCACACTTCTTCAGTGGAATTCAGGATGCTCAGTGGAAGGATATCCAATTCCATGAATAAAGTAAATCTAAGGCATATCTTGTCTGTGCTCTAACTGCATCCAGTTTTTATTAGAACAGATGTATAGATTAAAGAAGTTTTTTGACTCTACGTAGAACATCAGTAATGTAAGCTATTATAAGCAAAGTATTGTAAGCAGTGGTATGGCAAGGAGGGACAAGGGGGACAGTCCGTCCCTGGTGACACTGCTATTGGCCGCACTGCATGCTTGCCAACTTTTCCGGACCCAAGAAGAGTTGGCAGTCTTTGGGCTTAAAGACTGTACCCAAACCATCCGCAGCGGGAGTCGGCTGTCATGTACAGTGTGAAGCGTCCACTGCATCTAGGTGGTTGACAGAGAGAGGGAGCTCCCTCTGTCACCCTCGGGCACCTCTGCAAAGTGATTGTGGTGGGGGGAAGGGTGCATGATTGCCATGGCAACCAAAGGCCAAATAATGGCCTCATGGTCTGCAACATACCAGAGCCTATTAGAATCTAATGGGCTCCCTGGCACTGGTACAGTATAATACATAGCAATACAATAATGTATTGCTATGCACTAAAAAAGCGATCAAGCAGTTGCATAGTCTAGTCCAATATTAGGACTATAAAAAAACAACCACATAGATGAAAAATGTTTTAGAAAAACAAAAAAAAAACCTTCATTACCCAAATAAAAAAGGTTTATTTAGTATAAATAAAGTTATACATCCAGGTATTGCTGTGTTTTTAATAGTTCAATCTATAAATTCATGATGTTATTTAATCCAAACGGTGAACGTTGTAAAAAAATAAATAAAAAATGTAAATAAAAAAGTCAGAACTGCATATTTTTTTCCATCCAGCCTCACAATAAAACAGAATTAAAAGGGATGAAAAACGCGTATGTACTAAAACACGGTACAAATGAAAACATCCACCTATTAAGAAAAACCCTCACACAGGACCATCAAGAAAAAAGTAAAAAAAAGTTCTAGCTCTTAGAGTCTCGGGACATTAAAACATGAGTTTTTGTAAGTCGCAATTGTGGTTTGAGAGGGAGCATATAAAAATTTTTTAATACTGCACTCTCGTCCTCCAGATGTGACCTGATGAAAACCAGTTCTGGTTGAAACGTCGCAATTGTATCTTTACAATTGCAATTCTTTACAGTTACAATTCTTTGCTTGTGATGACTTACTCTACTGTTATTCTATGGAGAGTCAAAATACTTGCTTCATCTGTATATCTGTTCTATTAAAAAATGGATCACAGACAAGGTGTGCCTTGGATTAACTTTACTTCTTTATTGCTTTCTGCCTGAGTGTTGTATGTCAGATAGTTTGGGATCTTATAGTATTCAAGAATCCCAGTGGACTAATACTTCACCTGACTCTTTCTCTAATTGTTTTAGTCCTGTGATTTGGAAAATAATTTAAAAAAGCTCTGGCCATTTTGACACCTATAATTGTTTTGTACATTTATTTCAGAGTCCATGTTTACTGTAGTTTGGGTTGTTTTATGATAGAGTCAGGGTCCATCCTATATCCAAAACTCAAATACTGTCTCGATACATATTGATTGATAGCTTAGTGTCTGGGCTGATGCAATGTTGACATAATTTCCTGTTGATGTGATCATCATCTCGTCAAAATTTCACACCAATTTCAAATCCTATGAACAAGATTCATTTGTTATATTTATTGTTACAATTTTAAGTTCTCTTACATTTTCTGCTATCAGTTATATAGTGGGGAAAAAAGTATTTAGTCAGCCACCAACTGTGCAAGTTCTCCCACTTAAAAAGAAAGAGAGGCCTGTAGTTGGTAGACCTCAACTTTGAGAGACAAAATGAGAAACAAACCCAGAAAATCACATTGCCCTTGCTGATGGAAGGAGGTTTGCACTCAAAATCACGATACATGACCCCATTCATTCTTTCATGTGCCAAATTGGTCCTCTTGGTCCTTTTGCAGAGAAACAGCCCCAACGTATGATGTTGTCACCCCATGCTTCACAGTAGGTATGGTGTTCTTTGGATGCAACTCGGCATTCTCTCTCCTCCAAACATGACTAGTTGTGTTTCTACCAAACAGTTCTACTTTGGTTTCATCTGATCATATGACATTCCCCCAATACTCTTCTGGATCATCCAAATGCTCTCTAGCAAAGTTCAGACGGGCCCGGACATGTACTGATCATAGTACCTGGTGACGTAGTGTGTTACTGATGGTAGCCTTTGGTGTGTTGGTCCCAACTCTCTGCAGGTCATTCACTAGGTGCCCCCTTGTGGTTCTGGGATTTTTGCTCACCGTTCTTGTAATAATTTTTACCACACGGTGTGGGATCTTGCGTGGAGCCCCAGATTGGGGGAGATTATCCGAGGTCTTGTATGTCTTCCATTTTCTAATTATTGCTCCCACAGTTGATTTCTTCACACCAAGCTGCTTGCCTATTGCAGATTCAGTCTTCCCAGCCTGGTGCAGGGCTATAATTTTGTTTCTGGTGTCCTTCAACAGTTCCTTGGTCCTCACCATAGTGGAGTTTGGAGTGTGACTGTTTAAGGTTGTGGACAGGTGTCTTTTATACTGCTGACAAGTTCAAACAGGTGCCATTATTACAGGTAATGAGTGGAGGACAGAGTAGCCTCTTAAAGAAGAAGTTACAGGTCTGGGAGAACCAGAAATCTTGCTTGTTTGTGGGTGACCAAATACTTATTTTCCACCATAATTTGCAAATAAATTCTTTCCAAATCAGACAATGGGATTTTCAGGATATGTTTTCTCATTTTGTCTCTCATAGTTGAGGTCTACCTGTGATGTCAATTACAGGCCTCTCTCATCTTTTTAAGTGGATGAGCTTACACAATTGGTGGCTGACTAAATACTTTTTTTTACCCCACTGTAGGTGTGTTGTAGTGTGTGGAAAGCCATGCTCTATAGGTTGCAAATTAGGAAGTGTAGGTGATGACGATCTCCTATTAACATTACAAATCTGTGGTATACCACCTGTATAGGACCATGCAGGGACACAATTTACTATTTGCAAATTTAAATTGTTAAATATATTCAGTAAGTCTGAAAAATGTTCACAATAGATGCTTTAGTCAATATTTAAAGGGAGATTTTACATCTGTTAAGTTTGCTGAATGTTATAGTCACAGTGATAAGTGCACTTTGCGATTGTAAAAGGCCATTTTCCATTACGAGCCAGTGCATTTCGAAGCTAGGCATGTCCATTTTTATTATTTACAACCTGATTGTTTCCATCTGTTTTTCACATCTGTCCCTTCAATGCTGTGACCACACTGATTTCCCCAAACACAGCACTTGTAAAATATTAAGGCATTTCTGTGGCTTGTCCTGCTTTCCAGATTTCACTGTATGACTGGCAAGGTTTCTGAAGCTCTACAACGTCACTTTCCATGGATGCCCAGTCCCAGAAATCTTCTCTTCTTCATAAAGATTATGGACCATTTGTGCTACTTCCAAGCTGATCTTTCAAACTTCAAGACTCTCCATAAACCTGATTTTTTGGTGCTAAAAGTACTCACTCAACATAATATCATACTCCTACACTGTGCATGTTGTTTAAGAAAAGGTGTTAAAAAGTCTGTTCGGGAATTGATTCCAAAAATAACGTAGAGTGAAATTACATTCAGTAAAAACACAGTAGCTGAACATTTGAATTTAAGAGTGGCTACACAAAATGGTGGTTAAGGACAAACATTTCAGATCACCTGATTCATATTTAGAACAGGTGTCCTCTTGGTTTCTGCCACATAAGAAGATATCTGCCATTTAATGTATCCAAAGGACTTCTGAGAACATGATCAAGCATCTGTAATTCCATTTAAATTGCTTATTTCAAACTGGAATATTAGAGGATGCACAATTATATAAAAGGGTTGACAATTAGCTAGATATGGATAACATAAAGTCAATTACAAAACTATTAAAGATCGCTATCCAGCTTCTATAGAGTACATAAGGAGGGTATCTTAGTTTAGTCTCATTCTATTTAATATGAATGATATGAACCCTTCTTCACATGTATTGCAAGATGAACAAATGAAGGAGAAAAGTAACTGATGTGAGGTTTACACCATCCTCCATTAGAACTAAGAGCAAGTCCTCCTGTGATTGCATGACTTTGGGCCTGACATTCAGCTAAGGCCATGTTCACATTGCTTAATTGCGGGGCGAAATTACGCCCCACAATTACGTCGTGTGGACGGGGCGGGGCGGGAGTGGGGGCCCAGCACCTCGCCGGCCCATAAACTATCATTACTTGCGCCGCGTATACGCCGCTGGTAATTCACATGTCACTTATCTCCCCCCGCGGCGTATTCGCTGAGCGGGGAGAGGAGACGTAATCCATAGTTTTCTATGAGAACTGTGGATTACCGTAATGACTGGGCCGTATTTCAGCCCATAATTTTTGCAGTACGCCGCGAATTACGGGCTGAAATACATGCCCAAATAAGCCGCGTGAACATGGCCTAAAGGTAATTCACTGACTTCCCACCAGTGCTCTCAAAGGCTATCATGGTGAGCAGAAAAACAGCAATGGAAGCTGAAATAGAGGTTTACCTTCTCCAGTGATGAGTCCTGCTTTTGTCTTGGATGAAACAATAGCCAGAGATTGATCTAAAGACCATGTAGGCAATGCCATGAAGAAGGGTTCATAAAGGAATGTCACACCAGTCCTACACTCGGGTTTATGGTGTACGGTGGCATATGTATGATAGTCGGACCCTTCTAGTTAATCTTTATTTCAGGTACACTTACAGCTTGGTGTTACATTGATTTGGTTGAGGAACCAGTATTATGGTTATTTGTGCAAATTGTCCAAGGAGCTGTCTTTCAATGCCAGGCTGCATGTTATTCAAGCTACTGTGAGCAGCCTACGTGGCCTAAATGTGCTATCATAGCTTTCAGCATCTCCAGACTTGTCTCCCATTGAACACATCAGGATGTCATTTGACGGCAGCCAATATTGATGATTTCCGTGCCCAAGTTCTCTCAGCGTGGTATAACATTCCTCAGACAACCATTAACGGCATTGAAAAGATGTGAAGACTTGTAAGTCTGTGTATTTCTGTGCATGGCGTTTATATTTGATACTAAATAAATTGAGATGCTTTGACTATTTTGTTTCCATTTTTTATCATTTACATATCATTAAAATGTCTATCAATCATGTGATTTCCATAATTCCAAAGCATTTCCTTGAGGAGTGTATATTTAATCTTACAAAGAAAAGTTTTACAAGGGTAATTATATTATCGCTTTTATTCTAGCCTTCATGTATAGCACTGGAAAGTCACTCTATAAAAATCTGAAATTCAGTTTTTGCCTTGAACCATGTAAATATAAATGTTTCTGTAATCTTTTGGACTCTACTATCCTCAACTAGTGAAAACTGTGCTGTATATGACAACTTGACAACATATTAGCAGCGGGCCACTTGGGGTCCGGAAAATTTCCTTTACTAACTGTTATGGGCAGAACATTCAATGGCACACATGGGTTTCTAAAGGTAAGGTGCAGTTAAAGTAAATGTCACTATAACTTTAGCTTAAATACACATTTTTAATTTATTCCTGTTCTACAATATATTTTCCCTGCCTGTGTCACTATCACGTCAATTTGCATATATTTAGTTTTTTTTATTTCATGGATTGATCAGAATAGCCTTCTAGTAATTAAATAAATTGTACTAGTAAACTTCTTTAGGTCATGGTGCAGTGACAGCGCAGTTAATTCACAGTTAGTTAATTCTAAGAGAGGGAATGACATTACAAAAGTCATTTGCAGATCATGAAATGGTACACTGAAAGCATTACAGCATAACAATTCCCTTGACATTTGTGACTTAACCTAAATAATACTTTTTAGATTTACCAACCAGAGAGCCAAAGAAGAGAAATTAGTAGCTAGAAGTAATGTTTGATGTTTTGTCTTCTGAGCAAATCTCCTAAAATTTGGCTTTTCCCATTGTATTATTTAATGATGAATTACCTCCCAAAGGTCACATTATGTCCACAGACCACACACCTGGCTGCACCTGAAATCCGCATCTAATATAGGATCAGTACACAGGCTTTCCTAATAAAAGCACTGGAACAAGGAAACACAAAGGAGATTAAAGCACAAGTTGCAGATAGCAATTACTAAATGAGGACTCCAGCTAGCAATAAAAAGTGGGAATTACTAAGACAAAAGCAAATGTACACTGGTTGTCAGGGCTGTGAGAAAAAGAAAAGCCAAATTGACCCAGGTCAAGCTTCTAATTTTGTGACTACAATAACTTGAAAAAGACGAACAATTGCCAATTTCCTACATTATTGGTTTCATTCTTTACCTGGGAAAGAACTCTTCAAGCTTAATGAAGATTTCCATGAAAAAACTCCTTGTATTGTATGCCATTCAAGTGATCAACATCTAGTCATGGAAAGACATCACAGAACTGGAGTAAGAGTTTAAGGTGTTTCAACTGAATCCTTGGCCATTCAGTATGTTGATACAAATTTTTTTCGTTTAAAGAAATACTTAATTTACCCAGTAATACATTTCTGAAATTGAGTCCTTGGACATTTAAAAATGTTCCTGCTAACACGAAAACTTCCCTTGCATTACAGCGCTGTTCCCACCACATACAATTGCTGTGAGAATGTCCAAAATTACAAAATAAGACATTTCCTAAATATATTTCATTAGAAATAATATACTGTTCTGATGGCCTTTTACTTATCTTGTCCCTATCATGTACTGTTCATTGTCAGGGGATCCAACCACATTCCTTCCAACAGTCCCACCCAGCTTTTCGGGATGCCTGCTGTGGGTGATGTCACTGAGCTTTCCCAAGCACTCAATAGACTATTCAGCGGAAAGATGGATGCTTCACCTGCAGGTTTACTTTTTTTTACAGGTTTCCCTTTTGGACTACGATGGATTCGCTGGACTACATTGGACCAACGAGGGTTGGTGTCGGGTTGTGTTTATTTAAATAATTAGTTTTTTTTTCTGTTTCTCTGTTTTACTTTTTAATGTTCTTCCAGTGCTAGCAACAGAGGTGTCTGACAGATGCCTTTCTATTACTATCACTGGGACTTGATGTCAGCCAGCGCTGTTTTTTTTGTCACCACAAGCTGACACCAATCCCTATTATCCCAGTACACAATGCACCAGGGGTACTGGAAGAGCCAAGTTACTATCAGAAGGTGGACTACCAAATGTGGTGGTCTGCTTCTGGGGTGGCTGCATGCTGGTATTTTTAGGGTGGAAACGGGTTGGTATCAATGGACCTTCCCATCCTGATAGACTCAGGCTGCAGCTGTTGGTTTTACCTTTGGCAGTTATGAAAAATGGGGGAACCACACATCATCTAAAAAAAAAAATTGTTCTTTTTAGATTTATAATTAAGGCTAAAAACAAAATGACGTGGGTTCCTCCATTTTTAACAGGCCGAGGTAGATCTGCAGGCTGATAGTATTAAGATGGGAAGGTCCATGAATATTGTTAATTTTCAACCCTAAAAATACCAGTCTGCAGCTACCACAGAAGTGGACCATCACAATAGATGATCGTTCTTCTGACGGTAACCTGGCTATTCCCTGAACTCCTGGTGTGTTGAATACTGGGGTAATAGTGACAGGGGGTTAGGGTCAACCTTGTAATGATGAAAAACACTGCTGGTTGACACCAAGCCACAGTGATTCTAATGAAGAATGTCAGATAACTCCATTACTAAAACTGGAATAAAATGGTAAAACAGAACACAAACAAAAAGGAAAAAAAAAGTGTTTAAATAAATACTCCCTGACTCTAGTCCTCCTTGACCATTTAGAAGAATTAGATGTAATGCTGGTCCAAAGTAGTCCAGTGAAAACAGTAGTATTAAACTCCATTCCTTTGCACCCCTGAGGGTCATGGATGTGACTGATCATTTTGGGGTATGGTTGTGGGATTGGTCTTCTGTCTCCCCTCAGGAGATTTTGCCTGTAAGCTGTAGCTGTACCTCCTCTCTCACCCCTGAGGCCTAGTGCCAACACAAAATACAACCCTCACCTAAAACTCCCATAGGGAGTTTGTACAGAGGTGCAGACAGCTAGAGAGGTGCTGGAAAAGGGAGGAGTCTAAGATGTATGTATGGTTAATTCTTATGGGACAAGGTGTGGCTGGGAGAAGTCGTCATGGCGATCTGGAATGAATGTAGAAAGGAAAACAGAATGACTCCCATCAGAGAAGACGTCACCTGTGAGTCACTAAATGTAACTGCACTGTATCACTTATATGTCTGCAGAGTGCCTGTGTACAACTGGTATCTACCCCCATCTACTGTATGGCAAAAATATTGGTAGTAGTGCAATGATTTATATTCAGGAACAGTATGGCTGTATTATTTAGTCACTATGTGGTGGTGATATGTGGTCATGATGTTGTGGTATTATTCAATCACCATGTGGTGGTGATATGTGGTCATGATGTGGCAGTATTATTTGATATTTGTATAGTGGTATTGATATTATTAGTCTTGGCTAGGGATGAGCGATTATAATTAACAAAGTTGAAATCGTCACGATTTTCAGGCTGATCGGAAGTTTCCGATCACGCGATATTTAAGGTGACAATCTGCAGATAATCTATTACTATCGCGCCATTTTCGGCGCTTCCTGTTATTTTGGCGGCCAGCAAATCAGCTTAGAGCATAGAGCAGGGTGAGCTGGGTGTGCGACGTCATGACTGTGATGTGTATGGTTGTCATAGGCTGGAAAAATCACATGACCTTGTTTTGCATAGCACAGTGTTTCCTGTTCAGTATCAGTCTTTCAGTGTCTAACACTAGAGCAAGATGTGTGCTGCGTGTCTCTTAATACAGCTCAGCTCAGAGACACAGTTCTTCTCTTTATTCATTCAGACAACTATGCTTTTATCTGTGAACATTAGAATATAGGTAGATTAAAGAATTTCAGTTCTTATTTAGTTAGACAGAGACGTTTAAACAAGCATCTAGCGCTGTACAGCCACGCCGGCGTGGCAGACAGACGGTCAGACAGGCTGTGGAAAGGAGGATGTATATTGTGCAGCCCAGACTCTGCTTTGAACCTGCATTGAAATGGCATTTTTTTTAACAATTTTTGGCCAGCACACCTCGCACCTGAGGTGAAATTGTACCTTTTATTTTGTGCATCCCAGTCTTTTTCAAATAGCCACGTTGTACTTAAATTTGGATACAGAAATTTTCTAGTAACTGTTGGTGTATTTCATTGGTGCAAAAACCACCTTTTGTTATACGTATAACTTTTAAATAGCTGTATTTCACTTTGGTGCAGCCCAGTTTTGTTCAAAGAGCCACCTTGTACTTAAATTTGGATACAGAAATGTTCTAGTAATAGTTGGTGTATTTCATTGGTGCAAAAACCACCTTTTGTTATCCGTATAACTTTTAAATAGCTGTATTGCACTTTGGTGTGGCCCAGTTTTGTTCAAAGAGCCAGCTTTTACTTAAATTTGGATACAGAAATTTTCTAGTAACTGTTGGTGTATTTCATTGGTGCAAAAAACACCTTTTGCTATCCGTATAACTTTTAAATAGCTGTATTGCACTTTGGTGAGGCCCAGTTTTGTTCAAAGTGCCACCTTGTACTTAAATTTGGATACAGAAATTTTGTAGTAACTGTTCTCATGTGTCATTGCTGCAAAAAACACAATTTCTCATCCGTGTTACTTTTGAATAGTTTGAATCTCAGTTTGGCCCAGATAGCGCACTTGTATGATAGTTTGTTGAAAACTATCAATTCCTATTTCCCCCTGGCAGTTGTAAATCCCTGGGACTGAAGGAAGAACACTGTTGATTTTGTCTTACGGTTCTTCCACCAGACCGCATTTCACATGTATTCAATAGAAACAATTCTGTTTCTAATCCTAGTTGGCTGTAGGAAATTAGAGGGATTTAAAGGAGTTGTCTCATTATGAGCTTTCATCCTGTCAGTGAGCCTGATAGTTGAATTGAGGGGCGTGCTTCTTGGTCTGTCTCTTCTGCTCCCTCTTCCCCCCTCCCTTCAGCACACAGGCGCTCCGTAACTTCTATACAGCAAGGGGGAGGGGGTTTGCTGCCAGAGTTAACCCTGTGTGTGCCTGCCTAGGGTCTGTTGCAGGGGAGGGCTGATCTGAGGTGTAGAGAGGAATGTGAAGCGTGTGCTAATAGCAGAGCAGAGGGGATGCAAGTGTTTTCCCATATCCCCTGCTTAGCTTACAAGTCTCCACATCTCCAGCAACAACAAACCCTGTCAGAACAGACACAGGGCATTGGGAAGTGTTACTATACTCAGGATGTCTCACTAATACAGGAGAGCATGAAGTATTCACATGCCTGATCTGTATAGTATTAGTATAGTGACAAATCCACAGACACATCATGATTATAGTAACACAAAAGGGGCACTGCTGTCACATCTATCTGTGTAAGAGGCAGGAGGAAGCAGGGCACACACAGGGTTAATCCAGGCAGCAAGGACAGAGAAGCCAGAGTCCGTCCTCCCCCTCCCTCCACTACAGAAGCATTCTGTGCAGGAGGGGCTCTCTGCTCTGACCTGGCTTCAAAGGTTGATGAGTCATACAGACCTGACAGCCAGTAAGATAAGGATCAACAGGTCAGTGGCTATAGAGATTTGAGAAGCTGATGCACTCCTGCTAACAGGGCTAACTCAAAATCAGTAGGACATTTGTAATGAACATATATTGCAAAGCTGCTTGTTTTTTAAAGATCTTTTAATTAAAACCCAATCATTGTAGCGAGACAACCCCTTTAAGGATAGCTGTGATTTGCCGTCTTTAAATAAGATAACTCCGGCCCTGCTAGCTGAACCTGCGTGATCTACGTTTACAGCCTCACCCGCCTTGATCAGTAATTTCCTTCAACCCACTTGACAGTAGAATGCAGGATTTTCAGACAGGCCTCGTTGACCTACTGGGGACATCTGTTTTGTTTGCTTCACATTCTAATGTCACAGTGGAACAATGTCACCAGTAGAATGGCAAGTAGCTCTAGCAGCAGCAGTATTGGAAAATGAGTTGTTTTTAATATAGTTTATTTCTTATTGCAAAATTTTCTGCTGATGGTCCATAAGGGCACCTGTGCGGGTTTTTGGGTCATGCTGCGTTACAGGATATGGAGAGTCAATGTCCATTTCACTAAAATACTGCTTCAAAGACTACTTTCTTCCGGCACTTTTTAACCTGTGGGTCATGCAGGTTTGAGGGTCATGCTGCGGTCCAAGACAGGCATAGTCAATGTCCAGTTCAACTAAAATGGTGGTTCAAAGACTCCTTTTTCCGGCACTTTTTAATCTGTGGGTCAGACAGGTTTAATGGTCATACTGCGGTCCAGGACAGGTATAGTCAATGTCCAGTTCAACTAAAATGGGGGTTCAAATACTACTTTCTTAGAGCACTTTTTAATCTGTGGGTCATGCAGGTTTGAGGGTCATGCTGCGGTCATAGGCAGGCATAGTCAATGTCCAGTTCAACTAAAATGGTGGTTCAAAGACTCCTTTTTCCAGCACTTTTTAAATCTGGGGGTCATGCAGGTTTGGGGCTCATTCTGTGGCCCAGGACAGGTATAGTCAATGTCCAGTTCAAATAAAATGGTGGTTCAAAGACTCTTTTTTCCGGCTCTTTTTAATCTGTGGGTCAGACACTGTTTTGGAGTCATGCTGTGGTCCAGGACAGGCATAGTCAATGTCCAGTTCAACTAAAATGGTGGTTGAAAGACTCCTTTTTCCGGCACTTTTTAATCTGTGGATCAGACAGGTTTAATGGTAATACTGCGGTCCAGGACAGGTATAGTCAATGTTCAGTTCAACTAAAATGGTGGTTCAAAGACTTCTTTTTCCAGCACTTTTTAATTTGTGAGTCAGACAGGTTTAATGGTCATACTGCGGTCCAGTACAGGTATAGTCAATGTCCAGTTCAACTAAAATGGTGGTTCAAAGACTCCTTTCTTCCAGCACTTTTTAATCTGGGGGTCATGAAGGTTTGAGGGTCATGCTGCGGTCCAAGGCAGGCATAGTCAATGTCCAGTTCAACTAAAATGGTGGTTCAAAGACTCCTATTTCCTGCACTTTTTAAATCTTGGGTTACTGCAGGTTTGGGGCTCATTCTGTGGTCCAGGACAGGCATAGTCAATGTCCAGTTCAACTAAAATGGTGGTTGAAAGACTCCTTTTTCCGTCACTTTTTAATCTGTGGATCAGACAGGTTTAATGGTCATACTGTGGTCCAGTACAGGTATAGTCAATGTCCAGTTCAACTAAAATGGTGTTTCAAATACTACTTTCTTCCAGCACTTTTTAATCTGTGGGTCATGAAGGTTTAAGGGTCATGCTGCGGTCCAAGGCAGGCATAGTCAATGTCCAGTTCAACTAAAATGGTGGTTTAAAGACTCATTTTTCCGGCACTTTTTAATCTGGAGCTCATGCAGGTTTGGGGCTCATGTTGTAGCCCAGGACAGGTATAGTCAATGTCCAGTTCAACTAAAATGGTGGTTCAAAGACTCCTTTTTCCGGCACTTTTTAATCTGTGGGTCAGACAGGTTTGGGGCTCATGCTGTGGCCCAGGACAGGTATAGTCAATGTCCAGTTCAACTAAAATGGTGGTTCAAAGACTCCTTTATCCGGCACTTTTTTATTCTGGGGGTCAAGCAGGTTTGGGGCTCATGCTGTGGCCCAGGACAGGTATAGTCAATGTCCAGTTCAACTAAAATGGTGGTTCAAAGACTCCTTTATCCGGCACTTTTTATTCTGGGGGTCAAGCAGGTTTGGGGCTCATGCTGTGGCCCAGGACGGGTATAGTCAATGTCCATTTCAACTAAAATGATGGTTCAAAGACTCCTTTTTCAGGCACTTTTTAATCTGTGGGTCAGACAGGTTTAAGGGTCATGCTGCATTCCAGGACAGGGATATTAAATGTCCAGTTCAAGTAACATTGATGGTTCAAGTAATACTGCCTTCTGGCACTTTTTAATTTGTGGGTGATGCAGGTTTAAGGGTCATGCTGTGGTACAAGACTGGGATAGTGAATAGTCTGTGACTTTTTTTCTGTGACTTTTATAACCTAATTGTCTTGCCTAAGATGTAGCACGTATCCAGTTTACTGTTGTGGATGTTAATTCCAGCTTCTCCAGCCTTGTTTGGGTGTAAGAATGAAGGTGTTGTTCCTCTCTCAAAGACTTTAATGGTCATCGGCGATAATCTGTTATCGACTATCGGATATCGTCATGATAATTGCCGATATCGACTATCGAATCGATAATGATAGTTGACACAATCGCTCATCACTAGTCTTGGCTTGTTCAGTAACAGTAAGGTGATATTTTCTCTCTGTATAGAGGTATCATATGGTCACTGTATGACCATTATTTAGAGGTAACATCCATAGTTGTCTTACAGCTATTTGTATGGATTTATGTATATACAATACATTACTTTATAAAAATTTATATTTATAGGCCCTAGTAACGCCGCTGTTGTGTTGGCGCTGGTCTGCTGGAGGGGTGAGGCATGATTCTGTTAGGTGGGGCATAGTTAGGGGTGTGTCTTGGTGCAATGTCATGTGTTAAGGCATGATTGGAGGAAAGTCCTGGTGTGATGTAATTTGTTAGGGTGTGGTTGGAGGCGTGTCATGATGTGATGTAATTTGTTAGGGTGTGGTTGAAGACATGGCCTGATGTAACCCTCTTTGCAATCTCTAAAAGATGGGAGGTATGAAACCATCACTGTGCCACTGGCTGTCTTTGCACAAAGGAATATTTTTATTTGCTAGTCGTGCTCTTGAGAACGTGTTGCCGCATATGCATATTCCTTCCTAGCCTGGTCAGGGCGACATGAGCCAAGTAAAGCAGTGCTCTTGGCCACACAACAAAGTTCCAGAGAATTTTCTTGTGATGACACTGATGAATATTTATCATTCATTAGCATTAGGAGTGTTCATGTACAGGAAAGCAGCACAATGATGTCATCAAAGCGGTGTTTGCCTACAGTGCCGATCACAAGCCTTTGGAGTGCACCCATTTAGCTGCTTTAGGGTTGAGCAGTATGAGTATTTTGTGAGGTGGGACAACCCCTTTAATATATCCTTCATTTAGATGTACTTTATGAAACATAAAATATTAAACTACAGTAACCATATTTTAACGTTTACTTTAGTTTATTGCAGAAATATGCAGATGAATACAGACATGACGACAGTCCAAGAATGAACGTAAAAAACAGGGGAGTGGATCCTTGGGGATGCGAAGGATGTGAGAGGCACAACAAAGGTCCAAAACAAATGGGCAAACAGCAGGAAGGGGATAGCAATGCATGGCAAGCAACTAAATGCATCCAACAGGCAGAGATCAGGTCCAGCGAGGAACAAACACAGGGGCCAGAGAAGCAACGCAGGAAGTAAGCCTGCCCAGCACAACAAAATCTCAGGCACTGAGGGAAACTATAGCCTAGGCTAAATAGTCCCCGCAGTCAGGGTGATGAAAAGCAGCTATGCTAGTAGAAGCAAAGTGCTTAACCAGGGCCGTCTTTATGAATGGGCAGGGCAGGGGGCCCCTGAGCCAGTAAAGAACACAAGTTCCTCTATATATCGTTGTCTTGATGCTTGATGTCAGGGTACAATGGTTTAAGCTGTACTGGCTCCACCTCCTGAAGCTACTTTGTTACAAGTAGCATTACAGTGTACTCCAGGTAATGTAGAGGCTGATATAGTAATGTGGTATCTGATATAGTAATGTAGTGGCTGATATAGTAATATGGGGGCTGATATAGGTAATGGAGGGGCTGATATACTGTAGTAATGTGGGGTCTGATATTGGTAATGGAGGGGCTTATATAGTAAGGAAGGGGTTGATATAGGTAATGGAGGGGCTGATATAGTAAGGAAGGAGCTGATATAGGAATGTAGAGGCTAATATTGGTATGTGGGGGCTGATATAGTAATGTGGGGGCTGATATAGTAAGGAAGGGGCTGCTATAGTAAGGTAGGGGCGGATATAGTAATGTAGAGGCTGATATTGGTATGTGGGGGCTGATATAGTAATGTGGGGGCTGATATAGGTAATGGGGGATGATATAAGTAATGTGGGGACTGATATAGTAATGTGGGGGTTGATATAGGTAATGGAGGGGCTGATATAGTAAGGAAGGGGCTGATATAGAGAGGTAGGGGCGGATATAGTAATGTAGAGGCTGATATTAGTATGTGGGGGCTGATATAGTAATGTAGGGGCTGATATAGGTATGTGGGGGCTGATATAGTAATGTGGGGGCTGAAATAGGTAAAAGGGGCTGTTATAAGTAAAGTGGGGGCTGATAAAGGTATTTGGGGGCCGATATAGTAATGTGGGGGCTGATATAGGTAATGGGGGGTCTGATATAGTAATGTAGGGGCTGATATAGGAATGTAGGGGCTGATATAGTAGTGTAGGGGCTGATATAGGTAATGGAGGGGCTGATATAGTAATGTATGGGCTGATACAGGTAATGGAGGGGCTGATATAGTAATGTGTGGGTTGATATAGTAATGTAGGGGCTGATATAGGTAATGGAGGGGCTGATATAGTATTGTAGGGGCCAGGGCCGGGACAAGGCATTTTGGTACCCTAGGCAAGTACAGCCAATGGCGCCCCCCCCCTCCCACACTAATTCCTCTCACCCCTGCGCCAGGTCCTGTTACTAATTTTCTGCATATCCCACATAGCTCCAGTCCATCTCCTAAGCAGTCACTGCACAATGAAAATCAGCCCTGACAAATTAGCTTTTTCAAAATCGCTGCCCTCCATATGACAGTGTAATACCCCTAAGTAACAGTCACTAAATAATCCACCGATACAGGGAGCAAATCTACCAGACGAATGATTGTTACTAAAAAACACTCCTACAAAACCAAGACCCAAAACTATTACTACTTAAGGATCAAATAATCCTGCCAGACCCTGACCGAACGCGACCCCCACATGTGACTATCAGCTGTACACAGACTCTACAGACATATACTACTGCCATACAGTGACCATATAGTGGTAGATACTAGTTGTATGTAGGATCTGCAGAAATATAAGTGATTACACTACAGTTGTGTTTAGTGACTCACCGGAGACATCATTTCTGATCAGCGTCGTTCACTTTCCCTTTTCTTCTCCATCCGGTTCCCACCTTCATGCTGATTTCTCCCGGCCAATACTCGTCCCTGCAGATTTGGATACAAATATCTTAGAATCCTCACATTTCCAGTAACTCCTTAATTATAGGTATATAAGTCCCCTCAGTTAGACAGGTATATAGATATGCCCTCTCAGTCAGGCAGGTATATGTATATTGTCCCCCTTAGACAGGTAGGTATATAAATATAGGGCACTCAGGCAGGTATATAGATATATGGTCACTCTCAGGCAGGTATATAGGTATAGGGTCACTCTCAGGCAGGTATATAGATATAGGGTCACTCTCAGGCAGGTAAATAGACATAGGGTTACTCTCAGGCAGGTATATAGATATAGGGGCACTCAGGCAGGTATATAGATATAGGGTCACTCTCAGGCAGGTATATTGATATAGGGTCACTCAGGCAGGTTATATAGCTATAGGGGCTCAGGCAGGTATATAGGGGCACACAGGCAGGTATATAGCTATAGGGGCTCAGGCAGGTATATAGCTAGGGGCCACAGGTAGGCATATGGGGGCTCAGGCAGGCGTATAGGGGCTCAAGCAGCCGTATAGGGGCTCACGCAGGTGTATAGGGACTCAGGCAGGCGTATAGGGGTCACAGGCAGGCGTATGGGGGCTCAGGCAGGCGTATAGTGGCCTCAGGCAGGCGTATGGGGCCACAGGCAGGCATATGGGGGCCACAGGCAGGCGTATGGGGGCCACAGGCAGGTGTATGGGGCCACAGGCAGGCGTAAGGTGGCTCAGGCAGGCGTATAGTGCCACAGGCAGGCGTATGGGGGCCACACGCAGGCATATAAGGGCCACAAGCAGGCGTATGGGGGCCACAGGCAGGCGTATGGGGACTCAGGCAGGCGTATGGGCCACAGGCAGGCGTATGGGGGCTCAGGAAGGCTTATGGGGGCCACAGGCAGGCGTATGGGGGCCACTACCAGGCATAGGGGGGCCACAGGCAGGCATATGGGGCCACAGGAAGGCATTTAGGGGCTCAGGCAGGAGTATAGGGGCCACAGGCAGGCGTATGGGGGCCACAGGCAGGCGGATGGGGCCCCAGGCAGGTGTATGGGGGCCACAGGCAGGCGTATAGGGGCACAGGCAGGCGTATAGGGGCCACAGGCAGGCGTATAGGGGCACAGGCAGGCGTATAGGGGCCACAGGCAGGTGTATAGGGGCACAGGCAGGCGTATAGGGGCTCAGGCAGGCGTAAAGGGGCACAGGCAGGCGTATAGGGGCACAGGCAGGCATATAGGGGCCACAGGCAGGCGTATATGGGCTCAGGCAGGCAAAAATAACAACATTTATACTCACCTACCTGCTTCCTGGCCACGTGCTCCTCTGGGGCCACAGGCAGGCGTTAGGGGGCCACAGGCAGGCGTATAGGGGCTCAGGCAGGCAAAAATAACAACATTTATACTCACCTTACCTGCTTCCCGGCCGCGCGCTCCTCTGGGGCCACAGGCAGGCTTTTGGGGCCACAGGCAGGCGTTTAGGGGCCACAGGCAGGCGTATAGGGCCACAGGCAGGCATATAGGGGCCACAGGCAGGCATATGGGGGCCACAGGCAGGCATATAGGGGCCACAGGCAGGCATTTGGGGCCACAGGCAGGCGTATAGGGGCCACAGGTAGGTGTATGGGGGCTCAGGCAGGCGTATAGCGGCCACAGGCAGGCGTATAGGGGCTCAGGCAGGCAAAAATAAAAACATTTATACTCACCTTACCTGCTTCCCGTCCGCGCGCTCCTCTTCTTTACCGCCGCGCGCTCCTCCGGCAGCTCCGCGGGCGCCCGGCCTGTGACGCGCTGTGCGCTGGAGGAGAGGCAGCGTCGCAATGACATCACTTCATCGCGACGCTGCCGGCTGAGCTGCACGGGGCCGCGGTGGGTCCTCAGCGCTATGAGGACCCGGCGGCCCCGCTGTGTCGGCCCTGTGGCTTACCGGAGGATCCAGCGATCCTCCGATGAGCGGGTCCAACTGTCTGCGGAGCAGGGAGCGCTCGCTCTCTGCTCCGCAGAAGCGGTCAAAGCGACCGCCGGCGCTTCAGGCCCATGGCAGCGGCCTGGGGCCCGGCGAGGTTCGGGGCCCTGCCTGCACCCCTTAGGGATAGGCAGAGGTAGGCGCCCTAGGCGATCGCCTACCTCTGCCTACAAGTCGTCCCGCCTCTGGTAGGGGCTGATATAGGTAATGGAGGGGCCGATATAGTAATGTGTGGGATGATATAGTAATGTAGGGGATTAATATAGGTAATGGAGGGGCTGATATAGTAATGTGTGGGCTGATATAGTAATGTGGGGGCTGATATAAGTAATGGGGGATGATATAAGTAATGTGTGGACTGATATAGTAATGTGGGGGTTGATATAGGTAATGGGGGATGATATAAGTAATGTGGGGACTGATATAATAATGTGGGGGCTGATATAGGTAATGTGGGGGCTGATATAGTAATGTTGGTGCTGATATAGTTTTACAGGAAAAAAAGTTACAGTTGAGGCTGCCAGTGCTTTTTGTTATAATTGAATTTATTTTTGTTATTTTGGTCTACCATGCTTTTATGTCTGATGCAGAAAACCTGCTCTGAACTCGCCTCCTGTGTGATTGCTCTCACTGCTGCTGCAGTGAGAGCTGAGAGTGCCGTCAGTGACTTTACAGAGTCCCATGGAAAAGTACTTCAGACGCAAGTTAGAGACAGGCTGGGGGACAGTGACACTGGTCAGGATGGCTGACCACATATCATATAACAACTTCATCTGGTCAGTCAGTCATTCTGTGCCCTCAGGCCAAGACACACAGCAACTCCTGTATGTTATAGGAGTTGTGTCCTGGTGAAGGGTACACAGTGGATGACTGACTACATAAAGTGTACCTGTGAGTGGTTGTGTTGGCTGGGCTGGCGCAATGCACAACTCTGCCCAAAGGCCCATAATGCTGTTAAGACGGCCCTGTGCTTAACTGTTACCCTGCTGGAAGGCACAGAAAGCACTTGACTATCCACAGTGTAAGGGTATGTAGGGAGCGTTATGCCAGTTATACTTGTGTAAGTGTTAGGTTGCTAAGGGGAACCAGAGGGATAGTGTCCTGGGTATAGTAGTTGCAGGGTTAATTAGTTTAGTAGATAAGAGGTTAATAGTAAGGTTGGTTTCAAGCAGGTTTAGCTTGTGTTCTGGGATACAATGAGTCAGCAGTATAGTAGCCAATCAGAGAGCTAGGCCAGAGAAGAGGAGGGGGGCTAGCTGCAGCAGAGGGGGATCAGAGCTACAAAGTCAGACAGTAAGTCTGCAGCTGGAGAGTGAGCAGCACAGCACGGAATCTGGGATGAGGGGTGGCAGATTCCCCTGGAAGGGAAAAGCTCATTTGGACCAGAAGCTTGTAAATAGTTAAGTTAAAACTACAAAGCCACACTTACAGCTCAATGGCTGGTGGATACACTGAATCCCAGCAGCAGGCATTTCTGGCCCTTGTGCTGCATGGGAAAAGATAGCAGGTGCCGTTAATTAATGAGCAAATGCTCTAGGTGCTAGTTCACACCAGCATGCAAAAAGCCACAGTATAATACATGGGGAGACTGCAAAAAATGCAACAATACCGATGAGAATTGCATATAGATAAAGCGATACAAAGGGTAACGCCATTCATACAGTTACACCATGCTGGGTTTCAGCTTATATCACCCACAAAAAAATGTGGGCAAGCTGCCCAGCACTTGGAAGGTGCACTGCACAAAATACTTGTACTCTAAGCTCCCCAGTATTTTAGGGCAAAAAGAAAACATGCTGGGAAAAATATCAAAAATATGAGGTATTAGTTGATACAGTAGCTACAGTACGCATGCTCGCATGACAACGGCAAGGCTCCTCATTTCTTGCGAGTCCCTACACTATCAAAAAAACAAAACCACAGAAAAATGGGACATTAATCACCAAAAAACTACAAAGCCACACTTACAGCTCAATGGCTGGTGGATACACTGAATCCCAGCAGCAGGCGTCTCTGGCCCTTGTGCTGCATGGAAAAAGATAACAGGTGCCGTTAATTAATGAGAAAATGCTCTAGGTACTAGTTCACACCAGCATGCAAAAAGCCACAGTATAATACATGGGGAGACTGCAAAAATGCAACAGTACCGATGAGAATTGCATATAGATAAAGTGATACAAAGGGTAATGCCATTCATACAGTTACACCATGCTGGGTTTCCAGCTTTTGTGGTGATTTATGTCCCATTTTTCTGTGCTTTTGTTTTTTGTTAGTTAAGTTAAAAGCAAGAAAACCGGGAGAAGCCGGGGCAGAAACTCACTTCAGAGCCAACACGTGTCTGGGAGAAGGCTGAGGCCTAGGAGAGCAGTGGGCAGAGTCAGCAAGAGGCCAAGACCATAGTGGACGAGCCACTGGAGTGGTCAGGTAGTGCAGTGAGGAGTGCAGATAGGAGAGCCCCTCGGGAACTGTGTGATTGTGTGGATGTTGAAGAAGCTGCTGGAGTTAAGACACGGGAGATCAAGTTGTTCTGCGATGGTCGCTGCGAGAAAGAAGTAAAAGCCTTGTTCATCCCGGTCATTTGTCGTGTCCAGTTATTTAATCGCCGGTACACCACAGAGAGTCCCACACAGCACTTCTCCCCGCAATATAGAGAACCCCAGGAGGTTGCTTTCCTGTTCTTTACACACAGCACAGCTGCTGCCAGGGTCAAATGGCAAGCTACAGGATCGTGACACATATTATATGCAGAATTTCTACAAATCCTATATACAAGGTACCAAAGCACCATCTCTTGTAAGGCAGAGAAACTCCCCTATATATGTGTATAAAGAATTTCTACAAATGTATAAATCCAGTAATATTAAAGGGGTGTTTTTACCATGTTGTTTCACAAAACCTGCTTCAGGCCCCCACTTTCTGTTCAGACTGTGGGTGGGTCTACAGCAGTGATTAGCATATCAGCTCTGCTATTCCTAGCTGATCCTGTTACAGTGACATGAGTGCATGAGGTTTGTAAACTGTAGTGCACAAGGCTGCAGAGCTCTAAAAGGTTAAAGTTTGTGAGTAACAGATGAACAAGATTCTGTGCTGGAGATAGCACTTAGCAGAGAGCGACAACAGGGAGTGACAGCAGGGTGTTACATGGTTGGACAGGGCAGCAGAACATAAAGGGCGACATGTCAGAAAAGTGGAGTTTCCATACCAGTTTTAGGCGCATTAAATCAGTGTAAGGTGCGCCAGAAAGTCCGATCATTTCCAAAACCTGGCATCAGGTATACTTTGCATAGAAAACTTAATGCGCCTAAAAAGGCGAATTGCGTACAAAAAGGTGCATTGCGCAACTCGCGGAACATAGCATATCACTGGTGGTATATGTAATGTGCCTATCGAGGCGCATTGCCTGACGGAGGCGCATAACATATGTAGGCGCATTGAGCGACGGGGGAGCACAGCACACATATTTAGGCGCATTACAAAGTGTAGTGCCCGGCTTATAATGCGCCTAGTTTTGATGTACGACAGTTCATTTACAACAAGAATATAGCATCAAAAGTGGTTTTGCCGCAAAATAGACCAAAAAACTGGTTTTGGTGTGTTGGGACATGTCGCCAAAATCTCTATCTCCTAAACAAAGCAAAATCCGAACAGTAATGTATTTGGTAATAGTCTTTATTTACCCTTTCCTACATGGTTAATGTGAATAATAATGGTTAGAAAATCCCTTTAAATTTCCAGGTGAAGGCATGGTAGTTCTTCTTTATACTGTACTTCATTAAAAAGCATATGCCATACTATATTCAAATAATGTATACTATATAAAATGTATACCAGTGATCTGCATTATAGGTCAATCCGTATAGCAGAATTTCCTCCTATCATCTGAGCAGAAATAAGGTCAGCCACAGGAAAGTTAAATTTCCATTGTCATTGTCACAGCACACGTTTCCTCCGTGAAGCAGCAAGGCACGGTAGGGGTTAATCCCTCTAGTCAGTCGACACACCCAGGGAGAAGCCGGGCTGATGAGCTTAAGAGTGACAACTCAACTCCTAATCAAGAAAGAGGATGTGTCGCACTGCCCAATAGGAGGGCCCGGAGGCCGCACCAATCGTCTGCTGGGGTGGGGCTCTGGGTTCCTCATTTAACCTCCCTCACTTCTCTCAGTCTTTGCCTGAGAAAGGTTTCCCCTTGCTACTTCCTGTGGTTCCTGTTGGTATTTTCTCTCCTGATCTCTGACCTCGGCTCGCCTCCTGACCTCGCCTTTGCCTCCGACTTTGTACTGCGCTCCTGACCGTGTTTGGACTCCGGCTTGCTTTTTGACTTTTCTTTTGGCTTACGTTTCTTGGCATACGTTCCCGTACTGTGACTGATCCGGACTGTTGGACTTTGAGTTTCCCTGACGGCACTGCACTTAGCAGCGTAGGGGCTGTCGTCCAGTTGGGGTCTACCGCCTAGGGCAGCACGCTAAGTAGGCAGGGACAGTGGGCTGGATAGCAGTCAGGGTCCACTGCACCTCCTCTGATGTGACAGTCATCCATGCAGTATATGAACACTTTAAAGACAGTCAGGGATCCATACACACATCATTGACTATCACTGCCATGTAGGCTCTATCTTACAGTCTATCCTATAGTTATTTCTAGAAATATCTTGACATTATCTGAAACAAGGAAGAAAGATGACCAGGACCAATGTCTTGTACCATCGTTCCATTGGCGTAACTATAGCTGTAACAGCCATAGCTGCTACCATGGAAAAGAGATGTTAAGGAGCTTCACTTAGGAGCAAAATCAATGTACCTTGTTATAGGGACTAAAAAGTTAGTGGCTTTCTGCTATCTAGCACTAGTATGTTTTTTTTCATATTTACTTTTAATATCCCTACCTTTCATTATTGCTTATAACTCTAACATTTTCTCTCTTCAGGTGATGGGCCCTTTAAATTACTGCTATAATTTGCTATGGGGTCATTTGAATTCTAGTTAGGCCAAGTTAAGCAAGTCACCAAAGACTGTGCTATGGCTATGTTGATAAATCTTTAGAACAGATATTAATAACTATACTAAATATACAAATCGCAAGGAGAAAGAAATCCTTTATAACTATACACCTAATTGACTATAATCAGGTCAAAAAGTATGGACACTAGCGCTGACTTAATAAAGTCTTACATTTTATTTACATGAATTACACATTTCGTACATAGTATTTCATCAGGTTTCCTCAGGAAACTTCAGCAGTCAAAGTGATGGGTGGGTGCCCACTCCCCTTGTCCAGGCCAGGTTTTAGCTGGCCCTTTAAACTTTACAGAGCCGGGACATGTGCGCAGAGCAGTGCAGGTAGTGAGGAGAGGTGAATAATCAGAGCGGGGACCTGGACCGAGAGTGCATCTGTGCCCTGACATGCGGGTTGCAGCGCCACTCACGGGGACATTAGTAGGAGAGTTGGGGGTATGGGTGCACTCACGACATGATGTGTGGGTCGCAGGAGTACCCGTAACAGCTGTTGCCAAATAAACGCCAGAAGAGAACCATGTTTGGACTTGAGAAGGCTGTCTGTGTCTCTATTGCCCTTGGAATTTTGCTTGACCACCAAGCTGACCTCCTTACATCTTGGTGGAGAATTCGGGCATACATTTAAAGAGACAGTACTCTTGCAAGAGACATTTCCAACAGACACAGGCTTAAGTAACCGGCAAGCATAGAGGAATGGATAAAGCAACTGGTGCAGTCAAATCTCGAACTCCAACAAGTCTTTATTGCACAGCAAGAGGTAAATGCTCAACAACGACAAGTGTACAAGAAAGCTATCAAGGCACAGTGAGACCTACTGTCTACTGGCACAGGTTCACCAAAACACAGCTAAAGAGCATTAACAGGTGAACCAGTCCCTGCAACAACAGTTGCATCTTTGACAGAGAGGCAATGGGCAACTCGGGCTGCAGACGGCATACCGACAGCTTGTGCAGAGCGCACTAAGAAAAATTATGGCTGGGGATGACATTCAAGCCTGTCTGGGCACCTTTGAAAGGATTGTTGAGAGGGAGCAGCTACCCCAAGACCAGTGGACGGATGTGCTGGCCCCCTCGGAGAACTCCAGAAGGCGTACTTTGACTTAAGGGTCCAGAATGTCAAAGTCTATGCAAAGCTCTGGGGGGAGATCCTGGCCCTGCTCGGAGTTACCTTGGCCGTTTGAGGACAGTGAGTCTACTCCTGGGAGTATGACCAGAACAAACCTGCACGGTCACAAATGTATGACTTCTTTCATCTGACCAGCAAACGGGTGCAGCCTGAGGAGCTTACATTAATCCAAATTGTCGAGAGGTTGATGGATTTCATTCTACAGCCCCATAAAGCATATGCAGCAGCCTATTCAGATTATGTGGTTATTTTAACCATAGACTGTGAATCTCGTCTAGGCAAGATCCAGGCAGTTGTAGACTCAATTTGGGAGGCTAGTTTGATGGCAACCCCCAAAAATTTGTTCCTTGGTCTCTTTTGGTACTTGGGCCACAACATTGGACAAGGGGTTGTTAAGCCACATATAAAGTAGAGGCTTTTAAAAAATGTCTGCAACCCATTTCAAAAAAGCAGGTGAGAGTCTTCTTAGGGATAGCTGGTTATTATTGAAGCTTTGTCCCAAACATTGCCACGATCGCACCTCCCCTTACAGACCTTACAAAAGGAGCTAAGTCCACAATGGTAAAATGGGATGAGAAGTCAGAGGAAGCCTTCCAAAAGTTAAAAGAGGTCTTGTGCAAAAGACTTGTGTTAATTGCGCATAACTTTAAAAATGAATTTATAGTACAGGCCTCTAATGTTGAGCTAGGAGCTCTCACAGATTAAAGGGGAAGAACACTCAGTGATTTACTTAAGCAGAAAGCTGACGCCCGCAGAAAAAAATTATGCCATAATTGAGAGGGAGTGCCTTGCTCTTAAATGGGCGATCAAGTCATTAAAGGGGTTTTATCATTACAAGCTTTCATAGACTTGAGCTGTTTCTATCTGTTTCAGCTTTAAATCCAGGGGCGTCTCTTCTCTCAGTAGGCTTGTATCTCCTCCCAGGAGGTGTGTCTTCCTTCACTGAAGAGTTGTAAAATCATAATTCTGTGTGAAGCAGTGGAAGGGAGAAGCTGTCACAGCTCTGTAGCCCTCCTGCACACTTATCATGCCTGTAAAGCTGTCAGCTCCAGACTCCACAAGCTCCTTGTAACCAGAACACCTGAATTGCTGTAACCAGAACACTTTCATTGGTATAATTAGTTATACATACATCCTGAACTGATGAAACAAATGTGAGAAAGGCACACTCCCCCAACCCTCCCCCGTTATCAGGTAGGAGGAAGATCAGACTTATAAGGCTGTTATATGTGGGGGAATACAGGGTATAAGGCTGTGATATGGGGGAAGCACAGGGTATAAGGCTGTGTTATATGGGGGAGGAGGTGAGCACTGTAAAAGGCTGTGTTATAATGAGTTGAAAGTGAATCTAACAGCTAGAGACTGAGTAATTGCCCATATCACTGTGAGATGAGTATAGAGAGAAGCGGAGACAGCCTTCTTTGTAAACACACAGCACTCTCAGGCAGTTTGTTTTACTTTTTTTTCCACAGCTCAGAGGGGAGTAAGCACAGAGTGCAGGCAGCCAATCACAGCACAGATGGCATTTCCCGTCCAGGGGGTGTGTCTGAACAGGCTGAATGAAATGTCAGTCAGCCAATCACAGAAAAGGGGGTGTGTCCCGTCCAGCTGCTGCAGAAATAGCTATAGACGCACAGATTAGCTCATATCGGCTATACTAAGGGATTTAGGTAATGCAAACCAATTGCAAAAGTTCTTATTTTGACTGTCCCCATCATTTGAGATATGATCTTTGTAGCGAGAAAACCCCTTTACGGTACTATTTGTTGGGCAGACAATTCAGGCTGGTTACTGATCACTCACCTTTAAAATGGATGGCTCACAATAAAGGTAAAAATGCAAGGGTAACAAGGTGGTTTTTGGCCTTACAGGACTTATATATATATGTAAGTAAATGCATGTAAAAATCGCATATAATCTAAGGGCGACATGTATGAAGGGCTTTTCGCCTGTTTTCTGGCGTAACCTGCGCCTCCCGGCCCGAATCCCCCTATCGGACGCAGGGATGCTGCGCCCCGCATGAAGGGGCGGGCAGTGGGCGCGGTGTGGGCGTGGTGTAGGCGTTCCGGGGCGGGACGCGGCGCGCTCATATACTCCGAGGCATGTAAGATCGTGAGTCGGCAAAGCGAGGCGCAGTGCAGCGCTCGGCAGCTCCGACAGTCAGACCTGGTTTATTTTGGTCTAAATGCTCCGGCGGCGAAGTGAAGCAGGATCGGAACATGTGAGGAAGCAGATAGAAGATCGCGACAGAAATCTCGGCGCTCCGCTCCGTGCAGCAGGAGTATGAACCAAAAAAATTCGCCTTTATAAACGGCGGAAAACATGTCAGAAAAGAACTGAACCTCAAAAATAAACATAAAAATAAAAAAAATCACTTTCCAAAAATCTAAAAAGGGGCGCAAAAATCAAGAAATCGGATATTGGAAATTGCCGGGAAATACAGTAATTCAAATTCTGAAAGCTATTCTCATTGGTCGGCATAAACCTGCCAATCAGAATAGGAGCGACAAAGACCTATTAAAAGCTATGGAGAAGTTTTGACCAGTCAGAATAGGAGCGACAGTGTCCCATTATAACCTATGGAGAAATATAGACCAATCAAAATCAAAGGCGGGACAGTTCAAAAATACAGTAAAAAGACAGAAAAGAGCTGTTTGGCTGAGCTTAGCGGTGGCTTGGCTATCCCAGCCAATCAGAGCGCGAGCTTTACTTCTCCCATTGTAGTCTATGGAGAGATCGGTTGCACTGAAATCTCGGCGCTCAGCGCCGTGCGGCATGAAGTATTAATAAAAAAATCTTTTTTTATTAAGTTGTAAAACATTGTCAGATAAAGAGCTAAAACCTTCTGTAAAATAAATCAGTTAAATCCCGAACAACGCTTTTTGTCGCCGAGACCGCGCTACATAGGAATTGCAATAGAGAGAATCGCCGGAAATACAGTAATTCAAATTGTTTAAGCTCTTCTGATTGGTCGGCATAAACCAGCCAATCAGAATAGGATCGACAGTGGCCCATTATATCCTATGGAGGAAAATTGACCAATCAGAATAGGAGCGACAGGGACCCATTATAACCTATGGAGAAAAATTTGCCAATCATTTTCCCAAAAGGCGGGACAGTTAAAAAATACAGTAAAAAGGCAGAAACGAGCTGATTGGTTGAGCTAGCGGGGGCTCGTCCAGCTTAGCCAATCAGAGCGCGAGCTACTTTCTCAAAAGAGTTTCTATGGGGAAAAGAAATTCCGAGCAAGCTCTTTGATTGGCTAAGTCAAAAGAGGCGCCGTTATTTGGACCAATGGGAAGCGAGCGACGCTCCTATGGGTTTTCTAATGCAATCTGAAATAAAACTGTACATGGCCGAAATCAAATGATAAGACTATAGAAGTTGTCCCGATTTGTATATAAAATAAATAATATTGGGGTAATGAAAAAAAAATATTTAATAAATAAAATAAATTTTATTTATTTATTTTCGTTATCCAAGGATCAATTAGTATGGGTCCCAACCGAAAATAAAGAAATAAACATGATTTTATTGATGTAATATTTTTTTTTTCTTTACCCCCATATTATTATTCATTTTATATACACATTGGGACAACTTCTGTAGTCTTATCATTTGATTTCGGCCATGTACATTTTTATTTCAGATTGCTTATAAACCCTTTAGGATCGTCGCTCGCTCTCCCATTGGTCCAAAAACCGCGCCTCTTTTAACTTAGCCAATCACAGAGCTCGTTCGGAATTTCTTTTCTCCATAGAACTCTATGAGAAAGTAGCTCGCGCTCTGATTGGCTAAGCTGGACGAGCCCCCGCTAGCTAAACCCAATCACTCGTTTCTGCCTTTTTACTGTATTTTGAACTGTCCCCCTTTGAATATGTTTTGGTAAATTTTTTTCTCCATAGGTTATAATGGGTCCCTGTCGCCTCCTATTCTGATTGGCCCAATTCTCCTCCATAGGATATAATGGGCCACTGTCGCTTCTATTCTGATTGGCTGGTTTTTTCCCGACCAATCAGAAGAGCTTAAACATTTAAATTACTGTATTTCCCGGCGATTCTCTCTATTGCAATTCCTATGTAGCGCCGGTCTCGGTGACAAACGCGTTGTTCGGGATTTAACGATTTATTTTTACAGAAGGTTTTTAGCTCTTTATCTGACAATGTTTTACACTTAATAAAAATGATTTTTTTATTAATACTCCATGCCGCACAGCGCTGAGCGCTGAGATTTCAGTGCGTCGATCTCTCCATAGACTACAATGGAAGAAGTAGCTCGCGCTCTGATTGGCTGGGATAGCCAAGCCACCGCTAGCTCAGCCAATCAGCTCTTTTCTGTCTTTTTACTGTATTTTGAACTGTCCCGCCTTTGATTTTGATTGGTCTAATATTTCTCCAATTTGGGTTATAAGGGGACACTGTCGCTCCTATTCTGATTGGTCAAAACTTCTCCATAGGTTTTAATGGGTCTTTGTCGCTCCTATTCTGATTGGCTGGCTTCTGCCGACCAATGAGAAGCGCTTAACCCCTTAAGGACCCAGCCTGTTTTGACCTTCCTGACACAGCCCTATTTTTGAAATCTGACATGTGCCCAATTTATGTGAGAATAACTTTTTGACACTTTTACCTATCCATGTGATTCAGAGATTGTTTTCTCGTGACACATTGTGCTTTAAGTTAGTAAGAAATTTTTATCCATACAATCCTTGTTTGTTTGTGAAAAAATATCAAAATTTCATGATAATTTGGAAAAATTTGCGATTTTGAAAGTTGCAAAATTTCTGCGTGCAAGACAGATAATTATTCACAAAATAGTTTATAACTAGCATCTACCATATGTCCACTATGGGTTGGGCATCATTTTTAAAATGTCTTTTTTTTTTTTACGACATTGGGAGGCTTAGAAATTTAGTAGTAATTTCTCACATTTCAAGAAAATATTGCAATAAAACATTGTTTTAGGGACCACTCCAGTTCTGACGTTGGCTTTGAGGGGCCTGCATGTTAGAAAACCCCCATAAGTGATGCCATCTGAGAAACTAGACCCCTTAACGTATTTACAACACTATTTAGGAAGTTTGATAACCCTTCAGATATTTCACAGAAATTAAAGCAAAGTGGAGGTGAAATTTCAAAATTTCACTTTTTTTTTGCAGATTTTCAATATTTATCCATTATTCACTGGAATACGGTAAATGTGACCAGGTAAATGCAACGTAATATCCATTCCCCCAGGTCTGCCGTTTTTAGAGATATCCCATATGTGGCCCTAGTGCATTATTTGGCTCACCCGTAAGCCCCAGAATAGGAGGAGCACCTACTATACTCTGGGGTCTCATTTTCAATACGATTTTATTTAGGCGCCATTTCAGGTTTGGGGACACCCTAAGGTGCTAAAACTTAAATAAACACCCCTAAAAAAGACCACATATTGGAAAACTACACCCCTTAAAGAATATATCCAGGGGTGCATTGAGTATATATACCTCACAGGTGATTCACAAATTTTTTTTAACATAAGGCTGTGAAAATTAAAAAACAAATTTTTTTCAATAATCTGAAATTTTAGCTTAAAATGTTTCATATATATAAGGAATCCTGGAAAAAAAACCCCTAAAACTTTGTTAAGCAATCTCTTCCAAGTTCGGCAATACCCTACATGTGGGTGTAAACTGCTGTTTGGGCGCATGGCAGGGCGTATAAGGGAGGGAGCGCTATTTGGCTTTTGTAACGCAGACTTTGGTGGGTGCCATGTCGCATTTACAAAGCTCCCAAAGTAGCAGAACAGGCGAAACCTTCCAGAAGTCGCCCCATTTTGGATTCAACACCCATCAGGGACCTCATCTAGGGGTGTACTGTGCATTTTGGATGCACAGGTGTTCCATAGTTTTTTTTTTAGCATTGGGCAATGAAAATTTGGGGAAAAACACAGTTCGGTCATTGTTTTTTTGAGTTTCAATTTTACAGCATTTGCCGTGCAGTGTAAATGATGTGATAACCAGGGGCGTCGCTAGGCTGTTTTATTCGGGCTCGGGCCCCCCAAATAAAACACCCTTTTGCCCCGAGTCTCCCGGGCTCCAGGCCTCTGCCCTGGCCTGACACCGACTGGCCCTTTAGCTGCATGTGCGTCCGCTGGACGCACACACACTGAGGGCTTCTGCGAGCAGAGAGCGAGCCCCTCCCTTTCCCCGCAGACAGTGTCGGACCCGCAGGTCCGACACCGCGACGCCGCCGGGTCCTCACCGCGCTGAGGACCCCGCGGGCCCCGTGCGCCTCAGCCGCAGCATCGCGATGACGTGTTGTCACACGCCGCTGCCTGTCCTCGGGCGCACCCGCGCGTCATAGGCCTGCGCCCGAGGACTGCCGGAGGAGCGCGCGGCTGAAGAGGACAGAAAGGAGCGCGCTCGCCGGGGAGTTAAGGTGAGTATTAATGTTGTTATTTTTAAAGCGTTTACCTGCCTCAGTGCCCCTATAATGCCTGCCTGTGGCCCCCTACACCAGTCGGTGGCCCCCCTATACTGCCTGTGGCCCCCATAATGCCTGCCTGTGGCCCCCAAATTTCCACTGTCTGTGGCCCCATATCCCTGCCTGTGGCCCCCATAATGCCTGCCTGTGGCCCCCAAACCACTGTCCGTGGCCCCCATATCCCTGCCTGTGGCCTCCATATCCCTGCCTTGCCCCTATAAGGCTGCCTATGCCCCTATAATGCCTGCCTGTGGCCCCCATATACTGCCCGTGGCCCCCATATCCCTGTTTGTGCGCCTATTAATGCCTGCCTGTGGCCCCTATAATGCCTGCCTGTGGCCCCTATAATCCCTGCCCGTGGCCCCTATAATGCCTGCCTGTGGCCCCCATATCCCTGCCTGTGGCCCTATATACCTGCCTGTGGCCCCCATACGCCTGCCTGTTTCCCCTATTATACCTGCCTGGGCCCCATATACTGCCTGTGGCCCCCATATACTGCCTCAGTGCCCCCATATACTGCCTCAGTGCCCCTTTTATAAACCCTTTTTGTGGCCCCTATATACCTTCTTTTGCCCCTATATACTGCCTCAGTTTCCCCCATAAAACTGCCTCAGTGCCCCCCAAAACCTTCTTGTGGCCCCTATATACTGCCTCAGTGCCCCATATACTGCCTGTGGCCCCATTTTACTGCCTCAGTGCCCCTATATACTGCCTTTGGCCCCATATACCTGCCTGTAGCCCCTATATACCTCCTGTGCCCATATATACCTGCCTTTTGCCCCTATATACTGCCTGTGCCCCCCATATACTGCCTGTGCCCCCCTATATACTGCCTGTGGCCCCATATACCTGCCTGTGCCCCCCTATACCTGCCTGTGGCCCCCTATACTGCTTCAGTGCCCCCATTTTACCTAACTGAGGGGACTGCTATAACCTATAAATTAAGGAGTTGCTGGAAATGTGAGGATTCTAAGATATTTGTGTCCAAATCCTCGGGACAAGTATTGCCGGAGCAATCAGCATGAAAGTGTGAACCGGATGGAGAAGAAAAGGGAAAGTGAACGACGCTGATCAGAAAAGACGTCTCCGGTGAGTCACTAAATGTAACTGCAGTGTAACTACTTAAAATGTCCCGCAGAGTCTACATACAACTAGTATCTACCACTATCTGGTCACTGTATGGGTAATATACAGTCCTCAGCGTCTGTTTTACACTGGTGTCTCCCCCCTATCTGGGCACTGTAAAGGCGGTGGTATATGTAAAACAGAGCCTGTGTACAGGCTGATGGTCACATGTGGGGGTCGCGTTTTGGTCAGGGTCTGGCAGATTATTTGAGCCTTAAGTAGTAATAGTTTGGGGTCTTTGGTTTTGTAGGAGGGTTTTTAGTAACAATCACTTTGCTGGTAGATTTGCTCCATGGGATCGGTGGATTATTTGGTGACTGTTTAGGGGTATTGTCATTTTGAAGGTTTAGAAGTTCTGAAAAAGTAAATTTGTCATTGGTGATTTTTACTGTACAGTGGACTGCTGAAAGGGGATGGACGGATCTGTTGGAATGTGGGAGAAAATTAGTGACAGGAACACAAGTGTTTTTCTCTGTAAAAAAATATCCGCAGTTCACAATGAGGTGTGAAAAATGTCGTGTGAACCCAGCCCTACCCAGAAAAACACAAAGGGCTCGAGCCCCGGATGTTTTAGGACCCTAGCAACGCCCCTGGTGATAACTTTACTATGGGGGTCGGTACAATTACAATGATATAGATTTTATTTTGTTTTTTCTGTTTTATTACTTTTTCACAGTAGAAATACGTCTATACAAATTTTCGTTTTTATGTTGTCCCCATTCTGACAGGGCCATAACTTTTTTTATTTTGCTGTGTGCAGAGCTGTGTATGGGCTTGTTTTTTGCGGGATGAGTTGAAGTTTTTATGGTACCATTATGGGGTGCATATGATGCTAAATTTTCACTTTTTATTAAGGTTTTTTCTGGGGATTTTTGAACAAAATACAGCAATCTTGTAGTGTTTTTATTTTTATTTTTTATAGGGGGTCACTTGTACGGTATATATGACATGGTAGCTTTACTCAGGCAGGTCAATACGATTACACCGATACCCAATTAGTATATTTTTTTTAAGTTTTACTGCTTTTAAACAATAAAAAACACTTTATTCAACCAGGAAAATACGTTTTTGCATCGCCATAGTCCTGAGAGCCATAACTTTTAAATTTTTTCTGTGCTTGGAGCTGTGTCGGGACTTGTTTTTTGCGAGATGAGCTGACGTTTTTATTAGTATCATTTTTGGGGGACAAGGCTTTTTGATCGCTTTTAAATCCATTTTTTGGAAGCCAGGGTGAAGGAAATACTGTAATCCTAGTAACTTTTTTTATTTTTTTTATTTTTAACAGGGCTCACCGTGCAGTATCCGTGATAAGTTAGCTTTACTCTTTGGTCGCTACGATTATGGCGATACCCTATTTATATAGTTTTTTTTATGTTGAAGCACTTTAAAAAAAAAGAAAAGTGTTTTTAGTGTGTAAAACAATATTTATGCATCGCTATCTTCTGAGAGCTATAACATTTTTATTTTTTTCCGTATACAGAGCTGTATAAGGACTTTTTTTTTTGCGGATGAACTGACTTTTTAATTGGTACAACTTTTGGCGTTTCTAGGATTTTTTTGAGCGCTTTTTTATTCCATTTTATGTGCTGCGGGATGAATAATAATCTTAATTCTGTGTTTTTTTTTTTTTTTTTTTTTACGGCTTCACCGTACGCGTTAATTAACATGACAGATTTATAGGGCAGGTCGTTACGCACAGACAACCCGGAAGGCATTCTCTGCCTTCCGTGCTGTCTGTTAGAGGGCAGGAGCTGCACGGATCAGGGCGATCCGTGTCGCTGCTGCCGGCCGACAGGACGCAGGGGGAGTGATCCCTCCTGCGTCCCCTTTAAAGTTATTGCGACCCGATCGCGCGTTTAATTAAGGGGTTAACCGCCCCCCCCGGAGCGATCCAGGGTCGGGGGCTGGACGCTGGGGATGTCAGCTGTAATATACAGCTGACACCCCGCCCGATCGCGCGAACTCTGCTTTAAAGTTCGCACGATCCTCAGGACGTATCCATTACGTCCAGGGCGTGAACCCCCAAACACCTGGACGTAATGGATTACGTCTAAGGTCGTTAAGGGTTAAAACAATTTAAATTTAAACTGTATTTCCCGGCAATTCTCTCTATTGCAATTCCTTATGTAGCGCCGGTCTCGGCGACAAACGCGTTTTAGGGATTTTATTAATTATGTTTATATAAGGTTTTCAGCGCTTTATCTGATAGTGATTACACTTAATAAAAATGATTTTTAGTCATACTCCATGCCGCACCGGCGCTGAGAGCGGAGATTGCATGGCGCCGATCTCTACCATAGACTACAATGGGAGAAGAAAGCTCGCGCTCTGATTGGCTGTGATAGGCAAGCCACCGTTTAGCTAAAACCAATCAGCTCTATTCTGCTTTTTTTACTGTATTTGAACTGTCCCCGCCTTTGATTCTGATTGGCCCAATAGTTCTCCATAGGTTTTAATGGTTTCCACTGTCGCCCCCTATTCTGATTGGCCGGTTATGCCGACAAATGAGAATAGCTTTTCAAGAATTTGAAATTACTGTATTTCCCGCTAATTTCCTATATCCTAATTCTTGAATTAGGATATTGAAAAGTGATTTTGTTTTTTTGTTTTTTTATTTTATAAGGTTTGGGGCTCTTTTTCTGAGAATGTTTGAACGCCTTTTATAAAAGGCGATTTTTGATTCATACTCCGCACCGACATGTGGAATGATTTTCTCGCTGTTTTCCAGCCTGCTCGCATCGGAACAGATTTTCGGCGCAGTCCCGCACAGCGCCTAAGTCCCCGCACGGCGCCCATGTCCCCCAACTGTGCCCCACACACGGCGAGGCGCAGGGAACTTTTCCCCATGTTTTGAGCGCACCTCCTCGGACGGCAAATCTTCGGCGCAGCGCCGCACTGCGCCTCAGTCCCCGCACTGCGCCTAACACACTGGCGAGGCGCGGCAGACTTTTCCCCGCATGTATGAGTGCACGACCTCTGGCGGTGATTCTCAGGCGAAGCGCCGCACTGCGACTAAGTCCCGCTCTGTGCCTTACACACAGGCGAGGCGCGGGGGACTTTACATTGTATGTATGAGCGCGCCCCGGCCCCGACATAAATCAGGCGCAGATTTCGCCGGAAAACTAACGGAAAAGCGTGCCCCGACCCGGCGAGCTTCATACATGTCGCCCTAAAAGTGTAGGATAAGTCACATACAAAGCAATAGTCATTTCAGTGTTCTAAAAACTGAAACTTATGACTGACATGTCAATAGTACATTGGAGGTTTCTAGCACCACTAAGGGGTTCTGGTTTGTAAGAATACTTGTATGTTTCCACAATTTCAATAAGCAGATGATTTCGTAAGTTTTAAGGTAGTTTTTACAAAAATACTGATTTTTTTTCTGGAGACTAGTACTATGGACAACATGTATAAACGGAGCTGAGCCAGTTTTCTGATGTACTTTGAGCCAAAAAGAATGTATGAACAGGAGCACTCCAAATTTTGGCACGATAAGTGCCTCTATAATGCGCTAAAGACACTTGTTAATGCGCCAAAGATTTGGGGGCATTCTGGGGGGCGTGTCACATCACATTCATAGAAGTAGACAAATTTAGGATTTTTTGACGCCAAACCTAGACGTGTAAATGGTAGTACAGCCAGACCAGGGTAAAGGTGATCTGCCTGAGCCAGACTTGTCGTATTGGCACTAGACTGCCCTGTATGTATGACCTGCAGAAGAACAGGTTCATACATTCTGGTGCATTCTACACTACCTTAGAGCTATTTAGAACTGGCCTGTCTGCACCAGGATTCATATATGTCTAAAAAAAAAAAGTTCCGTTATGAATGCCATTTTCCTGTGTTTTTTACATCTCCTGTTGTCAGGTAGAAACCTGTAAGACAGCAAAGTAAAACTGAAATATGACTTTATTATAATGAAAGCTATAATTCAAAAGTCACATTAAACATTACATCATTAATCAGGAGTCCAGAAGCTATGCGCTAGAAGAGCCAAAGTAAACAGCTGATATTATTTACTATTGAGTAGAGCAAAGTCAAGTATTTAGAAGGTAGAAATATTTATTTGTGAAAAAAATCATAAAATGCATGTGATGTCTATCACACAAGAAGAATGATGTAATGAAAAAGCAAAGGATAACCAAAAAAAGGCTGATGGTTTGTGGAAAGACAGGACAATGCTACTGCAGTTTGCATGGGAAAAGCCCATTTTAGTTCTTCTGAGTCAGCAAGTAGCTAAAGTGAATGGAAGAATCCTTAATCCAAGGGAGGGATGTTCCAGTGTGCAGTCTTTCAAACCCACATTATGCACCCAAACTCTTGAACTCAATCCAAGTCTGTGTCTGCTGTTTGTGCTTCCTTGTGTAATTGGATAACCTAAGAAGGTATGAAAAGATTTTCATTCTGTACAGCAATTAACTCTCACTTTACATGGTAATTCCAGCAATAGAATATTAAAACAGAAAGGGCACAAATGTAACATTTAAATATCTGGCAAAAAAGCTTCTGTTATGTTAATATCTATAAACCTATACTGGGGACATGCAAATAAGAATGTAAACAAATTATTACTGCCATGGCTAATGGACCCTCAATCAGATTGCTGCAAGCTATGATTAGGTTCAGCATTATGGTCCCCAGGCATAGCAATGCTGTGGGCCCTGCCCAAATATATAACATCATATCAGGCCATGCCTTTAGTCACGCCAAAACATGACACCATATGAGGGTATGCCTGTAACAACCCCCAAACACACCCATATCATCATGCCTCTACGCCAGGACAGCCGACTGCTATCTTGTAGACAGCCTGCAGCCTACAAGACTAATTGACAGGGCAGGAAGCCGATGCCTCTCTGCTCCAGCATGGGTTTTAACTGTTTGCACATTCTAACAACACACTAACAGTTAAAAAAGCAGCATGACCCAGGAATCCAGGGCACATGTCCTGGATTCCTAGAACATACATTCACCACCTGGGGCCCCTATGCTTGTGGTGCCCCAGGCAACTGCCTATTGTGTCCAATGGAAAAGATGGCCCTTTAAAGAGCCCATCATCTTCAGCATTGCCCGGACTTACATTTAGAGGATTTTTTTTGGCATATTCACAGACTGCTCAGAAGTCTCCTCTTAGCTGCAAGGACACAGAAACGGCAGAACTGGAATCAATAAATGATGACCCAGAGTCAAGGTATTGACTGGACTGGAACCAAGTGTAGAGATGTAACCAGGAATTAAAGGGGTTTTATCATTTCATTAAATGGTCTTCAGAATAAGGGGACAGTGAAAACAAGCAACTTTGCAATTGGATGTCATTAGCAAAGCTGTCTTGTATTCACAGTTTTCCGTATCTTGTGTTTTTGTTTACACTGATATCCAGTCCTGGTCGAATCCCTCTGGATCCATCCTCCTTGCATTTCACTAGCTGAGAGCTCATTTACATTCTGTACAGCCCCCGGTCGAATTCGCGGAGCTGTGTCTCTCACTCAGAGTAAGGGACTGTCACATTTTCACTTTATACAGGCAGAAGAAACAGAATTACACCGAAGGGCTTGCACAATCAGGAAATAGCACAATTTGTGTCGATCCCTGCCTGACTCAGAGTTAGGGGCCATAGCATTTTCTCTCTCCACACCTAGCAGAAACAGACTGCAACAGATTCTACAATGAGAAAACATAACAGTTTTGTCCCGGTGCCTAACTCTCCTGCATAGAAGCACATCTGTGCCGTTCATAGAAGCGAGATCTGTGCCGTTCATGGAGCATCTCCAGCTGTGAGAGGAGAATAGATCAGTGCTCAGTCTAGATTGAATGCAGCCTGTGGTATGTATACAGCTCTTACAAAATAAGACTGCAGGGAGAGACACAGTGACAGGTGGACTCAGAGAGGAGTAGGGGGGGAGTCTTGGGAGACAGCATGCACAGTGAAGGGGGGATGATGTCACCCAGCTGGGAGGGGAAGAAACGCCCCTGCATTTCCAGAGTTGAGAAGCTGAGAGCAGTGTGAATCAGCCGAACTAAGGAAGCGATACATCCCCTTTAAAAGCAAAAGTCAACCAAAAAGAGATGGATGAACCTAAGGTGAACAAGCATCAGGATCTGAGAAGGAGCATATGTCATAAGATATCAAAGCATTAAAATACTGCAGGAACCAAGGACTAAGACATTTCCAGCAAAATGAAATATTTTGCTGCCTTGACGAGATGATCAATTAAAGGATCCAATTCTTTATTAGTTCCATCATGCCCCATTTTCTATGACCCTCACCTCCTGTCTCTTTCCCCCTCCTTGTAGATTGTAAGCCCTCGCGGGTAGGGTCCTCTCTCCCTCTGTCGTGCCAATTGTCATTATCCCTTATCACTGTACTCGTTTGACTTATGTTATGTATGTAACCCCCTCGTATGTACAGCGCCCTGGAATCAATGGCGCTTTAAGATAAATAATAATAATAATAATAATATAGTTTAATATAGTTGCAGAAGAAAAAATAACAGAAATAAATTACAAACAAACACAACCTTCCAAAACTGTGGAGCGTTTCTGAATACATCAAGTTAGATATTTTTACATGTCCAGCTATAAGCCAATTGCCCGCCTAAAGGCAGGCAGGGCGGGCAGCTACCCAAGTGCCACAGCGCTGTTCACCAGGGGGTGCGTCGCCTGCCGTGCCAGCCTGGATAAGGAGTTAACGGTTACTATCTCACTATGCGCAACCATTTTAAACAGCTGTGAGTTAGCAGCTGCACACTAAGGGCGACATGTATGAAAACTGTCTTGGTCTAAGACTTTCCTTGTTGCCCATAGCAACCAATCAGAGTTCCCCTTTCATTTCATACAGTGCTCTGATTGGTTGCTATGGACAACAAGAAAAGTCTTAGGGTATGTTCACACGGTGTATTGCGGCGCGTACAGTACTTCCGAGGCACGGGGGGGGGACGAGTTGTAATCCATAGTTCTCTGAGAGCTATGGATTACCTTAATTGCGGGCCCCATTTCGCCGTGTAATAAGCGCAGTACACGGTGAAATATGCCCGCAATTACGCCCCTAGTGAACAAAGCCTTAGACCTAGACAGTCATACATACATGTCATACATGTCCCCCTAACTGTATAGCTGCTTCTACAGAAAGACGGCAGAGATGGTTCATTACCATCCTTGCCTTCCCGATGGTATATACACTGCTCAATGATTGCTATATATACACATTAGTGTCGCAGTGCACGTGATACAAGGCTTTCATAATGCCCCTGCAACACTGGGTCTCCTAGGTCTGAAGCCTAGGCTTCTGGCCCAGGAGAACCTGGAAGCAGTGTGCTGGCGTAAAAGGCGTGGTGACGTCATGCTGCTTACACCGGAGCTAGAGGTGAGTACCTTTTTTATCTTATTTTTTAACCTTTAAACCTGTCTATATCTATCAGAGGGGTTATATCTACCTACAGAAGGGCTTTATCTAATTATAGGGGGTCTATACCTATTTACATGGGATTATACCTACTTAAAGGGGGCTTTAGTTACCTACAGGGGCCTATATCTACTTACACAGGGGTTATATTTACTTAGAGGGGGCTATATTTATTTACAGGGAGGCAACATTTACCTACCAGTGGCTACATTTACCTTCAGGAAAGCTACATTTACCTTCAGGTGGGCTATATCAACCTACAGGGGGGCTATATCTATCTACCTACCTATAAAGGACCATATCTACCTACAGGGGGCTATATCTATCTGCAGGGAGGCGTATATCTACCTACAAGGGTTATCTACCTACAGAGATCATAAGCCTATCTACAGGAGGGCTATATTTATATACCTACTGGGGCTTATATCTACCTACAGGGACCTAGATATCTACCTATTGGGGGATCTGTAATTCTACCTAGCTAACGGGGAGCTATACATCTACCTAATTAAGGACTACCTACCTAAAAAGGGGTTTAACTATCTGTCTAACTAGTTTGGGGGTGTATAGTATCTACTATATTTGGGATTTAACTACCTCCTCTATGAGTATACAAAACAAGACCAAAACTTGGTGCACAAATGGGAGCCTCATAGCCGTTTGGGGGCAATTTTACTGTTAAAGGCACAAGGGGGTCATTATTACCATTTGGGGGTGCTATAGATGGTGAGTTTGTACAAAGGTAGGAATTGGTATGGAAGTGCTTTAAAAGTGAGGCGTCTAAGATGTTTGCTTGATAGAGTTGTAATCAGAAGAAGACATCATGGCGGTTTAAACCAGATGGAGAAAAAAAGGGGAAGAGAATTAGAGAAGAGAATGACTCATCAGAGAAGAGAATAACTTAGCAATGACTCCTGTGAGTCAGTGGATGTAACTTTACTGCAATCACTTATTTGTGTGTAGAGTGCCTGTGTACAACTGGTATCTACCACTGAATGGTCCCTTTATAGCGGTAATACTGGTCGTAGCACAATGGTTTATATTCATTAGTGGTATGGTGTATTGCTTAGCCACTATGTTGTAGTAATATGTGGTCTTGCTGTGGCAGTATTATTTGGTCATTATGAGGTATGTGATGGTATTATTTAACCACTGTGTGGTGGTGATATGTGGTCATGGTGTTGCGCGATTTGGTGTTAGATTATTGGTAATATTAGCCTTGGGATTCTGGTTTTGTGTAGCAGTGTTATATGGTAATTGTATTACTACTATATTACTATTATTTATTAGCATCATGCATAGAACTTTTTGTTATAGCTTTTTCAATATTCAGGCAATGGTTTGTGATGCAATGTGTCACAGCATTACATAACATATTAAGAGGGGGGGGGGGGAACATCTTCACCCCACCCTGAGTGCAATTTAGCCTAGGAACGGCCCACCCTGTAAGGTTGCCAGGGCACATGCCAATGTTTGTGACATTATTGACAAACATCCCAGAGCTCAGTTGGAAAGGACAGTCTTTTATTTTTTTTTATTTCACCCCCTTTCAGGTCCACTCAAATGTTTTTTCTTACACCTGTACAACCCCTTTAAGTAAAGCATGATGTCATGCTACATTTTGGCTAAGATTTGTTGTTGACTTTCCCCATCTCTATGCAAAGCATCTTTGGCCAGACTGCAACCAATGTGCTGTACTGGAAAAGATACAGTTTTTGCTATTGCTGTCGTCTACCCCAGACCAGGTACCAGAGCTCTAGGGAATTCTGGTTAGGAAACACTGAAGTCTACAAGAGCCAGAACTAAGTTAGAAAGAAATGTCTATAATTTCCAAAAACAATAAAACAATTTTTTTTACCCCACGTGCTCAGATTCCTGAACAAGTGATAAGGTGGAAAGTACAGGTGGTACCGGTCATTCTTTGAATATTTTACAAGCTATTTTTTCTATTAAGATATGAAGGCAGCCAATTTTAGGTCCCTGGTAAAGTAAATTTAGTCTCAATAACCACGTTACAAAGCCCAGACAAGACCGTGCCAAGTTGCAGAATACAGAAAATTATATTTGCCAAGTATGTTAGCTCTGATGTGTAATTTATGGAAGAAGATCTAAGGTTTGCAACAGCAGCCCAAGCCCTAGTGCAGTGCAGTCTACGAAGGTAGGAGCATCTCTTGATACAAGGCAGTTACATGGTGCTGAGGACAAGGGTCATGCTACTAAATAATGATTTCTGCTTCTGAATCTGTGAGTTGGTGTTTTCATAGTCCCTGTCTTTTTATAAACATTCCTTATTTTGGAGCATGTAATTAAAACTAATAAACTTTACTAAAAATTGGTGATTTTTGTTAGGGTAAGGATAAATTGTTTGAATTGAATTGTTTAAACAGTTTCCATTGGCTGTTCAGGAGTCTGAAAGCACAGAAACACAGACAATTAGAGATATTGGGGTACATTTATCGAGGCAGGTGCACCGGAAAATAATGTCGTACATTTATTATGTGTTTTAGAAGGTTACTAGACACTTCTGCGCCTTGTCTTTTAAAAGGGGCGTGATTTTGTTAAAAGGGACGTGACTTTTTATACACCACTGTGTGCTAAAATGTTGGCGCCGTTAGTGGCATAAAATAAGCCAAGTTATATAAGTTATAAATCTGCCCCATTATCCCCTAGAAGCAATGTCGCAATCATATCAAGATTTTTATTTTGAAAGAGTCATAAGGAAATTAATCTATGACATACAGAGGGTTGGTAGGATCATGTAGACGGGATAAATTTGTAATAGATCTTACCTGCAAATTTGGGCAGAATTTTTCAAGTGAAAATTAACCTGTGGTGCAGATTGTCATGTAAATTTCTGTGATGGGTTTTCACTGCATATTTCACATCTTTAGTGTATAAGGGTGAAACCTGTATGTAACACAGAAATCTAAAAGCTGTATCAGAGCTTTTAGCACTACCCTATTTTTCTAGGTTTGTAAATTGCACCTATTGGGATTTTTTTTTAATATTTATAAGCAATTGTGGGCACAATTATTTAAATTGTTAAAATCATGTACATAGTCGAATCACAATAGTGACCACTTCCTACGTTCAACCACAGTAGTGCTTTGCTCATGAAGGAGGTTGTAAGCTGGCTTGATGGGTATATAGGGTGTATGATAGCCTGTCTGCACACATATCCCTCGTTGGTGTCATGGGTAAAATGTGCGATTTATCAGAATTGCAGAGAGGGTTGGTTATTGGCTTTCAGGTCAAGGGTGGCAGTATTTCTGAAACTGTGTAGTTTGGGAACTGTTGGTGTGCTGTTGTGATAAAAGTGTATTGTGAGCAGACAAATTGCACCATTGAAAATAAGCAATATGGGAACTGCAGAGCATCCTGTGCCATTGATGAGAGAGGTGAATGACTTCATCAGAGGTGCTCAGGAATTGACCGACAGACTACAGTGGAGCAGCTCACCACCCATATGAACCAGGTGGCTACCAGATGTGTGTCTAAAACAATAATTCAGTGAACCCTACTGCGTATAGGGCTCTGAAACAGATGGATGGTCACTGTACGTTTGCTAACAAAGTTGCATTAGCAGAAGAAGATTAAACTTTTATGGCTATATGGGAATTGAAACTCCACTAATTGGTAAAGGTTTACCTTCTCCGATGAGTCACGTTTTCTGCTTTATTCAAGATTGCATATCAGGTAAGAAACAATAGGGAAAAAGTACTCTGCAACCATTGTTGGAAGAATACAAATTGGTGATGGCAGCGCTATGATCTAGGGAATGTTTTCGTGGCATTCCTTACGCCCACTCAGCCATTAGGAAGGCTGTCCCATCTGATTTTGGTATGAATCCATCCCTTCAGATCATGTACACTTATAAATGCTGATTATCTTCCCGGGGGTTGACGGGACATTCCAGAAAGACAATGTGACGTCACATGGCTAAAAATGTCCAAAATTGGTTGTACAAGCAGGACCAAGACTTCCAAGTATAACTCTGGTCCCCTAACTCCCCAGACTTGAACCCAATTGAGCATGTGTAGAACCAGCTTGATCACTGTGTTGGCCATATGAATCTTCCCCTACGCACCCTCAAACAACTGTGGGATCCAGTCAGCATTACTTCAGATACCTGTGACAACCTACCAGGACTTTACTTAGTCACTTCCAGCCCGTCTAGCTGCTCTCCATGCCTTACACGGCAGTTACTCTGGATATTAATTGGTGGTTATAATAATGTGACTCGGTTGTGTATAACTCATAGTTACATAATTTGTAAGGCCGAAAAAAGACAAACGTCCATTCAGTTAAGCCTATTGTGCTATAACTCAATATAAAACATAAAGAAAGAACTCATGGTAAGTCACACAGGACATTTTACATGTAATTTCTCTGATTTATGTATGCACCAGTCCAAGACTCCTCTTGCCAGTCTACAGAACGTGACAGCTGCAATATCACTTGAAGGAGAAATGGGTGCAAGTCTGCACAAAGTGTATGTGAGTTTTTATTTCCATAGACATAAACTGCTCCTTTAAAGCTGCTTGACGGCTCAGGCAGCACAGCGATTAAATTCTCTTGATGGACTATTTAATGGTATAGGCTTAAAAATAACCACAAAAAATGAAGCCCGTCTGAAAATGAAATAGTATCTTTAACAAAAAAAACCCTTCAGTAATATTTTTTATTTGTGCTGTAAGGATGAAGGAGTCCACCCTCTAGCAGATGTTCTCAGTCCAATAGTTTAGTGTTTTTGGAAAGTTGCCCATGATTTTCACCTATCTCTAGCCATTTACAAGAGTTTTATTTCTCCAGCTGAGTTTTCCTTGAAATTTATACATTCTCAGACCTGCTTCTAAATTGGGGCTCAGTAATGTTAAAAGTTATTTTTCCTGAGATGAGAGTCCTGTAACAAAGCAACGAAAGGATCAGTCAGAGAGAAAAGCCAGTTAAATGAAGGGTGGGGTTAATCCTGAAATTAGCCATAATATTGCTGGAATGTCTTTTTTAAGGTGGGTGGGGGAGGGGGAGCAAAATGCTTAACCCATTCACCATTCACCACCATCTCCCTCTGTATTGGTACATTCAAATTTACACAAGTCAGTCTAATTTCTCCAAATACATAAGCAGAGTTCTAACATATTTTTGTGGGATATTTTCAAGAAATGATGTCACTAACATTAGGCAATGATTAAATATACACTATCTCAAAAAAGTGAGTACACCTGTCACGTCAGAGGAGGTGCAGTGGGCCCCGACTGCCACCCAGCCCACTGTCCCTGCCTACTTGGCGTACTGCCCTAGACGGCAGACCCCAACTGGGCGACAAAACCTACGCTAGCGGTGCGGGGCTGTCAGGGAAAAGCAAGGTCAACAGTCCGGGTCAATAATGGTCGGGAACGCCAAAGCCAAAACAGGAGCCAGAAGAGAAACGGATAACAAGCCAAAGGTCAAAACACTAACAGTCACGCGGTACAAACACTAGGGAAAACGAACAATATGAAATATGCAGGAACAACACAGGGGGAACTCTTTCACAGGCGAGGCCTGAGAGGTCTGAGCCAGTTTAAGAGGTTTTCCCGGACACCGCCCGAGCAGCTGATTGGTGCGGCGTCCAGGCTCTCTGATTGGCCTGAGCGACACACCCCTTGTTGGGAGAGGCTGCAATGTTGTCACTCCTGAGCTTCAAAGCAACACCTCTCCCAGGGCGTGGGTCCAGAGCAGAGGGTTTAACCCTTACCGGGCATTGCCGCATACAAAAAGAAGCCTGCCTGCCTGGATGTATGACAACACCCCTCACATTTTTGTAAATATTTTATTATATCTTTTCATGGGACAACACTGAAGATATGACACTTTCATACAATGTAAAGTAGTCATTGTGCAGCTTGGTTAACAGTGTAAAAATGGTGTGCCCTCAAAATAACTCAAGACACAGCCATCAATGTTGGCAAAAAACGGATTATACCCCTAAGTGAAAATGGAAAAAATTGTGCCTAATTTGCCATTTTCCCTCCACAGTTTCATGTGACTTGTTAGCGTTACAAGGTCTTAGGTGTGAATGGGGAGCAGGTGTGTTACATTTGGTGTCATCGCTCTCACACTCTCTCATACTAGCCACTGGAAGTTCAACATGGCACCTCATGCCAAAGAACTGTCTGAAGATCTCAAAAAAAGAATTGTTGTTCCACATAAAGATGGCCTAGGCTATAAGAAGTTTATCAACACTCCGAAACTGAGGTGCAGCATGGAGGCCAAGACCATAACAAAACAGGTTCCACTCAGAATACGCAGACCAAGGAAGTTGAGTGCATATGCTCATTATCAAATCCAGAGATTGTCTTTTCAAAATACACATATGTGTGTTGCCAGCATTGTTGCAAAGGCTAAAGAATTGGGGAGTCAACCTGTCACTGCTCAGACCATACGCTGCTCACTGCATCAAATTGTTCTGCATGACTGTCATCCCAGAAGGAAGCCTTTTATAATGATGATGCACAAGGAAGCCCGCAGTTTCCTGAAGACAAGCAGACTAAGGACATGGGTTACTTTAACCATGTCTTGTGGTCTGATGAGACCAAGATAGAGTTATTTTGTTCAGATGGTGTCAAGTGTGTGCGGTGGCACCCAGGTGAGGAGTACAAAGACAAGTGTTTCTGCCTATTTAAATGGTGAAGAGCAGTCACTGTGCTGTTTGGTATCATGATGTGTACCTGAATATAAACCACAGGAAGCTAAAGAGAGACTTGCTTCAGGATCTTAGACAAAAAAATTATAGCTATATAATTATAGAATATTAAGTTCCACCTTTTTGTCCAGTTTCATTAGTATTTTTTTAAAATTGTTTGGTTATGCCACAATTCAAAAACAATGTTTGATTTTTGTTAGTTAATTGTCAGTAAATTTAAATTTATCATTACTTTTGTCAGTTTCAAGCTCTTTTTCAGTGAATATTGTGGGTTTTTCTTTCTAACTGAAGGGTACCAACAATTTTTTACATGTGTATATAATTTTGTATGTAGGTTGCAGTCGATAGGGAGCAGTGCTATAGAAATTATTTTCCTGTACATAGGAGGCAATATTATAGTAGTTATATTCTCATATATGGTTGGGAGTAATATGGTAATTGTATTCTTGTACATAAAGGGCAGTAATATAGAAATTATATATTCTTGTACATAGGGGCAGTCATATGGTAGTTATATTTTTGTACATAAGGGGCAGTAATATAGAAATTACATTCTTGTACATAGGGTTCAGTACTAAAGTGGTTATGTGCTTGCACTGGATTATTAGAAAATGGCATATTATTGTAAAGCCTTACATCAGAAAAAGGGCTGTTGCAGCCCAGGTGGGAGAGTTGAAACTGTCCTGTAGTAGGCTGTGTAGTGATCTCCTTGAGGTGCTTTCCCCATATAGGACTTTTAATTGTGACCGTGGTTTGAATAGGCATAGATGGGCCATGAAACATGCTCTAGTTTAAGCTTGTGTGGATATATCACACACTGTGTGGCTGGGAGCAGCTACGTGCAACTATTGACACCTAATGTGATCTACAAGTATTTAGTGACTAGTCGACTGCTGCAGAGACTACTGTTGAGAACTTCGAAAGAGAACTGCTACAGAGCTTGTAGAAAACTGTACCAATACAGGGTATTCCCATCTCAGGTTTCTGATAGCTCATCCTGAGTATACTGAGTATACCCAAGTGAATAATGAGAGCTGCACACGCGCAGCCAGCTCTCTATTCTCTACAGCTGGCATAAACTAAGGATGGACTGCCAGAAACAAAAAAGGAGAATTCACCTTTAAAGAAAACTGCTGTGAAGATTGCCATAGATAGACCCAAAAGACAAAAAACAATCACACTACGAAAGGAGCATCTCAACATAATAACTTTGTTGTTCTTTCTTTCTTTCTTTATTTATTTCTCGTCTTGACTATTTATCTTTCTTTCCAGCCGCTATACTGATGTCTCTACTCTGTGTCAGTCACTGCACTAGTTGCCCATTCCTTACAGGATACAACATTAAGGCCTCGTTCACACGGCTTATTTGCCGACGGATTGGCGCGTATTCCGCGCCGGATTTGCGCTTCAATACGGCGCCAATCCGTCAGAGTCATTACGGTAATCCATGCTCTCATTGAAAAACAGTGGAATCCGTGCTCCTCCCCGCTTGGCAACCCACCGCGGGGGGGGGGAAAGTGGACATGCACATTATTTACGGCGCGGAAGCGCCGTAAACAATGCATTGTCTATGGGGTCGGGAGCGGCGCCCCGCGCGTCGGCCCCGCCCCCGTCCCGCCCCGTATTCACGGCGGATTTGTGCGCTCAATACGGCGCACAAATCCGCCGTGAATAAGCCGTGTGAACACGGCCTAACTCATCACTCTTACCCATAAAGCTCTCCACATTGCTGCACCCTCCTACATCTCCTCCCTCATCTCTGTCTACCACCCTACCCGGTCTCTCCGCTTCGCCGATGATCTTAGACTACTTACCTCAGTCATCCGTATCTCTCATGCTCATCTGCGACATTTTTCACGTGCGACACCGGTTCTCTGGAACATGCTACCATGGGCGATCAGGCACACTCATAACCCTCATAGTTTTAAGAGGGCATCTTCTCAGTCTTGCCTACCAGAATCCCTAATGGCTAATCCCCCACTCTCTAGCGCACACATTTCTGTCACTCCCTACAATTCGGCACTTATCTGTATATGGATGTACTGTCTGGGTGGCAGGTTCATCCGATTTCTATATAAACCACCCCAAATTTATGTCTCATGGCTGGACCATGGTAAACCTAGCACTTCTTACCTTTCGTCTCACCTGTACACCCTAATAGATTTAAGGCTGTTGCGAGCAGGGCCCTCACACCTTTTGTCTCATCTGTAAGTAGCTTTTATTGTGTAATGTCTGTCTTTTTCTCTGAACCTACACCCTCCATATTGTAAAGTGCTGCAGAATATGTTGGTGCTACATAAATAAAGGTTATTACTATTATAATAAAAATATAAATATATCTTTATTCAAAAATGAATTCCACATAATAAAATAGCAATTAAAAAAGTTAAAATAGATTGAATACAACAACTAGGGACGATGATTAAGTGTCCAACAATTCATAGACTATAATAAATATTACAAATAATTGTTCTACCAACATGACTAAACTGTAAAGACCCCAAATAATTCATACCGTACTGTTTATAATTAGTGATGAGCGATTGTGTCAACTATCGTTATCGATTCGATAGTCGATATCGGCAATTATCAAGACGATTTCTGAAAGTCGATAACAGATTATCGCCGATGACGATTAAAGTCTATGGGAGAGGAACAACACCTTCATTCTTACACCCAAACAGGGCTGGAGAAGCTGGAATTAACATCCACAAAAGTAAACTGGATACGTGCTACATCTTAGGCAACACACTTAGGTTATAAAAGTCACAGAAATAAAGTCACAGACCTTTCACTATCCCTGTCTTGTACCACAGCATGACCCTTAAACCTGCATGACCCACAATTTAAAAAGTGCAAGAAGGAAGTATTATTTGAACCATCATTTTACTTGAACTGGACATTGACTATCCCTGTCCTGGAACGCAGCATGACCCTTAAACCTGTCTTACCCACAGATTAAAAAGTGCCGGAAAAAGGAGTCTTTGAACCACCATTTTTGTTGAACTGGACATTGACTATACCTGTCCTGGGCCACAGCATGAGCCCCAAACCTGCATGACCCCCAGATTAAAAAAGTGCTGGAAAAAGGAGTCAACCACCATTTTAGTTGAACTGGACATTGACTATACCTGTCCTGGACCGCAGTATTACCATTAAACCTGTCTGACCCACAGATTAAAAAGTGCCGGAAAAAGGAGTCTTTCAACTACCATTTTAGTTGAACTGGACATTGACTATACCTGTCCTGGGCCACAGCATGAGCCCCAAACCTTCATGACCCCGGTTTAAAAAAGTCCCAAAAAAAGGATTTTTCCCAACCACCATTTTAGTTAAACGGGAAACCATTGCTATACCTGTCCGGGGCCCCGGGCAGGGACCCCAAACCTGCTGCCCCCAGATTAAAAAAGTGTTTGGAAAAAAGTTTTTCAACCACCATTTTTATTTGAACGGGGAATTTAAACTTACCTGTCCGGGATCGCAGTATTACCTTTAAAAACCTGTCTGACCCAAGTTTAAAAAATTTCCCGGGAAAAAGGAGTCTTTAAACCCACCTTTTTTATTTTGAACGGGACATTGACTAACCTTTTTCCCTTGGGCCACGCATGCCCCCCAAAAACCTTGCAGGCCCCCCAGATTTAAAAAGTGGGGGAAATTTTGGGGGTCTTTAACCATCTTTTTAAAATGAACTTCTTTGGGACTATACCTGCCCCTGGGCCACAGCATGCCCCCAAACCTGCATGACCCCCGTTTTAAAAAATCCCGGGGGAAAAAATTTTGAATTTTTTAAAACCCAAACATTTTAATTTTGAAAATTTGGCCCATTAAATATCCCGGGCCCTTTTCCCACGGGATGCCCCCCAAAAACCTGTTTAAACCCCGACCCACAAATTTGGGCACTTTGCTATTTTTACATGACGGGTCATTTTGTATTTTTTTTTGGAAAAACTGACATTTGTTTACAAAATTTTATTTAGGGAAGTTTTTTTTTTTAATTTTTTAAATTTTTTTAATTTTTTTCTTTTTGCTTTTTTTTCAAGTGTGATAACAAAAAAACCCAAAAACCCCCCTTTCCCTGAAATTTTTTAAAAAGGGAAATTTTTTACACGTGAAAGATTTTTTAAATTCTTTTGCACACCCCTAAGTAAAAAAAATGTCCTAATCACCCTAAAAAACACTTTTTAGTTGAGAAGACTTTTGCCCTCCGGGCTTCTGGGGAGTGATTCGCCAATTAATTCATTGGTTTATTTTTTCCCCCCAAAAATCCTTCTTCATTTTGGGGGGACGGGGCCCCCTGGAGATAAAAATGATGAAAACCCCAAAAACCCTGATCCACCCCCCAAAAAATTTTTTAAGCCTAAAATTGTGAAATTTTTGTTCCACCCGGGGCCCTTTTTGAAAACTATTTAAACCCTCACAGAAATCCCCTTTTTCAAAATTTTTTTTTTTTAAAAAAATTTTAAACTTTTTCCTTTTTTTTGACTGCCCTAAGGGGTGAGACCCATTTGCTGCCGTCAGTCATTGTTTAACCGGAGGTTCAGCTCCCAAAGGGCCGTTTTACGGGGGTGCGGCTAGAGCCCGGGCTAGCGCTGCCCATCTATTAACCCGCGGGTTTCACCCCCCCAGGGCCGGGAGTTACAGGGGTGCAGTAAGGCGGGGCGGGGAAACCGGGTCATTTTTTAAAACTTTGGAAAAAAATCCCCTTTATGACCGGGCATCAAAAAAACAGTCTGCTGAAGCGGGTTTCCAAGCGAAAGTGTGGGGTTTTAATCCCCTCCACCCTTCCCAGTACACAGTAAAAAACCGGGGGTCCCTTTTGGGCCCCTCCATAGGGAGTGGGGAAAACAATTGGCTTAATTGGATTTTCTGGGGGTTGACGCTTGTTCCCCCCAGGTCCCCTTTTTCTTGGGCATCTTTTTCTTTTTTAATTTAAAAGGGTGCGGGAAAGGAAAATTTGTTATCTGTTTTTTTTTCTCTTTTCCTTCCCAAACCCCATGCCCCTTGAAAAACCCCTCCCTCTGGTCAAGTTTTTCCTGTCCCTTTCCCTTTTTACAATTCAGGGGGAAATTTTTGGTACCAGCTTTTTTTGTCCCAGCAATTTTTTTACTATTTTAATTTTAGAAAACACTTTTTTAAAATGGGTTTGGAACCCCCCCGTTTTGTTTCTTTTTTTTTTTTAATTGTTTTAAATGGTTGTCTCACTACAGGGATTTCTAAACTTCATTAAAAATTTGCAAAAAAAAAGTCATTTTGCAAATTTTTTTCCCCTTAACAGTGTCCCTTCCCATTTTCCCGTATTTGACGATTATGGGCCCCCTAAAATTCAAAAAATGACCCTTTTAGCCACTCTTGACAAAATTTTGAAAACAAAAAAGTCTGTTTAAAAAAAAACTTTTTTTTTTTTCAAATTTGGAAACCCGTATTTAGCGGTTTTTTTTTCCCGCAACATGCCCAAAAAATTTAAAACATGAACCCCTTTTTGGGAGTTTGACAATTGTGAAGAACAAAAGTTTTGTTAAAAACCACAATTTTTTTTAAAAAAGGATCTGTAATATGGATATGTCACACAACATGGGCCCCCAAAAAATTGAAAACATTACCCCTTTTGGGCCCCTCTTTTACAATTGTGAAGAACATGTCTGTTAAAACCAAATTTTTTTAAAAAAAGGAAACCTTTTAGGGGGAGCGCATTTTTTATTTGACATGACCCCAAAAATTCTAAAAAAGAAATTCCACCCCTGTTAAAAATTTGTGAGGGAAAAATTCCACTTTTGAAGCCGCATTTCTGTTTCCAAAAGGGAAATTGATTAAGCTGTTTTTCTTTAAAAGCAACCCCTGGAAAACCCCCAAAAAAAAAAATTGGGCGTGCGAAAAATTTTTAAAGATGAATGAGTAAATGGGAAAAAGTTTTTTTTTCATTAAACCTTGTACCCAATTTGGGTCTTTTTTTAGTCTCCTCACCCAAAAACCCGCAAAATGAAACCCTTTTTGGGGAATGAGAATAAAAATTGGGATAATAAAAATTTCATTTTAAATTTTTTTTTCTTCAAGAGGGCCCTTTTCGTTTGAAGAGGAAGGGGATTTGGAAACCCAAAATAAACGGTAAAAATTTGGGGGCCCCAAAAATCTCAGAGATCCATGCCTCATTCATCTTGATGAAAGTTTAAAAATCAAAAAATATCTGGGAAAACCGGGTGCGTTTGCTGTAATGACTTCCCCCAAACTGTGCTGAAAGGGCCGGGGGGGGATTGACGCTGGTGCGGGGGAGGAGAACACCTATGGCGTGGGCCCGTGAGTCGGGGCCATCATTTCCCTTTTGGTTTCCCCAAATCGGGTTTGGGGTCCGAAACTATCCCCAAAAAAATCGGTTTTTGAGCGCAGATAGTCATGCACCATGATTTAACCGATCTTAAGCCGGGTGTGTGCCCTGCATTTTAAAATTGGTGAGGTGGTAAATAAAGTTGCCCAAAGGGCACCCAAATTTGGCCTTTTTCCACAATGCCCGCTGCTGCTCCACCGCTAAATTGGAATCTACGCGTCAAAGTTGTGATTGTTTCCCCAAAAAATTTTGAAAAATGTGAAACAGATGCAAAAAGTGTCCCCAGTTTATCAATCAGCTCCAAAATTTCCCGCATTTTATCTTATTTGGGGGGGGGTGGAAGGAAAAGTGTGAAATTTTTTCTTTGTACCGGGGGGTCGAGGGGGGGTGGCCACCCCCGTAAACTGTTTTTTCATTTTTATGGCCTTGATTTCGAAGATCATGTTGGAGGAATGGGGCATCCAAGCAATCTTTTGGAGATGGGCCTTGGGTTTTTCCAAAACCTCTGGGTCGAGGGGGGAAATAGCAAAATAAAATTTTTTATCCCTTCCTTTCCCCCGCCTCAAATCCATTCCCAACCTCTTTTCCCAACAGGGCACGGTAACTCGGTGTCCAGAAAAAACCCTCCCCCTCCCCCTCCCTTTTCCCCGGCAAGCTTCAACACGGTTCCCGACTTGCCTTTTTATGAGCACCCCTGAGACTGAGGCGCCGCCTTTTCACTAGCCTGGACCCCCCAACCCCCTGGCCCAATGAAGACGATAAAATTTTTTAAAAATGTCGGGGCCCCCTTTTGATTGAAAGGAGAGGGAAAATTTTCCCTGGCCGCATCTATTTCCGTCTCCTCCTCCCTCCCCGGGGAGACCTGAGTTTCAGAGTGTCCAACGATCGTTTCCGAACAAGATCACCACCAATTTCTCATGCTGGGCAAGGGCATTGCCGCACTGACCAAGAGAACGGTTTTATGGGGGGGCCGAAAATGGGCGCTGGGAAAGCAACCAAGGGGGGACAAAACTGGATGCGAAAACCCCGGGGGAAGTGGTGCTCAGACCTCGAGCCCCTTCCCCAGCAGGCAGTCCCGGGTAGAGTTTAAAAAATTTCTGGACGACCAAGTTTTAATTTATGTGTGCCAAAGGGAAGGGTGTGCTCCCCAGCCCCACCAAACTTAAAGGGGGACCAGCGATTTAGAAACCCTTAACCACACCCCCCTTTTCCCCGGCACAAAGGTTTTTTGCCCCCCACCAGCGCTCAGTCTTTTTGGCCCAAAGAGCCTCCCCAAACTTGATCTGTTTTGTTGGGCATCCTCCAAGGGCAGATTAAAATTTTAAAAACGGGCCTGGGTTTTTTGGGGGCCCCTAATGCCCCCAAAGGACCCTGGGGAAAGAACGCTGCACCATTTCCCCGCGGTTTTGGGAAAAGCGTGCGCCGAGCCCGAGGGGCCACCGTTACCACCAGAGTCCAACCCCCCAGCTTTACCCCGTAAGCTTTTCACAGGATATAGCGGCCCTTTGGCCCCTTTTTTACTAGTCCCTGATCTGTGGGAATGGAATTTGCCGGGGCACAGATGCAACAACGGCCTTTTAAATTTTTTGATGACACTTTGGGTGGCCAGGGGCAGGGGGAAAACTTTTTTTTTAAAAAACCCCCAAAAAACCCCCCTTTTGGGAATACACACCTTTAAAGGGAAAAATTTTTCAACCCCCCCCAAGGTGTTTTCACAAATTTTTAGCTTAGGCTGGGAAAATGAAAATGTTTTTTTTTCCAAACAATCTGGGAATTTTTTTGCCCGAAATGTTGAAATTTTTCCTGTAAAAAAAGGGAAAAACCCGATTTTGTTTTAAAAAAATTTTCTTCCAAGTTCGGCCCAAAACCTTTACATGTGGTTTTTAAACTGCTTTTTGTTTGGGGGCATTTTGGCCGGGCGTACATTGGAGGGAGCGCTATTTTTCTTTTGGAAAAGAGCAGTTTCGTTAGGGTCATGTCGCATTTTCAAACCCCCCAAAATACCCAACAGGTAAACCTTCCCCGAAGTTCCCCCCCAAATTTTTTTTCCAAAACCCTCATGGAATTTTCATCTTTTGGTTTGGGACGTTCATTTTTTTGGTGTTTTGGGTTTTCCATTGTATTTTTAGTAATTGGGCTATTAAAAAAGGGGGGGGGGGAAAAAAACCCCAGTTCTGCCATTGTTTTTTGGGCTTCCTTTTTTTCATTGTTCGCCCTTTTCGGGGGAAAAAAACAAAAAACCCTTTAACCCCTTTGGGGGGCAATACAATTGCAATGATTTAATTTTAAATAGTTTAATTTTTTGGGTTTTAAAATTAATTTTTAAAACAATAGGAATTAAGGTTTTAATTTTGAAATTGCGTTTTTATGGGGTTTTCCCAAAATTCCCCCCAGCCAAATTTTTTTTTTTTCCGTGCAAAGGGCTGATTTAATTTGGGGTTTTTTTTTTTTTTTTCGAAAAAAGAGTTGACGTTTTTATTAGTACCTTATGGGGTTTCATATGACACTTTGATCACCCCTTTATTTTAAAGGGGTTTTTGTGAGGCATTTTTAACAAAATACAGCATTTTCCCCCTAGTGTTTTTTTTATTTTTTTTTTTTTAACAGCGTTCACCGTGTGGTTTAAATACATGCTATTTTTTCTCAGAAAATGAATAATTACAAACGATACCCAATTTGTATTTTTTAAAGGGGGTTTTATGCTTTTACACAAAAAAACACTTTTATTAAAAAAAGGAAAACACGTTTTTTTGCTTTCCCTATTCGGGAAAAAGCCAAAACTTTTTATTTTTTTTACGGGCTGTGTTGGGTCTTGTTTTTTGTGGGATGATTGAAGTTTTTAATGATTTTTTTGTGGAAAACAAAACTTTTTGATCAGTTATAAACCCATTTTTTAAAAGGAAAGGGTGAAAAAATACGAAATCCTAGTAGTGTTTTTTTATTTTTATTTTAACAGCGTCATCGCACAGAACCCGGACAAGTTAGTTTTAAACCCCTCGGGTCAATACAATACGGCGATTCCCAATTTATTAGTTTTTTTTTTTATTTTGAAGTGTTTTATTGGGTAAAACAATATTTATGATCGCTGTTTCTGAGAGCCATAACTTTTTTTTTTTTTCTTTATCCGAGCTGTGTAAGGAACTTTTTTTGCGAGCGAACAGACATTTTAAATTTGGGTTTAAAAAACTTTGGGGTTTATTGGTTTTTTTGTTTGCTTTTTATTCCTTTTATGTCTAAAGGATGAACAAAAAAACGCAATTCTGTGACTTTTTTTTTTTTTTTTTTTTTTGGGGGTTTTTCACCCTGCGGGTTAATTTAATGTACAGATTTTTTAGGGCAGGTCGTTATGCAGCGTCAATACCAAATATGGCTACTTTATTTATTTTTGATCTTTTTTGGGGCATTCCCTTTTTGAAAAGGGGAAAAGGGGGGTGGGGGTTTTATTTTATTTTTTGTGTTTTATTTTTTTTTCACTTTTAAAACTTATTTTTCTTTTTTTCACTTTTTTTTTCTTTTTTTTGTAACAGCAATCATCAATTGCGTTAGGGAAAGGGAGGCCATTACCGTAAAAGTACTGTTATGGTCGCCGGACAAGTGTACCATGCCCCCAATGCATTGCAAGGGATGATGCGTCACGATACCCCGGGAGGAAAAAGGACTTCCAAACCTTTTAGTGCGGCAGCCCGGCGGAGGCAGGAGGAAGCTCCCCCCCCCCAGCCCGGGGCTTCTTATCGCACTAGACAGGGTTTCGGTAAAGAAGCGTTAAACACCCGCGGCGGACTTTTACTCCGCCCCGGGGTGATACGGGCATGCGGCCACGGTAATTTACCCTGGTCCCCTGTCGCGATCGGAGCCGCCCCCAACCCCCCGATCGCCAGGAGTATGCATACGTCCATTTGCGGGAACCACTTCCCCCCTAGCACGGATGCATATCCTATGTTGGGGAAAAGGTTAAAATTTTAAAAGGTTTGGTTTTTGCACCAATGAAATACACCCAAAAGTTTTTCTACAAAATTTCGTATTTCCAAAATTTTAAATTTAAGGTGGCTCTTTGAAAAAAAAACTGGGCCCCCACCCAAGTGAAAAACCTATTTAAAAGTTCTACGGAAAAAAAAAGGTGGGTTTTTTCAAAAATGAAAACACCTGAGTTATACAAAAAAATTTTTATTCAAATTTTAAATACAAGGTGGCTCTTTCAAAAAAACTGGGCCCCACCCAAAATAAAATACAGCTATTTTAAAAGTTTAAAAAGGGTAATAAAAGGTGGGTTTTGCACCAATGAAAAACACTGCAGTTTCTACAAAATTTCTTATTCAAAATTTTAAATCAAGGGGCTATTTGAAAAAAAACTGGGTGGCCCCAAAGTGAAAAACAGATATTTTAAAAAGTTTACGGTAATAAAAAGGTTGGTTTTGCCCCAATTAAATACACTGCAGTTACTAGAAAAATTTTGTATCCTAGTAAGTAAAGGTGGGGTCTTTGAAAAAAATTGGGGTTTCGAAAGTGAAAAAAGCTATTTAAAAGTTATCGGATAATAAAAGGCGGTTTTGCACCCAAAGAACCACCTCTTTTAAAACAAAATTTTTTGTATCCTAAAAATAAAAGGGGTCTTTGAACAAAATGGGGTGCGCCAAAATGAGAAACGCTATTTAAAATTTTTAACGGATAAAAAAGGTGGGGGTTTTGCACCAATGAAATACCCTTCAGTTACTAGAAAATTTTCTGTGCCCTAATAAAGTAAAAAGGTGGTTTTTGAAAAAAAAAGGGCTGCGCCAAAGTGAAAAAAGTATTTAAAAGTTTTAAGGATAAAAAAAAGGGGGGGTTTTGCAAAAAATTAAAAGCACCGGAGTTCAGAAATTCTGTATCCTATAAAATACAAGGTGGCTTTTGAAAAAAACGGGCAGCCCAAAGGAAAAACAGTATTTAAAAGTTATACGGATAATAAAAAGGTGGGTCTTGCCCCAATGAAATTTACACTCAGCTATAGAAACATTTTGTTTCCTAATTTTAAGAAAAGGTGCTCTTTGAACAAAACTGGGCTGCACAAAAAAAAAGGTATAAATTTCACCTCAGGTGGGGGTGTTTTGGCTGGTGTGATGAGCGTTACATTGCCCATCGTCATGGGGGCGATAGTCGATACGGGAAATTTCAAGACGATTTTCGATATGGGATAATAGATTATCGCCGATGACCATTAAAAGTCTATGGGAGAAAAACACACTTTCATTTTACACCCAAACAGGGCTGGAGAACTGGGTTAACATCACAACATCAAATGGTACTTCCATTTTGGCAACCCACTTAGGATAAAACCACGAACAAAAGTCACAGGGCCCTTCCCCCATCCCCGTCTTTACCACGCATGACCCCTTAAACCTGCATGACCCCCCCAATTTAAAAAAAGTCAGAAGGCAGGTTAGGATATGGCCCAAACCCGAAATTTGTTCAAAATTTAAAGCCCCTTGTATAACATTTGGGTGAAGTATTTAATTGTATTCTGCTGTTTGGCCACAAATGCCGCTTTTTCTGGTTTTGGGAAGAATGCAAATGGGGACATGTTAAAACATCCCCATGGCACCCGGCCTTTTTAAAAAAAAGGGAAAAAAAAGGACCGAGAGAAAAAGCTGCAAGCGAGGACACGGGAAAAGAGACCCCAAAAAACGTTTCCAGCTTCCAAACTTCCCATTTTTGGGAAACTGATTTGGTCCATAACTTAGGAAGCCTGACTCCCTACACGACTTCTTTCCCCCAAAATGAGGGGCCCAGAAAAAAGGGGAAAAAGCTTTTTAAAAAGGCAGAGGGGAACCATCTGCAGCCAGACCATCCCCCCCAACCTTTAAGGGGAATCGCACCAAAAAGGTAAAAAGGAAAAGGAAAATTGTGGCCACCCTGAAAAGGGTACCCCCCGGGGGGAATGCGTGGGGGGGCCCAAACGAGCTCAAATGTGGGAAGCCTGCTATATTTTTATTAGGTTTCACAAAGGGCCAAAAGGAGGGAAACCCCCCAAACTACCCCTTTCCTTTTTCGGGGACTTGAAAAAAAAGGGTTTGGCAAACCCAACAGTTTATCCATGTAAACCCGGTTCCCCAACCTGTGGGGAAAAAAGTTTGTTTTAAAATTGTCCCCTTTGGGGGGAAAAAAGGGTAGAAACCCATTAATTTTGTAACCCAACTGTGCTGTACCCCGGGCCCCTGCAACCCCACCCAACACCACAATTATTCCCTTTTGGTGCTTAGGGTATTAAAAGGAAAGGGGGTTACCCGGGCCTTTTCCCCAAACCCCTCGGTTAGGAAAAATTTTTCCCAAAGGCACCCAAGGATACACCCCTGGGGGGTTTGGTTGCAAAAGGGGGGCCCCCAAGTTTAGTATTTGTTACCCTTTGTGTGGGGGATCTTTTTCATATCTTGTTCCAAAAAAAGGTTTCCCCAGTAAAAAAAACCCTTTTGTTGACCCCGGTGTTGGAGTGGTGTTCTTTGCCCCGTGACTTCGCTGTTTTCCCGGGTTTTAAACCTGCCCTCGTACCCCGGTTTTATACGCAGTTTTATTTAAAACCATCTTTTAAACTTGCTGGAAAAGAATTTCCCCGCCCGGGAAACCCCCAGCTTTGACCCCAAAACCTGCATGACCCCAGATAAAAGTGCCCGGAAAAAAAGGAGTCTTTCAACCCCCCATTTTATAAACTGGACATAGACATCCCTGTTTGGGCCCAACATGACCCCCCAAACCGCAGACCCCCAATTTAAAAAGTGCCGAAAAAGGGTCTTTGAACCACCATTTTGTTGAATGGACATTGACTATATTGCCCTGGGCCACAGATGAGCCCCAAACCTGCATGACCCCAGATTAAAAAAGTGTGGGAAAAAAAGATTTTTAACCACCTTTTTTATTTTGAACTGGACATTAATTTATTCTGTCCTGTACCGCATATGACTTAAACCTGTTTACCCACAATTAAAAAGGCGGGGAAAAGGAGTTTTTTAAACCACCATTTAGTTGAACGGGACATTGTTTTAACCTGTCCTGGGCCACGCATGGCCCCAAACCGCATGACCCACAGTTAAAAAAGTTCCCGGAAAAAGGAGTTTTCAAACCCCCCTTTTGTTAAACTGGACTTTGATATATCTTCCTGGGGCCACAGCATGACCCCCAAAACCTGCATGACCAAAAAAATTTAAAAAAAGTCCGGAAAAAAGAGTTTTTAAAAACCCACCATTTAATTTTGAACGGGGACTTAAACTATATCCGTCCTGACCAACATGAGCCCCAAACCTGAAGACCCCCAGATTAAAAAAGTCCCGGGAAAAGGAGTCTTTGAACCACCTTTTTAGTTTAATGACTAGACTATGTTTCTGTACCACAGTATGACCTTTAAACCCCGTCTGTCCCACAGATAAAAAGTGCCGGAAAAAAGGAGTTTTTTAAAACCACCATTTTAGTAGAACTGGCAAGACAACCCCTGTCCGGCCGCAGCATGACCCAAAACCTGTCTGACCCCCCAATTTAAAAAGTGCCAAAAAGGGCCCTTTGAACCCCATTTTTACAAAAACGGAATTGCTGCCATATACCATTAAAACCTTTTGAACCCCCAAATTTAAAAAAAGTCCCGGAAAAAAAGGAGTCTTTTAAAACCACCATTTTATTGAACTGGACTTGACTATCCCTTTTCCTGGAACCTACATTGTTAAAGTCTTCCTGTTTAACCCCCTTTAAAATTTTCAGAGGAATATTTGTATCAGCTTTTTTTTTTACATGAAAAAAGTTTTTTAGTTTTTTTTAAAAATTTCTGAAAACACATTTTTTAAAATAGGAAAAGGAAACCCCACCACCCCTTTGTTTCTTTTTTTTAAAATTTGTTTTTAAAGGGGTTGTCTCCTCAGGAAAATTTGCTAGCTATTTTAAAAGTCATTTTTTGCAATTGTTGTCCATTAACAGTGCCCCTCCTATTCCCTTTTTTTGACAGCACCATCACCCTTACCCCAATTTTGGGACAATTGGAAGAAAAATGTCTGTTAGAAAACCCCACATTTTTTAACAATGGGCCTGTAGTAAAAAGCTGCTTTTCACAGAAAATGCCCCCCAAAATTCAAAAAACCTGCCTTTGAGCCACTTTTTGACAATTGTGAAAAAATGTCTGTTAGAAACCACATTTTTTGAATAGGACCTGTAGTATTGCTCATTTCAACGCAGATGACCCAAAAAAATTTATAAAAAGACTTTCTCAGCCCGTTAAAAATTGGGGGAAAAATTGCCATTTTAAAAAGCCAATTTCTGTTCCAAAGGCCCATGATTTATGCTGATCTCACAGCACCATGCCCCCAAAACCATTGACAAGAAAAAAAATTTAAAAGATGAAGTGAGTAAAGGAAAACGGTTTTGTCATAAAACCTTTGGGTGTCTTTTACAGTCTTCCTCACACAAAACCAGCAAAAAAGAACTTTTTTGGAAAATGAGAATAAAAATTAGTAAGAAATGATCATTTAAAAAATTTTTTTTTTCAAAAGGACCATTTCTTTTGAAAAGGGAAAGTGAAGTAGCCGGCAACTAATCGGTGACCCCGGGAATTGGGGCCACAACTCAACAGAGATCCTTGCCTGATTTTTATTTGAAAAGTCAAAAAATCCAATTATCTGGGAAAGCCGGATGGTTTCTGTAATGCTCCTCCGCTGTGCTGAAGGGCCCTCAGATATGACGCTGGCTGCTGGGGTGACAACACCCCTATGGCTGGCGACGAGTTCGGGGGAATTCATCCCTTTTGGTTTTCCCGGGTCAATTGGGTCCCCGGGAAAACATCCAAAAAAAACGTGTTTTTAGACGCAGAAACGTCACCCAAAATCTTAAACTGGTCTCTGTGTGTTGTATGTGTGCCCGCATTACATGCGTTGGGGAGGTTTGGGAAATAAAGATTGCCAAGGTCACCATTAGGTTCTGCCCCAAAAGGCTACTTGGAAATTACTGCTGTCACGTTGCCCGGAGTTGTTCCACCGTGACATTTTAAGAACGTGAAGCAGACAAACAGATGTCTCCCGTGATCAATCAGCAAAGGGGCCCATTTCCCCCATTTCTCTCTTTTTGGGTGGGGGGGGAAGGGAAAATGCTGGTTTGGTTTTTTAGGGGTCCGGAGGGTGGAACCCCGTAACGTTTTTCATTTTGATGGGGTTTTTGCAGGTCTTTGGAGGAAATGGAGATCCAAGCACTCATGTAGAGATGGAGCCTTGATTTCCCAAGCTCTGGGGCGAGGGGCCCCTACAAAATGATCTCCCCCATCTTCCCCCCTCCCCCTCAATTCGCGCCAACCTTTTCCAGGGCGACGTTGGAAGTCGGTGTCCCGGGAATACCTCCCCCCCTCCTCCTCCGTTCCTGCGGCAAGCTTCAACAAGGCTACTTGCCCAATGATCACCCTGAGAGCGATGCGCCGCTTTCACTAGGCCCCGGACCCCGAACCACTGCCTAATAAGACCCCATAAAATTATAAATGTCGGGCCTTTTGGATTCACGGGGAAAGGCTCCCTGTCCGCATCTGTGTCCGTTCCCCCTCCTGCTGGGGGGACCCCAAAGTTTCAGAGTGTCCCCCAAAATTTTTATTCCCGAACTAAGATCACCACAAGCTCATGCTGCAGGGCATTGTCCCACTGACCATTTGGTGGCTCTTCAAAACTGCAAGGATGGTGCAGACTCTTTCACCCCGCCTCCATCTCGGTGGCCAACACCCCGAGGTCCGCACCTGCTTGTAGGCCATGTGTCACTTGTTTGGTAATGGCTTGCGCTGCTGCCACAATCATTTGGAGCATGTGGGGGTGGTATTCCCCGCGGGTTTTCCAGTCAACAATGAGGCAAGGCCAGGCAAGGGATGGTGCTCCAACCTACCCAATTTTAAAAGGGCGGCCCAGCAGATTTTAACCCAAAATTATCGCACACCACCTTTGCCTGGAAACAAGGTTCTTGTCCCCCGGGCCAAAGCGCCCCGGGCCTAAATTGGGCGGAAGCCCGTCCACAGCTCCCTGCCCCTGTTGGGGGAATTTTTCCAAGAAAAAGATTAATTTCAACAGGGCCCCTGGTTTCACTGGGCCCGTGAGTGCCCCCAAAAAAGAGGACCTTGGGGGAAAAACCCTGCCCATCCCGCGGTTTTAAAGGAGCGTGCACCGACCTGAGAGCCACCCGCCCCCCCCAGAGACTTTCCAAACCCAGCTCACCCAGGGGAGCGTTACAGAAAAATAGGGGTTTTTGGTCGTGTTTTATTTAGCCCCAAGTTTTCGTGGTAATGGACTTTTCCGGACCCCAGATGCAGAAAACGGTTTGAAATTTTAGATGACACGGGGCCCTGGCCAGGAAAGGACCCCTTTTTGGCAAAAAAATCCTGCTCGGCATCTGGTATTGGGGGGGGGCCAAGGGGCCATAAATGGGGGAAAACCTCATCTGTTTCCACCAGATGGAAAGCAACTTTTCCCAAAAGGCCCAAAAAGCCTGGCAATGCCGAATTCGGGCTTTTGGTTTTGGAGGGTTTTAAAGTTTTTCTTTTTTTCTCCCCCAAACCGGAAGACAGAAGGTTTGGGCGGGCAAAACTGGCTGCTGTACGGGGGGCAAGTCATCAAACGGTGGAAGCAAAGGGGAAGGATGGGTCCTGGGGTGCTGGTGGTACCCCGGTGAGGGGTGGAGGTTTAAAGGGGTAGGCTGATCCCTGATCATGTTTTCGAGAGACATGGGCAGCTAGGAACGCTTGGGGGTACGGGGGAGGAGGAGGGGAGACAGAGGGTAGACAGGGGGTTGGGAACCCCGGGCATCGTGGGGCCCTTTTTTTTGGCCAAGTGTTCCCTCCCTTTCAACCCCATGTATTCGCTGAAATGTGACTAACATTTTTGGGGGTGTTAAACACCTAAGATTTTTGCCTTACTGATGCTTTTTAAGGGGCAAAGGGGGAATATACATCGCGGGGTGAATCAGAGGCTTCCCTCAAAAGGGCCCCCGGGTTTGAAAGGCCCTTTGGACCTTTTTGACGGCGATAAGCGGGAGGGGTTTTTTCCCGCTGACTGAGCGCTGAACCCATATCGCGGACTTCTGCGACTGCCCCTCCCTTTTTTGAGGGGGGGACTCGAAATACACAAACCCCATTGCCCTTTCCTCCCCCGTCCAGGGGATGAAGCGCTCCCCCAAGAAAATTCTGGGGGAAAAGACTACGATGGATCCGCAATGTCCGTCATAAACATCATCAACCCCGGGTTGACTTGTCTCCTGACTTTCTCCCATCCAGGAGCGCGGTACAAGCAAGAGGGGAAACCTATTCCCGAAGGCATCAGTAACTGGACGTCAGAGCAACAAAATCATCCTCTTTTGGCCCCTTTTGGGAAAAACCCCCTTTTTAAAATGCCCTTTTGGGCCCCAACCGCATTTTGTCATCAAAGAGGTCTTCAGAAAAAGGTTTAAACCCCAGTGGTGGGTAACCCCAGTTTTAACTTTGGGGGTGCCTTCGCTTCATGTTTTGGGCGGGTGCTAAAAAGCTGATGACGGGCATTTGTGGCATGATGGGAGGATGAGGAGGTTTAAAACTGGGTTGGGTGCAGGGGTTTCCCCTTAACCACAAAAAACAGATTGGTGACGCTGTTTTTTTACTGAGATTCACAGGGCCATGATCCAGGGGATGACCCGGCCTGACGGGCCCCCAACCGACATCCCTGGCATGGGTTTTTCCCCCCACAAGGAAGGAGCACCTTCTCACGTTCCTCTACCCCAAAATTTTCCCACCCCCCTTTTGCTCGCTAACCCCCCTGCATTTCGCTCCCTGTTCAGAAAAATAAATTTTTTAAAAAAACCCCCGGGAAAGTTTTTGAAGTTTTCTTATTGAAAGACGGCAAATCACAGCTATTCTTAAAATTTTCCCCCTAATTTCCCCACAGCCCAACTAGGGTTAAAACCAAAATTTTTTTTGGGGAATACCCGGAAATGCGGGCTGGTTTGGAAAAAACCGGGAAGAAAAAAATCAACAGTGTTCTTCCTTCGTCCCCGGGGTTTACAATTTCCCCGTAGGACCCAGGAATTGGGTAGTTTTCAACAAAATATCATACAAGTGCGCTATCTGCCCAAACAGATTCACAGAGCCCCAATAAAACTATTCCCGAATTAAAAACGGATTAAAATTTGGGGTTTTTTTTCCCAAAAAGACAAATGAGAAAAAAAACCAAAAATTTTTCTATTCAGAATTGTCCCTACAGGGTGGCTATTTGAAAAAAACCCAGGGCCCACAAAAACAACGTTGGGGCCCCAACCCAAAATTTTTTTTAAAAATTTAAAAAAACGGGAAAAACCCAAAAAATGTTTTTTTGCACCTATAAAAAATAACCTGGTGTGACACAAAATTGCTGTATTAAATTTAAAAGCAAAGGGGGCTCTATGAACAAAACGGGCCCTACCAAAAAATAAAAAAAAAAAAACCTATTTTAAATTGGTATAAAGGGTAAAAAAAAAGAGTTTTTTTTGCAAACCCATAAAAAAACACCCGGTGGGCCAAAAAAATTGCGTTTAATTTAAATTTTTTAAATGCAAGGTGGCCCTTTAAAAAACCAAAAATTGGGCAAAAAAACCAAAAATTTAAAAAAAAAACCCATTTTAAATGTTAAAATATAATAAAAGTTTTTTTTTTTGCACCTAAAACCCAAATCACCTGCCCGGGGACTAAAAAAAATTTCTGAATTAAATTTAAAAAGCAAGTGGCTTTTGTGAACAAAACTGGGCCGCACCAAAGTGAAAAAAAACACCAATTTTAAATGTTTTAAAAGAAAATAAAAGGATTTTTTTGCCCTATAAAAAACACCTTCGGTGACCTTACCAAAAAAATTGGCCCTATTAAATTTAAAAAGCAAGGGGGCTCTATGAACAAAACTGGGCCCCCACCAAAGAGAAAAAAAACCCCCATTTTTGGGGAAAAGTATAAAGGATTTAAAAAAAGGAGTTTTTTGCACCTATAAAAAAACACCCCGCGGTGACTTAAAAAAATTGCTGAATTAAAAATTTTAAAAGCAAAGGGGCCCTATGAAAAAAAAACCTGGGCCGCACTAAAGAAAAAAAACACCTAATTTTAAAAAATTTTACCCGATAAAAAAGGGCATTTTTTTTGGGACCTATAAATAAACCTGCGGTGACCCACAAAATTGGGTGTTTTTAATTTTAAAAAGCAAGAAAGCTCTATGAACAAAACCCGGCCGCACCCAAAATGAAAAAAAACCCCTAATTTTTAAAATTTTACGGATAATAAAAAGGGGTTTTTTTGCACCTATAAAAAACAACTGCCCTTTACTACAAAATTGGGTGTAAATTAAAATTTAAATTTCAAGGGGGCTCTATGAAAAAAACTTTGGCCGCACCAAAGTGAAAAAAAAACACCCATTTTTAAAAAATTATACGGAAAAAAAAAGGAGTTTTTTTTCACCTATAAATACACCTTTGGGTGAAAATAACAAATTGCTTTTATTCAAATTTTTTAAGTGCAAGGGCCTATGAACAAAACTGGGCCGCACCAAAATTTAAAAAAAAAAAACACCAAATTTGAAATGTAAAAACGGAAATAAAAAAAGGGATTTTTTTGCACCTTTTAAAACACCTGGGGGGGTGACTACCAAAAAAATTTTTCCCAATTCAAAAAATTTTAAGTGCAAAGTGGGCCCCTATTAACAAAACTTGGGGCCCCACCAAAGTTAAAAAAAAACCTAATTAAAACGTTACAGATAAAAAAACGTTGAGTTTTTTCACCTACAAATACACCTCAGTTACTAAAAAGATTCTGTATCTGTACAGGCTGCACAACATACAAGTAATATTTCACCAAAAACTGGCCAAAAACCCTGTTAATCAAAACCCATTGCAATGCAGTTTTCAAAGCACAGTCGGGGCTGCCAATATCCACTCTCCTTTCAAAAAACTGCCTCCCAAAGCGTGTCTGTTCTGTGTTTGCCCCGCAGCCCCCCGCCCCCTCCCTCCCCCCGCGGCTGTACAGCCTAAGATGCTCCTTAAAATTCTCACCTAAAAAACTAAAAACTGCAAATCTCAATCTAACCTAAGTTTCTAATGTTCACAGCTAAAAGCATAGTTGCCCTGTGTAAACAAATAGAACATTTCGCTGAGCTGTTTTGAGGGGAGACCGAGCCACACGCCCTTTGCTCTTATGATACACAGACACACATTGAGGCTGAAAAAGAAGGGCTGTTCTTTGTAAAACCGAGGTCATGTGATTTTTCCAGCCAATCACAACCATACACATCCTAGTCATGACGTCGCACACCCAGCTCACCCTGCTCTATTCTCTAAGCTGATTTGCTGGCCGCCAAAATGACAGGAAGCGCCAAAAATAGTAATAGATTTTCTGCAGATTCTCACCTAAAATATTGCGTGATCGGAAATTTCCGATCAACCTAAAAATCGTGCCGATTTCAACTTTGTCGATTGTAATCGCTCATCCCTATTTATAATACATACAGTACATAACATTATAATATGTATGAATTTTTAGGGGATCTTTACAGTTTAATCATGTTGGTATAACAAGTTATTTTCAATATTTATTATAGTCAATGAATTGTTTGTCACTTAATCATTGAAATGAGTTGTTACTTTTAGTCTATTCCTACCTTATGAATTGTTATTTTGTGATGTGGAAATGACTTTTGAGTAAAGTCATATTTATATCTTATCCACTACTAACAAAAGTTAGGGATATTTGGCTTCTGGTTGAAATTTCAGGATAAACATAAAATTTCTTGAACATTTTTTAAATTAACTAAATGAGACCATCTCTTAACTTTAGAATGCATACGTCCAAATGTTCAATGTTTCAGTACTTTTCTCACAACCTGCTGATCTCTAACATGGAGCTTAATAGCAAAATTCACAACATGTGCTTGATCCCTAAATCGCATAATAATTTAAGGGGATCAATTTTAATTGGATTTTAAGCAGTCCTCCTCATCATGCTGTTCACATTTTGACATCATGAGAGCCAAAACAATACCTTACAACTTATTAACAGTACCTTGCCATTGTGAGTAGGATGCTCTCAGGCGAAAGTGGCCACTGAGCTCAGAGTGTCACAGTGTCATTAGCAGGTTGCAACAGAGATACAGAGAGACTGGAAGAGTCACAGAAAGGCAAAGAAATGGATGTACTTTGGCTACATCACACACTGATAACCGCTCAATTATAAACAATGCCTTGCGGTACCGAATGATGAATGCCACACAAATCCAGGCACGTTTAAGGTAGGTGAGTTGCACCCAAGTGTCACGTCAGACCATTCATAACCGTTTACATCAATGTGGTCTGTGTGCTAGACGACCAGCAAAGGTACCTGACAACACTATCAGGTACAGGTATCATCGTTTTGCATTGGCCAGGGAGCATCTACACTGGGCGAGGGACCAGTGGTGATCAGTGCTGTTATATAAGAAAAGTCCATTCACTCTGAGCAGAAATGATGGATGGCAATGATGCTGGAGAAGTCAATGAGAGCGCTATGCATCATCCAGGTGGGGTATCATCATCCAGGTCAGGTCATCATCCTTGCCAGTTGTCTAGCACGCAGCCCACGCTGATGTAAATGATTGTGAATGGTCTGACGTAAAACTTGGCTGCCTCTCATCTCCCCTCTCTCAAACGTTCTTGGAGTTGTGTGGCATTCATCATCCAGTTCCGCAGGGCATTGTTTACAATGAAGTGGTCATCAATGTATGATGTAGCCATAGGACGTCCACTTCTTTGCCTTTTTCTGTGACTCTACATTCTTTCTGAATCTCTGTTGCAAACTGCTGATGACACGCTGTGACATTTTAAGCTCAGTGGCCACTTCCGTCTGAGAGCAACCTGTTGGAAGCCTTGCAATGACAAAGTACTGTTGATCTTGGTCTCATGATGTCGAGGTGTTGTCTTGGTTTCATGATGTTAAAATGTGAACAGCATGATGAGGAGGACTGTGTAAATCCCAATTCAAATTGTACCCCTAAATTTATTGGGCAATTCAAGAATCAAACACATGGTGGGAATTTTGCCATTAAGCTCCTTGTTAGAGATCAGCAAGCAAGTTGTGCAAAAAGTACTGAAACATTGAACAACTGGACATGTGCATTGTAAAGTTAAAACATGGTCTCGTTTAGTTCATTTAAACAAAATTTCAATGAATTTTATGTTCATTCTGAAATTTTAACCAAAAGTCAAATATTCCTAAGTTTTTGTGAGTAGTGTATATTTTTGTGTATTTATGATGGTTGAATGATCACAATGCCCTTCTATAACATTGTTTTATATTTTAGAAGTTGTTTCTTTTTTTGCTATTTAGAGATTGCTACAGAGATTACTATGAGTTTCAGTAATCAACAAGTTAACCCTCCACCGAGAGCAGTTAATCGAGAGGTAGCAGGTAGCTTCCATAAGGATCTGGATCACTTGTATACTGAACAGTGAGTTGAACCACATGGTGAAGCCATAGCCATTACCCTAATATTCTACACTGTTGGAAGGTGGTACCTCTAAGACCTGGAGAAGCACATAGAATATAATACTATAGGTGCGTGTCGAGGTACAGACAGACTCTCTTGGGGCCTACCCTAAAGATTACAAGAGTTAATCTAGCCGACTGAGAGTACCAAGTTTAAATAAAGCCAGTTTGATTTCAAAGATTGGTTTAAGTGTCTAACAATGTCTTCAAACATTAGGATGCTTTCACACAGTGCATTTTTGGTGTGTTTTAGATGTGTTTTTTAATGCGTTTTTTGTGCAGGAAGGCACAGCAATTAACCTCTTACCGCCGTAGCCAGTTTTGGCCTCTCTGACAGAGGCCTATTTTTGAAATCTGGCATGTGTCACTGTACATAAGAATAACTTTTTGACACTTTTACCTATCCATTGATTCAGAGATTTTGATCCAAAGAGTCCTTGTTTATTTGTGAAAAATATCAAAGAATCGTGAAAAATGTGAAAAATTTACCATTTTCAAACTTCAAATATTTCTGTGTATAAGACGGATAGTTATTCCACTCAGAATAGCTTATAACTAACATCAACCAATTTCCCTACTGAATTTGGCACCCTTTTTTAAATTCTTTTTTTTATTTACGCATTAGGGGGCTTAGAAATTTAGTAGTAATTTTCAAATTTCAAGAAAATTTGCAATATACATTTTTTTTGGGACCATTCCATTCTAACGTGATTTTTGATTGGCCTGTAATGTTAGATACCACCCATAATGACTTCATCAAAGAAACTTCACCCCTTAAAGTATTCAAAACAGCATTTAGGAATTTATTAACCCATTAGGTGTTTCACAGATTAAAAAGCAAAGTGGAGGGGAAATTTCAAAATTTCACTTTTTTTTGCGGATTTTCAAATTTAGCCATTATTCACAAGAACACCGGTAAGATGTGATCAGGGAATGCAACCTTAATATTGATTCCCCAGACTGTCCCAAATTTTCAGAGAAATATCACATATGTGAACCAAGTGTGCTATTTTGGCTCAACCACAAGCCCCAAGTAAGGATCACCTAGGGGACTCTGGGGTCTCATTTAAATTTACATTTTATTTAGGCCATCAGGTTTTGGCAGAACGCCCTAAAGGTTTTTAAAATTTAATAAACACCCCTAATAAGACCCCATATTGGAAACTACACCACTTAAGGAATATATCCAGGGTTGCAGTGAGTATATAGCCCCCCACAGGTGATTCACAATTTTTTTTTAGTGTTAAGCTTGAAAATTAAAAATGTTATTTTTTTCCAACAAACTGCAATTTTAGCTGAAAATTTTCATTTTTACAGGAATCCTGGAAAAAAAAAGCACCCAAAATTTTGTCACGCAATTTCTTCCAAGTTCGGCAATACCCACATGTGGGTTAAACTGCTGTTTGGGCGCATGGCAAGGAGGGACGCTATTTGGGCTTTGGAACGCAGATTTTGGTGGGGCCATGTCGCATTTGCAAAGCCCCCAAAGTACCAGAACGGGTGAAACCTTCCAGAAGTCGCCCCATTTTAGATTCAACGCCCCTCAGGGATCTCATCTAGGGTGTACTGTGCATTTTGGGCGCACAGGTGTTCCATAGTTTTTTTTCATTTATTGGGCTATAAAAATTTGGGGGAAAAAACCAGTTCCCGCCATTTTTTTTTTGGTTTAAATCTTACAATGTTCACCGACGGATAAAAAACGGGATAAACTTTACTAGGGTTGGTACAATTACAATGATATAAATTTTATATAATTTTTTTTTATGTTTTATTACTTTTACACAATAGAATAGGTCTATAAAAAATTGCGATCTTTATGTTGTCCTATTCTGACAATCATAGCTTTTTTATTTTTCTGTATACGAAGCTGATTATGGCTTGTTTTTTTGTGGGATGAGTTAAAGTTTTTATTAGTACCATTACGGGGTGCATGTGATGCTTGAATCACTTTTTATTAAGGATTTTGTGAGGCATTTTGAACAAAATACAAAAATTCCTGGTAGAGTTTTTTTATTTTATTTTTTACACAATCACAGACATCTAGCTTTACTCAGCAGGTCGATAAGATTACGTGATACCAAATTGAAATATTTTTTTTCATGTTTGACTGCTTTTACACAATAAAAACACTTATTCAAAAAGGAAAACACGTTTTTTTCATCATCGCAGTCTGAGAGCCATAACTTTTTTTATTTTTTCTGTGTATGGAGCTGTTAGGGGCTTTGTTTTTTGCGGGATGTGTTATTTTTTATTGGGATCATTTTTTGGGACAAAGACTTTTTTGATCACTTTTAAATCTGTTTTTTTGGGAAAGGCAGGGGAGAAAATACTGCAATACTAGTAGTTTTTTTATTTTTATTTTTAACAGCGCTCACTTTTGCAGTATCCATGACAAGTTAGCTTTACTCTGTTGGGTCGATACGATTATGGTGATAAACCCCAATTTATATAGTTTTTTTTTATGTTTGAAGCACTTTAAAAAAAAAAGTGTTTTTAAATGTGTAAAACAATTTTTATGCATCGCTGTCTTCTGAGAGCCATAACTTTTTATTTTCCGTATACAGAGAGGTTAAGGACCTTTTTTTTGCGGGAAGAACTGACGTTTTAATTGGTACAAATTTGGTGTTTATATATATTTTTTATCGCTTTTATTCCATTTTATGTGCAGCGGGAAAGAACAAAAATCCAATTCTTTGATTGTTTTTTTTAACAGTGTTCACCGTACGGTTAATAATATGACACGTTTATAGGAAAAAGGTGTTTTTCACGCAGTGATACCAAATATGGGTACTTTATTTATTTTTGATCTTTTTTGGGGAGTTTGGCGTCTGTAAAGGGGAAAAGGACGGTGTACGGGTTTTTATTTTATTTTTTGTGTTTGTATTTTACTTTTTTTCACTTTTTTTAACTTTTTTACACTTTTTTTTAACTTTCCCCATAGGGGATTTATAACACCAATCTTCAGATCTTCTGAAGGTTGCTGTTAGAAGGCAGGCCAGTACATAGCATTGTTGCTATGCACTGGTCGCCATGACAACTGTCAGTCACGATGCCCACAATGCACTGGTGGCGTCGTGGACCTCACAGACGGGCCTTGGGAATTTACTTTCCCGTTCCAGGGGCAGTCTGGTAGGAGATCGTTGCTGCACTAACGTGCAGCAGCGTGCCGAGGAGAAGGGAGGAGGGGCTTCCTCCTCCTGCCTGCGACTTAGCTCCGACGATCTTAATTGATCGTCGGAGTTAAGGGGTTAAACGCCCACTTCGGCTGGGGGTGATGCGGCATGAAGCCAGCGGTAATTTACCGCTGGTCCCATGTCGCGATCGTGCCCGGCTCGCCCGCATGCCTGCGAGATCGCCAGGACGTATGCATATGTCCATTTGCGGGAAGTCACTTCCCGCTAGGGCGTATGCATACGTCCAATGTCGGGAAGGGGTTAATGTTGTACATTGCTGCACAAAAATCGCAGCAAAAATCACGGTAAAAAATTGATTTTTGCTGAGATTTTTATGCAGCAATGTACAACATTAATTGCTGTGCCTTCCTGCACAAAAAAGTATCCTTACTGTGGGAGCTTTTTACTATGCTTGCTGCTAATGGATGGACATGGAGATGTTGCAGCAGTTTAACTAATGCATGTAATGTGCACTTCTGCAGCTCTAGTAGAGGCCCCTACATATTTCTCAGTACAAGCTATTTCAGGGCACATGGTGGAAAGATGATGAATTCAGTTTTAACCACATTTAGTTTTAGGAGTCAGGAAGAAAAGAAGTAGGATATGGACGATAGACAGCCTGGGATCCAGGAAACTAGAGTGTTAAAATCAGGTCCGGAGATGTAGAGTTTGGTATCGTCAGCATACAGGTGGTATTGAAAGCCATGTGAGGCTATGAGCTGACCCAGGCCGAGGGTGTATATAGAGAAGAGTAGTGGGCCCAGGACTGATCCTTGGGCCACTAACAGAGAGTAGGCAGGAGGAGGAGGTGGTTCAAGAGTGAGAGACGCTGAATGTCTGATCAGTGAGGTATGAGGAGATCCAGGGAAGGGTCAAGTCCATGATGAGAGGATTTGTAGCAGGAGTGAATGATCGACAGTGTCAAAGACAGAGAAAAGGTCTAGGAGGAGAAGCACAGAGTAGTGGCGTAAGGCTTTAGCAGTTACTAGGTCATTAGTGACTTTGGTTAAGGCAGTTTCAGTAGACTGGTTGGGTTGAAGGTAGATGTGCTGTTCAATAAGTTTAGAGGCAAATGGAAGCAGCGAGATGGAGCGATAGTTGGGGTTGAGAGATGGTTTTTCTAGGATGGGTGCGATGGTAGCATGTTTAACCTGCATCTTACCAACATATTTACTATACGTTGTTTACCAGCTGGGGTCCAAAAGGACCTCATTTTCGCAATCCGGAACTGTCAGACAGGGTCACTCAGGTATGTTCAATTCATACTGTCATGATCCGGCGGTGTCAGTATACACTAACCCGTTGATTATTGGTATATGGTGGATCCTCTGGGCCCCTGCGAGCGTAGATGGTGTAAGTTGCAGAAATAGACAAAGTGCAGGACAGGATGGCAGGTGCAGGTATGGACAACAGGACACCGCAGTTGTAGCTGTAGGTGGATAGCACAGTCACAGGACAGAAACGGACTTGGTACAGTGACAGGTATACAGCAGGTATATAACACACTGGTGCAGCGGCAGGCGAACAGCAGGTAACTGGTACTGGTAACAGGTAGCGTACTGGTAACACACAGGTGATTAGCAGTGATACAGCAGCCAGAGGGTCAGGAACTATGTAGGAAGACAATAACGAACTGACCCTGGAGCAAGGGCAGGACGTTCTTTATATAGTCAAGGGTCACAGGTAACAGACAGGAAATTGGGGCACTGTCCCTTTAAATGCTCGCACACGCAGCAGCCAGAGTGAACGGACACGAGTAATGCTGATTGGCGGGGAATGCCGCCGGAACAGAGACAGGAGCCAGGACAGGTAAGTAAAGCACAGGGGCTGCAGCAGAGGCACCGGCACAACCGCGGAGAGACCTGCTTGCTGTGTTATTGCTGTTGGTGAGGAAGGCACGGAGACAGAATGGATGTTCTGCCAGGATCCAGTAGCAGAGAGGAGTGACCGTCATCTTAGATTCCGGACTCATCCAGAGGGGAACCCTCATCCAGGAGCTGTGACTGTGTGCAACTCTAAGGTAGACCCGGGTCAATAGCGTGCACGCCAGGCAACTTGAAACTATTACCAGGCCTGTAGTTAGTTTATTTAAGGCCGGAGTCAGTGTCAGGCCACGAGTGATTATTCAAGAACAGTTCCTGATTGGGACATTAAAGAACGCTTGACATCGGTGCTGTTAATTCTGCAACATGTTCACCTATTACGCTTTGATTGGTATCTATGTTTTGGGAACAGTGGGTATAACTAATAAGGTTGTAAGCTGTTGTGCAACACTGCGAGCGTGCCCTCAAACTCCACCACAAACAATTATTCTTGTTGTATAAGGTATTAATAGGTAAATAATGGCCAGCTTTTCTGAGTCCGTTGGTAAGTAAAAGTATCTTGTATCTGGAGAACATATTCTTGGCGGCGCACTGTGTAGACAGGGGCCTTGCTCACTCTCTTATGCATGTGTTTTGGGGATTGTTGAGTACACTTTTTTGTAAAGATCATGAAAGTACAAATGTGGTTGAACTGGTGTTAAAGTCGTTTTCCCCGTTCATGACTTCACTGCATTCTGGGGAGCCCACCCTGGTACACGGCTTTCAAGGGCTGGGACGATAACAGCCCTAAGGTCTGGGATGAGGTGGGATGGCAGTGGGCCAAGGTTACAGGTAATGAGGTTGGATTTGGACAGCAGAGAGGAAAGCTTGTCATGAGTGACAGTAGAGAAGCATGTTCAGGGGGAATAGTGATGTGCAGGTATGGAGGTTGGCTGAGGTGGGCTGTGAGGACCGTGCCAGTATAGGGGCGGACTATGTGCCGGAATAGAGGTAGGCGGAGGGGACTGTAAGGTGAAGTCTTGTCTGATGAGATTGATCTTATTTAGGAAGTGAGTGGCGAAATCATCTGCTGATAGGAGAGATGGGGAAGGAGGTTCTGGTGGACGGAGGAGAGCGTTGAAGGTGTTAAAAAGTTCTCTGGGGTTGTGAGTAGAGATGGGCGAATTTCTCAAAAATACGGTTCGCCGACTTCGCTGAATTTTCCGACAAAATCCGTTTCATTCCGAATTACATCAGGACGAATCCCGTTAAAAAAAAACAGCTATTTCCTGGCTGCAGAGAGCCTGTAGTGTGCTGTAGAACATTGTGCCATGCTCAAATATGTAGAGGGCACTTGGTTTGGTCTTCATACAATGCTGTGTTTAAGTATGACACGCACATGACTGCCACCACTATTAGAATCGCTTCACTCTAAAATTTTCAAGGCACTTACGGGGGCAAAACTGACCAAAAAACTGAAGTGGGAACGCAGCCTGATAATGGTAACGTCAGCGCCAGCTGGAAAGAAACGAGCTGAGGGCTAAGATCCTATGATAGTGTCAAAAAACACGGAAGTAGGTTACCGGAGCTGCCACAGATTGCAGCACAGTAAGGGGACGTCACAGCAGGAGTCACCCTGAAAGGCCACAGCATCCAGTGTCATCTACCAGCCATGTGTTGACCACACACTAGGTTCGATACACTTTCCTTCCAGTGAATCTGACAACCCCAGCTTGGCATAGTCGGTGGGTTTGTCACACATAACCCCTAGTTGGCATGGCACGGGATCAGGTGAGGGGCTCTCACCTGTCCAACCCACCTCTGTCCTGTTCGCTTCCCACAGCCAGAGAACGACTATGTGCTGTGGCCCCTGCGCCACTATACAGTGAGGACAAAATATTTGAGGACAGTCGGTAGCAAATAGGTGGGGAAGACATCCGCTGCTTCTTGCAGAAGCAGGCATATAGTGATGAGGAGAGTTGCAATGGGGGGTTATGTTGTGAGTGGTTAGGCTCTGTACAGCGAGACTGTTGAGGTCGACGGCGGTGACAGGCAAACACTAATTGATGTAGCCGATCGCACTTGGGAGCCGGGTGAAGCAAGCAAGGCTGGGACAAGGTGCCCTAGTTAAACAAGACATAAAGTGCCCCCCCAAATGGAAAATTCAACCCACTCCATACCTCCTTGTGCTCCCTTTTCTCCCTGGGATGAAGTGGCGCCCTACACGGTCACCTACCCTCGACTACCCATTGTCCCGACCCTGGAAGCATTCCCTTTTCTCTACATTAAGTTTTAGGAGACGGGAGGAGAAGAAGGAGGATTTGGATGACAGACAATCTGGGATCTTGGACAGTAGAGAGTTAATGATTGGGCCGGAGATGTAAAGTTGGGTGTCATCAGCATACTGGTGGTTTTGAAAGCCATGTGATGTTATGAGCTGACCCAGACCAACAGTGTATAAGGGTTCATCATTATTATAGGGAGAAGAAAGCAGCAGCTTGAGAGTCAGGCAGTGGCACAGCCCGTAAGTCGGTAGTGTGGCTGGGAGTCAGCAGGGTGGCAGCAGTGCGAGGTTGGGAGCCAAATGGCCACGATTTAGACCACCCACTTTGCAGGTCCTAGAAATTTGCGGCACAGAGGCTCATCGGCTCAGCGGCGGTAAGTCAGTCAGTGCGGAGCTTTGGTGGTAAAATCACCTACTCGGCGGTGTGCCAGTTTTTTGACGAGAAACCAGATGAGGCGAACATAACTATATGTAGAATCTGTGGGCAGAAAGTAAAGCGTGACCAGTTACCTAATGTTGGCACTATGGCCCTGCATCAACATCATGCAGTGTCACCATACGTGTTTCAGATGTGGTGGTCCATCCTGTCACAACTGCTGCAGCACCCAGTGGCACGCCTCCCATTTCAGGCAGTCAAGGCTTCACCACCTCTGCCGAAGACAACTTCCTGTCTATTACATCATCTACCGTTCCAGATACTCCTGCTCCTCGGCACTCATGGTGCCAGCAGTCATTCACCGAGACGATTGACAAGAGACAGCAGTATGCGTCTAGCCATCTCTAAGTGCAGAAGCTGACTGTGCTGCTGTCCAAGTTGGTGGTACTGCGGTCCCTCCCTTTCAAGTGGTGGACTCTGCACCATTCAAAGAACTGGCCAGGAAACTTGGCATGCACTTCAAATATATTAACAGGGGGAAATTATTGAACAGAGGGATACTGAAGAACAGGAATAAATATATTAACAGGGGGAAATTATTGAACAGGGGGAAATTGATGAACAGAGAAAGGCCATTAACGAGTTTTGATGAACCAAGTGGACAGGAGTATTCCCCTGGGCGAACAAAGTCACACACGGGAGGAAATGCTCAATCTGGTTGTTCAAGTCTTACACCCATCTGCAAGACTTTCTAAAAAGGGCAAGGAAACTTTGCATGCACTTCAGCCGTTCTTACACCACCAAGCACACCCTCCTTAAGCTGCAGCGGCAGACCGGCCTCCCCCAACATAGGCTTATATGTGAAATTTCCAAACGGTGGAATTCCAGCCGCCATATGTTGGAACGACTCTATGAACAGAGAAAGGCTATTAATGGTTTATTGATGATCCAAGCGGACAGGAGTACACCCCTGTGTAATTTTAATGTCGGCCAGTGGCAGCTCATGCGGGACACCTGCCGTTTGCTCAAGCCCTTTCATGCGGACATGCGTTATTTGTCAGTTGCCAGGACTACGGGATGAATAATGTCATTCCACTGCTTCATGTTGTCACGGACAACGGTAGTGGATCCACTGGACCACCGCAAGTGATGGCAATAGCCACACCAGGGAGCGCGGTCTAAGTAGTTCCCGGTCTTCACCAGAGCCCACCGCAAAGCGGGATGGACTTCCTACGGCGGGAGTCTACCAGGTCGCTCCCCCTGACGTGACTTGCTTGCGGTGGCAGCCGAGGTGTAGCATGGTACTAAATCGTAAGGCAAACTCGGAGTCGAGGACAGGCGGTAAGGTCAGGACAGGCGGCAATGGTTCGTGGTCAAGGGACGAAGGCAAGAGATACGGTACACAGATATGACAAACGAGGCTGAAGGAAACTCTTTCTCTATAGGCTCTAAAAATTATTATTAGTATTATTTATTTTATAGTCTTGGAGGCGGTTGAGTGAGGAGCCTTTTCCATTTCAAATGCAGCTAAAGAATTTCCACAGCTTTCAAAATCTGGACACCTGGATAATAGTTCAGCAAACTTTTCCTTTATCACCTGTGTTATCTGTTCATGAACAAATGAACGTTTATCAACTTGCTTTCTTAAACCACTTGAGATCTGTGTGGATGTAATTTGTTCCACCGGTAACAGGGGCGTGCCTCCAGAAGGACTTGTGTTTTTAGTTTCTGTAAGTTGGACATACGATTCACATTCTTCATACTGAAGAAGTTCATACAAAGCCAGTTTTGCAGTATTTGATTTTGCTTCTTTTTTGTTCTGTCCCATTACAGTTTTGTACTGAATTCAATAAATAATGATACAGAATGCAAAATAAGTACCTAAAACATTCCCTGTAGTTATGGTCTCCTTCACTTCAAGTTCCATATGCTGCATTTGAACAAACTGGTGTAACACAGAAATTGGATTCAAACCACCACGTTTATACTTCATGAGTGTCTGATCGTCACTGCTGTCCTCCTCAACGGTCTTGGTATGCAGAGGCTGACCGCTCGCCAAAAACCTTCCATGCCACTCTCCACATCAATACTGCAAGAAGCAGGGGATGTCTGCCCCACCTCTTCGTTGCCAAGTAGCTGCCGACTGTCCTCAAGTTGTTCGTCCTCGATGTATAGTAGCGCTGAGCCCAGACCACATACTAGTTTTCTGGCTGAGGGACCCGAACGGGACAGAGGTGGGTTGAGGACAGGTGAGGGCCGCTGACCTGTTCCCGGGCCATGCCAACTAAGAGTTGTATCTGACGGACCCACCGCTAGGGTTGGCAGATGTTATCTGTGATGAAGTTGATGACCTACTCAACCAATCAAGAACCCTTGGGTTGCTGATCAACACACGGCCGCTACATGACACCGGCAGTTCTGGCCTCACCGAGTGACCCCTGATTCGACATCCCCTTACTGTGCTGTGACCTGTGCCTGCTCCAGGAATGTTTGTGCCACTGCCACTGCATGTGAAGAGCCTGCCACCTTTCTGTCTGTCATACTGTTTGTTCAAAAATTGACACTCTGTTTAATGAAGATATCTGTATATGATAAATTCACACCCTGTATTTCACTCCAGATGAACCCACTAACAAGCTTGGGTAACCCTTGGATATAAATTGCGCTCCACAAATGGCCAGGAAAAATTTACTTGTATGTGCCATTTAAAAACACCGTGTATTTTACTAAATGTAAAAGCACAAACAGGCTTAATTATCCTTTGGATATAAATTATGCTACAGGAAAAATGTCGTCTTTGGCATTGAAAAACACCGTTTCTTTTACTGACTACAATAGCACAAACACGCTTAATTAACCCTTTGATATAAATTGCGCAAACGAAATGAGCAGCAAAAAATTAACTGGTATGTGGCGTGTTAAAATGCTGTGTATTTGACTGACTGAAAAAGTAGAACATGCTTAATTAACCTTCGGATATAAATTATGCTATAGGAATCACCAGGAAAAATGTTGTCTTTGGCGTTGAAAAACACTGTTTATTTTACTGACTACAATAGCACAAACATGCTTAATTAACCCTTGGATATCAATTGCGCAAAAGAAATGAGCAGCCAAAAATTAACTGGTATGTGGCGTGTTAAAACGACGTGTATTTTACTGACTACAACAGCAGAAACACGCTTAATTAACCTTTGGATATAAATTATGCTAGAGGAAAAATTTCTTCTTTGGCGTTGAAAAACACCGTTTATTTTACTGACTACAATAGCACAAACACGCTTAATTAACCCTTGGATATAAATTGTGCAAAAGAAATGAGCAGCCAAAAATTAACTGGTATGTGGCGTGTTAAAATGACGTGTATTTTACTGAATACAAAAGCACAAACATGCTTAATTAACACTTGGATATAAACTGCGCAAAAGAAATGAGCAGCCAAAAATTAACTGGTATGTGGATTGTCAAAACACTGTTTCTTTTACTGAATACAATAGCAAAAACAGGCTTAGACAACCCTTGGATATTCAATGTGCTCCATAACTGACCAGATAGCATTAAAATGTATATGCAGCTGAATTAGACGCACACTGGACTTCAATTCCAATAACCCACACAATCAAAATTAGAACGGAAGAGAAGCAGTCTCTGAGAAAAGCTGTGACACCCCCCCCCCAAAGTGAAGGGGCGGGATAAAAGGTATTTCTTTTGTGTGAGATCTCAGCTAGAGCTACTGCAGCAGCTACAGCATGGCACAACGAGAGCAGTGTGAGGAGCGAGCATGGCGTCCGGACTTATATAGTGCGGTGACGTCACAGAATCCCGCCGGTCTCTGATTGGCTTCATCTCTGCACATGTCATTGAGGGTCCTCCTTTCTTCCTCCCAGACTTCTTTGCCCCATGTACCGCTATGTGCTTGCGGCCATTTTATCAATTAAAAACATGCTTCGTTCCCGTGAATCACCTGAAACTTCTACTTCGTTCAGAACCGAAGTTTTCCTGAAATTCTAAATTCGTTAGAATCAATTCGCCCATCTCTAGTTGTGAGACAGGGAGAAATTGACAGCAGTGAATTAAAACCAGATAATGATACAAATTATTTTCTTCTTAGTCATTTTTAATTTTATGATAGTAGATCTCTCAATTCTGTTTCTGTATATGATCATGCTTTTAACAAAATTTAGAGACAAGCTTTACAGCAGCTACATTGGCATGGAAGTCCTATGAACAGGAGCCGACCCATAGACTTATAGGAGAGTTTTCTAGGCACGATCTGTGACCTGGGAGTAAGTCAATGTGCAGACAGGTGAGAGAGGGAGCTGTGAATGGCGAATATTGTGTTATTTATACACATTGGTGTGTCCTTTCAGTGTAATCCTGCCTGTACTGATAATGATGAGACTGCTGAAAAGCTCCCTTTACAGAACAGGAACTGTCAGACTGTTTTTAGGCCTAATGGCCAAAGTGAAAACTGCAGGGTTTCAGGATTTCTTTTAAATAACAATGATACTGATATAAAGAAAATGCACAATCAAAAATTCTTCAAAAATGTGTTTAGCATTTTCAAAAGTTCATCAGTCCATTGGGAATGATTGAAAATAGAAAACAAAACAAAACTTGCCTTTCAAACCCATGCATGCCGCCACCAATGCTAGTTCTGGTGATCTTAGCCAATGACATCACCATTAATAACTTCACATGACTCTGCAGCTATTTACAGGCTCATGCTGGATATATGGTACATTACCTCTAAGACCCGTAAATGGCCTCATCGTCATGTAAGCAGCCTAATGTCTTCATTGGGTGCAATGGGAATGCTAGTGGTGCTGGAAGTAGTGGATTTAACAGGTAATATTTTTTTTTCTATCTTTAATCTTCCCCAATGGACTGACGAACCTTGGAATATATTGGAACACCTTATTAACTATAATGCAATTTTTCAGAATGTTAATACTTTTTGTCACGGAACAAAGTGTTCAAACTTTTCTAAGTCATATCAAATCAATGACAGGGCAAGCAAACAATTTGGATCCCAATCTGATTGAAAATTTGTGGTGGAAATGAGAAAAACTGACTATGATAGGTCTCCAATCTGCAAAGGTGATCTGTCAACTGCTTTTTGAAAAGTGAAGTCTATACGTCAAAGCCTGAGGATAATTATCAAAGTGCTCAAATTTTTGTGATGATTCTAATATTATTTTCTATTTTTTATCTGGAAAAACACACACCATGAAACCAAAATGTTCAGCTATTAAACACACATTGGCAAAGATGTACAGTATGAAAGTTGCTGCACCAGTTTTCTGTTCTAGGTTACGAAAGAAGTAATGGTGTGTGCCATATCCGACATTTAACTAAAGCATTTGCGACAAAAAGAAAGAGTCTGACAAGACAGAAACTTTTGTCTTCGCCACTCTTCAGAGGGTGTGTCTATACCAATCCGTATGATAAGACACATTTACGTAGCTCTGATGCCAAAAAGTGTCGCAGTTCATGCTTTGAGTAAGGCTAAGACACTTTTTGCCGCACGGGCAGTTTGTTTACGACGAGCCACGTTTATATAGTGCTGTGAGACACTTTCAAACAAAAGTATCAACTCAACTTTGGTGCAGCACTACCTAAGACACTCTCAATTTGGGCAATTTTCATACATCTTGGCCATTGTTTTGTGTCATTTTCTTTGTTTTGTGTCTTTGCTACAAAATACAAAACTGTGTAAACATCCTCTAGGTGTGATGAGTTCATAATGTTTGCATGGGGTTGTAAAAAAACTGTGAAAGAGAATAAAGTTGTTGAGTTTCAATCTCTTGGTAATGAAAACTAAGATATTAGGTTTAGAATTTTGTATTAAAATTTGGAACCACTATTTCACTTACAGGTGCCAGCATATGCTCAAAGCATTCCTGTCCTTGAAGTAGCTGTAAGAGCCATGATTGATGATTGTCTGCACTGCAGGATTAAGCTGTAGACATCTACATGTATAAAAGTGTTTAGGGTTAATGGACAAAGAGGAGATAAGTCAGGTGATACATGACTTTTTGGCATGGCTATATCTGTAGGGGCAAGGAATGAATTTGTAGAACATATACTGTGAAGCAGAGACAATGTTCACCTATCACAGCAGAAAAAAGGTTAAATATACAAATACATGTAATTTTTTTAATACTGATAAAATGATGAAAAAATATAATTCTAAACATCTTAAAAATTTTGAAAGACTGTCTTCTTCACAATTGCCCTTTTCTTCAGATATACCCTTACCCAATGTAAATTAAGACACTATATTATGATCATGTATGACCCTATGCATCATAGGGTAAAGAAAATCACCTTATATTTCTCATAGATAGTAATACATGTTATAAACACACTGTCCCTGGGTTATAAACAAGATGGGTTCTGTAGGTTTGTTCTTAAAGGGGTTATCCAGAAGTTTCAAGATTTCATAGAACACTTTAAACAGCATTTATGTGGAAAAGTAAAGATATTCCACTACCTTTGCATGTTTACTTTCTTTTGCCTCCTTATTCACTTATCATAATATCCACTTTTTTCAGTGAAACTTCCAGCTTGTGGGAGTGTCAGTAGTTCTACAGTATCTCTTTCATACAACTCCCAGACTGCAGTGCAACCTAGGAGTTCCCTCCACAGTTATCACTGCTAGGGTCTATGTGCTGACATTAGCGTGTAATCCTGCAAAGCTCTATACTTTCTGTCATGATAATGATAATAGTTAGTTCCAGTGTAAACTGTACAAAGCTGCAGTCATCATTTTTATGACAGGAGTACGAACCCCCCAGCTCTGGACTGTTGTCTTCTGCTCCCATTACTGTTAGAAAGTCCTGCCAGCAGGACTTAAACATAAATAACAGTTCCCCATCTCCTGCAATTACTCTAATGTTAGTAATCTAAATGACTTCCATTCACTTGCAAACTACAGGCTGGAAAGAGTGAATGCAGCCAGATTGTTCTCTGCTCAGGTCACACCCACTACAGGGGAGTGTTCCTGAGCTGAGTGTGGGTTCAAAGGAACCCAACGAATCATGACAAAACGTTCACTGAGGAAATGTGATCGATAAACATCAGGTGGTTTTCAGGAGATAGGGGGAGGGGAAGACAAGGTTCTCATTTTTAATAAAGTATGAATTACAAAGTTTCTTATAATACAGTTGTGAACATTATACAAATTCAATTTGTATGTAAGTTGGAACAGGTACATTTCAAGTGTAACTCAACCCCATTTTTTTTAAGCATTGAATAGTATGAGAAAGGGTTAACAGCACTTTAATGTTTATTTTGTTGATTGTGCCCCTGTTTAGAAGATTTTGCCTTACTTTTTGTCTCTCAAGAAAATAATATTGGTACCATACACCTCAGTTATGTGAGTCTAGCTATAACTGTGATGTTTCAGCCCAGGTTGGCCTTCTTTCATCTACATTTGGATGAAGAGAGTCTGGTGGCACATGTGCAAGCAGCTGCAGTGTATAACCTTCAACCCCACTATAAGAGTGTGGAAAAGCCAAGGCATATGGGGCTTATGTAAATGGTTCGTGACCAATGCTCTGACGTTGTGCTCTGAGTCACACAAAACAATAGCCTTCATCTTTAAGTATGAGTTGTATATCATTTGGATTTTTATAACTTGGGGACTGTTTGTATACTCTTTGGCATTTTAGGCATCTTGAACCCACATTGGCACTGTCAGTTTAAGGTGATGATGGCTACCTTAGGGACTGGGCCTAACCAACTATATTGGCATCGAAAATGTTGGATATGTTCAAAAAAGGAACCGTTGTAAGCTTCCATTGATCTCTTTTGAGTGGAAGCCATTTGTTTGAACAGAGCCATAGTAAATCTTAAAAACTGACCTTTTCTTATCACTTTACTGTGATCTACACAGATGTAGAGTCAGGGGTGTGCAACCTTTTAGGGCATGTTAGCTGTCCCAAATGAAGAAACCATCACTGATGCCTCATCTTTCAAGATTTGTGACCCATAGGAAGCTTAATATATTTTTTTTAAATACATTTTTATTTTGTTTTAGAAAACAAAAAAACAATGTATGGATTGCCATCTACGCAAGCATGATAACAATATGCATCAAGCTTGTGATTAAAGAGGTAGAATAATAAAATTTGTAAGCATTCACAACATCACAAAACATATTCTAGATGATTGTTCAACAGAAAAGGAATATGTTAACACATCTCCCACGAGAAGTAACCTTCTGGGCAGTGAAGCATCCAATCCTATACAGGGACTGATGAGATGGCAAAGTGGTGTCAGGAAAATAAAGTTGTTCACACTCCAAAATGGAAAGAATGAACATTTCAAAACAACATATCAAAGCAAACTATATTCCACAACAATCTGCCCAGCCCAAGCCGAGTACCATATTTAGCCAAAAGATCCCTACTGTAGTTCAGGACATGCCCTTTCAATGGTCCAGCCAGTTGATGAGGGAAATACACAATCTAATAGATCTCAGCTCACTGTGAACCTCCTCCATCAGAACAATAGACTAAAGATGTATTAAATTATATCTGGAGACTGCCAAGACAGCCATTTAGAACCTCTCAATGATACCAGGATGTGTGACAAAAGACCTTCATAAGATCTAATATTTTATCTCTTGTGTAGCGTGTCAGAATAAACACCTTCCATTTTGCGAAAAATTGTTTGGTCTTTTTGATGTAAAATCGTTCTGAATATATCTTATCTGCATGTCAACAAAGTTTATACTGAGAAATAGTCATGTCCAAGATAGGGATAATAGGAGAAAGCATTTTTTTTTAAAAGGCAGCTTTTTGTCACAGTAAAGACACTATGAATAATGCTAAAGATGCCCCAGGTTGAAGCTCCGGCAGTCTCAGGGAATGAAAAATCAGGAGATTGGAATCTAGATCAAGGGATAGTTTCCAGGGCTTTTTGACATGTGCCAAAACCATTTCCCAGAAGATTTTAGTTTACAGACATGCCCAAATTCCATGCCAAAAGTCGGAGAGATGAAGGGAGCATTTGAGGAAATATGTAAGTCTGTCGGGATTGTTGACATTAGGGGGTATATTAAAGTCCCTGATTGCTTTGTGAATAATAATACGAAAGAGAGATTCCTTCCAGGTTTTGTTAACCACATGTTTCCTCACATTTAACTATCCCTGAATGTAACGGTCAGTGGTAGTGGATCCTCTGGACCACCGCAAGCGATGGTATTAGACATGCCAGGGAGCGGAATCTAAGTAGGTCCGGTTTTAACCAGAGCACGCCGCAAAGTGGGATGGACTTGCTGCAGCGGATTGCTACCAGGTCGCGACCCCTGATGTGACTTGATTGCGGTGGCTACCGAGGTGTGGCGTGGTACAGAATTGTTAGGCAGGCTCGTAGTCGGGGACAGGCAGAAGGTCAGGACAGGCAGCAAGAGTCGTGGTTGAGGGACGGAGGCAGAAGGTACGGTACACAGGATAACACAAGACACTCTATGGAATGCTTCCTCTCAAGGCCCAGTGCACTATTGATTTGGCAAGGTGGTAAGGAAGGTGCAGGACTTAAACAGGGTCTGCACCCGGTGAAACCAATCACCGGCGCGCTGTCACTTTATATCGAGCTGCAGTGCCGCGCGCGTCCGACCAGCAGCAGAGGTGCGCGCCCGAAGCACAGCAGGAGCGCCGCGAGGTAAGTGAAGGGCGCTGCTCGCAGCAGGAGATGCCGCTGGGTGCGGGTGTGCCTGCGACCCGACACGGAGGTCACAGGGACACCCGTGACAGTACCCCCCCATAGGCCTCCTCCTCTTTCTAGTCTGGAGAAACCTCTTCAGGAGGGTCCGGTCCAGGATATTATCCTCCGGCTCCCACGATCTTTCCTCTGGCCCATACCCCCTCCAGTCAACCAAGAAAAATCGTCTCCCCCTAACCATCTTCATGGCCAAGATATCCTTAACAGAAAAAACATTGGTGGAGTCAGCTACGGGAGATGGGGAAGCCACAGACCGAGAGAAACAATTAAGGACGATCGGTTTCAGCAGGGAGAAGTGGAAGGAGTTTGGGATGCGCATAGTGGGGGGGGAGCCAGAGTTTGTAGGCCATTAGATTGATGCGCCTCAGGACTTCAAAGGGACCTAGAAAACGGGGACCAAGCTTATAGCTCGGAATTTTGAGGCGGACATACCGAGCTGAAGAACCATACCTTATCTCCCAGGGCAAAGGAAAGAGGGGGTCTCCTTTTTTTGTCTGCCTGAACCTTCATGCGGGCAGAGGCCTGGAGTAGCGATTGGCGTGTCTTGTCCCATATGATAGATAAATCACGGACGAGACTGTCTACTGCAGGCACATCGGAGGGGGTGGAGGACAGCGGAAGAGGCGGGTGAGGGTGCCGGCCAAAGACCACGAAAAAAGGGGATGCCCCGGCAGAATCAGACTCCAGAGAATTGTATGAAAATTCGGCCCATGGCAACAAACTGGACCAATTGTCGTGACGAGCAGACATGAAATGGCGGAGATATGTACTCAGGACCTAATTCACCCTCACCACTTGACCATTAGATTGTGGGTGGTATGCAGAGGTAAAGTCCAGTTTGACTTGCAATTGCGCGCAGAGGCCCCGCCAAAATTTCGAGACAAACTGGACTCCTTGGTCCGAGACGATATGTTGTGGAAGACCATTGTCACGTCAAGAGAGGTGCAGTGAGCCCTAACTGGAACCCAGCCCACTGTCCCTGCCTACTTGACCCTGCGCTGCTAAAGTGCTGGGACAGTAGAAGGAAGAATAGTCAAACAATCCAGGTGAATATCAAATAGGAATGCCAAAGCCACAAATCAGAACCAGAGGAATAAACGTAAACAAGCCGAGGTCAAAAGCCAAACGGAAGCAAAGCACAAAATCAGGAGACAAGCCGGAGTCAGGAGAAAAAACCGAGGTCAGGTATACTGGTTAGCAAAACAAACAAGAACTACAAGGTAGCCAGGAATTTCACAGGCGCAGCAGTCAGCTTTCAGGGAGTTTAAATGGGATTCCCGGATACCGCTCCTGCAGCTGATTGGAGCGGCCTCCGGGTCCTCCCATTGGCTGGTGCACTTGATCCCCTGTCAGGAGTGGCTGGGCCCCTGTCACTCACAGAGCTGTCAGCAGCAAGTGTATCAGGGAGGGAGCGCACATCAGCTGTTGCAGCCTGTCTGCAGTCTGAGCACAGCTTAGCCCTGAACCATGTAGCCGGAAAATATGTTAAAAGAAGAGATTGGCTAGACGTGGAGCGTAAGGGAGGCCGGGCAGCGGAACAAAGTGTGCCATCTTGGAGAATCTGTCCGTGACCACCCAAATAACCGTATTACTGGCAGAAAGAGGAAGGTCGGTGATAAAGTCCATAGCGATGTGCATCCACGGGCTGCTAGGAACTGGCAGAGGTTGCAGCAGCCCCGCTGGCTTGAGTCGAGGAGATTTATTACGGGCACAAGTGGTACAGGCTTCCACGAACTCTTTCATGTCTTTGGCCAACCAGTAAAAAAGGGAAATCAGACAGAGTAACTTTCGAACCCCAGGATGTCTGGCTATGTGAGAAGAATGGCCCCAGCTCAGCACCCTTTTCCGGAGGGCAGGGCGCACGTATGTCTTTCCGGGGGTACATGTTGGAGGTTTACGGGAGCCGCAGATATTAGACATTTTGGGGGTACGATGTGCTGAGGAGTGGCCTCTTCTTCTCCACTAACATCTGAGGCACGGGAAAGTGCGTCGGCTTTGATATTCTTTTCTGCCGGTTGGAAATGAATAACAAAATTAAAACGAGAGAAGAACAGCGACCACCTGGCTTGGCGTGGGTTCAGACGTTGCACTGTTTGAAGGTAGAGGAGATTCTTATGATCGGTGAAGATGTTTACAGGATGCCGAGCCTCCTCCAGGAGGTGGCGCCATTCCTCTAAAGCAAGCTTAATGACCAGAAGCTCCTGGTCCCCGATGGTGCAGTTCCTCTCAGCCGTGAACGGACAAAGGTCCGTAGAAAAGACCCGCAGTCGAGTCTTTGTCCCTTATGGCCCCTTTTGTGGTGAGAACTGCTCCAGCCCCCCCTTGATGAGGCATCGACCTCCAGAAAGTAAGAATGGGTTCTCTGTATCATGCCGAGATAAAAACGGTCCGAAGCAAAAGGCCTGCCTTTAAACATTGGATAAGGCTTCCTTCGGTAGGCTGATGGCCACAATATAGGATGTGGCATGCTTCTTGTAAGGGCCGAAACAAATCAGTGCCAACAAAGACGAGAAATGTTGGGATAAACTCCTTTTTAAATTAAGTTGGCGAAATCCAAAAAGCGTTGTAATGGCCCGGAGGCCCAATGGGTCGTGGCCACTTTATGACGAGCTTGACAGTTTAGTGGGGTCCATCTGCAGACCCTGTGTCCCGAGATTATATAGCTGCAGGAACGGCAGGCTGGGTCTGGTGAATTGGCACTTTCCAGTTTGGCATAGAGATGATATCTCACGATCAGGTGTTTTCAGGACTTGCGGCACTCATGCGACTGGTGACCCCCTGATTCCATTAACAAACTCCGGAGAGACTGCTGGAGTGTTGCATAAGCCTAAGTGGCATCACCAGGGTACTTGAAGTGGCCCGTCTCGCGAGTAAACTGAAGGCGTCCCTTTCATTCGTCACCTTCTGGATTCCGAACGAGGTTGTAAGCCCCCCGCAAGTCCACTTGGAAAATACTTTAGCTCCCGAGAACGATCAAAGAGTTTGGTAATCAGTGGGCAATGGCTTCAACCTGGTTTTTAATGGTTATCTTGTTTAGACCGCGGTAGCTGAGTGCAAGCAGTTGTCAGGTGAGACCCATCCTTCTCCCGTCCACAAAGAAGAAACCGGCACCCGCCGGAAAGATAATTTACCGAATGAAGCCTTTCTGTAGATTCTCCATAATGTAGCTGACATAGCCTGAGTCCTCCCGGTCGTATCCGGCGAGAGCGGTAGACCCTACCCTCAGGCGTGGACTAGATCCCCAGGCAGCAGGTCAATCCACAGTAGGGACGATGTGCGAGGGAGAGACTCTGCTTGCTTCTACAGAGAAGGCATCCTGAAAGATCCTCTCTTGATATGTTGCAACAGGGCCCTGGTAGAGCTTGAGAGAGAAGGCTGTGGAGGAATAGGGGCGCAACCCGACGAGTGGCAGAGATCAGACAGCGGACTGGCTATCCTTGACCGCCAAAACCCCACGCAAACTTCTCGCCTGTCTCCGATCAAGCATAGGGGCGTGGCGTCTGGCAGCCAACGGGAGCCCCAGGAGGACAGCCAGGAAGAACGGGAAACACGGAAGAAATGCAATCCTTCTCCTTAGAGCAAGCCCCTACACTGTAGGACCACCGGATTCAGTCCGAAAGAGTATAGAATCGCTTAGTAGCTCACCACTGACCGACTAGATGACCAAGATTTTAGGTACTAAGCGGACTAGACTACCGAGAGTAGCGATATTTGAGTGCCACTAGTTCTCATCCCAATAAAATTCCCAGGACGGAGCTAGAATCCAGAACTGCAGCCACTTGTAACGAGTTAGTTGTTGAGCCGACTTGCGTTGGAGCGCTATCGTAGATCGATCGATAGTCGATAGTCGGCGATCCCGCCACAGGGAGAATGGAAGCTGACGCCGCCGACTATCGATAAAGGAGCCTGTCCTTTTCGATAGTGACATCGATTATAGCGCTATGACCATCTAAGTCAATGTGTAGCAAGCAACACACCATCATTATTACATACACCCAAATCAAGGCTGAGAGAAGCTGAAATTAACATTGCCCAACAGTCAAATGGATACGTGCTAAACATCCTAGCAACACACTTAGGTTATATATAATCCACAGATAAAAAAAGTCACAGACCATTTACTATCCCTGCGTCTTGGAGCCACAGTCCCGACGCCTAAACCAGCATCACCCACATAAAATAAAAAGTGCCAGACAGTCAGTATGAAATGTGTGAACCATCCTGTTAACTCCTTGTCATACTGAGACATTGAATATCCTGTCCTGGAACGCAGCGCATGAGCCCCAAACCTGCATGAACCACCCACAATCTCCAAAAAAGAGCATGGCCTAGCAAAAAGGAATTCTTTCGAACCACCATTTTAGTTCTGAAACTGGACATTGACTCACTACCTGTCCTGGGCCACAGCATGAGCCCCAAAGCCTGCATGAACCCACGATTTAAAAAGTTCCGAAAAGGTATTCTCTTTCAAACCACCATATTATTTCACTGGACATTGACTAACCTTGTCCCTGGGCCACAGCATGAGCCCCAAATCCAGCATGACCCCCACATTTAAAAAGTGCCCGGAGGAAAAAGTAGTCTGTTCATTCAACCACCATTTTACACAGTTTCACTGGACATTGACTATTCCTGTTCCTGGCCACAGCAAGAGCCCCAAACCTGCATTACCCAACCAACATTTCTTACAAAACACAGTGATGGAAAAAGGAGTCTTATGCATCCACCAATTTAGTTTCACTGGACAATTGACTATAGCCAGTCCTGGTCCACAGCATGAGCCCTCACAACCTGCATGACCCCCACAGTTTAAAAAAGTTAACAGGAAAAAGTAGTCTTTCAACGCACCATTTAGTTGAACTCGGACATTGACTATACTTCTGTCCTGGCCACAGCTATGAACCCGGCCGGAGTTTACATGGAGTATTGACGGTGAAAGCCCACGGCCTGGCGCTCCTGTCATCTATTTAACACGCCAGGTTAAAATGCCTATACTCAGCAACGAAAACTGTCATGTCGGAAGCAGATAGTTCCGGAAGCGGAAGTGTAAGAGAACTCCAACCTTCCTCTGTACGATCACAGTCAATACCGTGGGTAGAACCGCTGCCCCTTCCGTATGATTGTGGCCCAACCTGATTGGTATTCACTTGGTAAATACTGGTGGTTTAACGCTCCTGTTACACCCAGGGTGCCTCTTTTATCTTGAGGCATTCTTTTTCGTCATTTTACTCAACGTGCTGGAGGAAGATGTCTCTGGACATTTTTCTCTGTCCGTCTCCATACCTCCAATGTCCTCCTGAATAACCTACATTCTGGTCAAGTTTTTCTAGTACCTCCCCTTGTACAGATTCAGAGGAATTTTTTAACAAGCTTATTTTGAAGTACAATGCAAGTTTTTTACGTACTTAATTCTAGAAAAACACATTTTTTAAAATAGGATGGAATCCCACCATGTCTTTGTTTCTCTTTTTTTCATTGTATTAAATGGTTTTGTTCTCGAAAATAACAGGGATTTGATGGCTATGTCTAAAGCATTCTTGGCAAACAACAAGTTAACATTTTGCAAATATCGTGTCCATTAACATGCCCTACCTTTTCCTGTTTTCTGACAGCAACACATCACCCTTGAGCCACTCCTTGACAATGTGTTTCAAGACACATAAATTTCTGTTTAGAAACAAAAAATTTTGTTAGAAATAGGACCTGAAGTATAGCTGCATGTCACAGCAAAATGCCCCCAAAAAATTCAAAGCATGACCCTTGAGCCACTTGTTAATTGTGAAAAAACAAAGTCTGTTAGAAACAACACAGGATTATTTATTTAGAATAGACTGTAATGATATAGCTGCATTCCACAGAGCAAAATGGCCCCACAAAAATTTCAAGAGCATGACCCTTAGAGCCACTTCTTGTCAATTGTAGTAAGAACAAATGTCTGTTAGAAACAACATATTTTTATAATAAGGACCTAGTAGTATTGCTGCATTTCAAAGCAGACATGACCCAAAAAATTGATAAAAATGACATCTCATGCACCACTGTTAAAAATTGTTGAGGGGAGAAATGCCACTTTAGAAGGTAGAAAGCCACAATTCTGTTTACAAAGGACCATAGATTATTGCTAGTATCTCACAGACTACATGACCACCAAAAAATTATAAATATTCACTTCTCAGCACTATTTAAAAAATTGTTGGCGGAGGGAGAAATGTCCGACTTAGAAGCCTCATTTCTGTTCCAAATGACCAATAATTATATCTTGCAGCTAACTCACCAGCAGACCAAAGTGACGCCCAACAAAAATTATAAATATGACTATCTCAGAAATCCACTTATTAATAATTGTGTGAGGGAGAAATGCCAATTATAAAGTCACATTTGCTGTTTCCAAAGGGAACCTCAGATTATTGCTGATATCTCGGCACAGCAACATGACCTCGGAAAACCATTGACAATGCCTAAAAACTTCTTTAGGAGTAAAGTGAGTAAATGGAATACTGTGTTGTCATGGAAACTTCTTCGTCATTTAGCAGTCCTCCTACACTCGCATAAACCTAGCAAAATGAACTTTTTGTACAGAGAGAATAAAAATGTGCAGCGTAAGAAAGATCATTTATAATAAAAACAGTTTGTTCAAGAGGACCATTTCTGTTTGAAAAGGAATGTTGAGAGTAGACTGGCAACTAATCGAGGTTATGACCGACAGGCAATTGGATCCCACAACATCATCAGAGATCCATGCCTGATTCATCTTGATGAAGAGTCAAACGATCCACAATTAACTGTGGAAAGCCGATGCCGTTTTGTCTTAATGCTCCTCCCAGACTGCTTCCCAAGGGTCCGCTCAGATATGACGCTGGCTTCGGGGCAGGGACAACACCTCAATGGCTTTAGACGATCCAGCTCCGGGCCATTCGTCCATTTTAGGATACCCAGCAGTCTAGTTGGGTCCTGTAACAACTATGCAAAAACCATCGTGTTGAGACGCAGATAGGTCGTGCAACGCATTATGCTTAGAGTCAGATCTCCTGGTGTGTTGGATTGTGTGTCCGTGCATTACATGCGTTCCGCGCGTGAGGTGGAGACATAAATCAAAGATTGCCAGAGAGTCACCCTTATTGACTTCTGCCACCTGTTGCCTGCTGCTGCCGCGTCTAAATACGCCTTACTTGGCACTACTACTGCTGATCACTTCGCTGATGTGGTTCCACCGTGACATTTGGGGATCGTGAAGCAGCACGCAACATATGTCTCCCATTGATCAATCACAAGGTCTCCATTTCCTGCATTTTAACTCTCTATTTGGTGGGTGAGTAAGGAAAAAGTGCTGATTTTTGTTTATTGTACCGTGGATCCAGGAGTGGTGCCACGCCAGTAACTTTTGTTTCATTTTGATGGCCTTAATATGCGAGGATCATGTTGGAGGAAATGGAGCATCACAAGCACTCATTGTGAGACAGATAGGTAAGCCATTTGTAGAGGAAATATCCCAAAGCTCTGGGTCGAAGGAGGGCACTAGCAAACCGACTCTTTCCTCATCTCCTCCTCCCGCACTCAAATTCAGCATCGCCACCTCTGTTCCAAAGGCATGAGGGACAGTCGGTAAAGTCGGTGTCCCTAGGAATACCTCCTCCACCTTCCGCTTCCCTCCGCAACAGCTTTCAACACAGGCCTGACTTGCCTGATGATATGCACCCAGAGAGCTTGATGCGGCCACCATAGCACTAGCTCTCTGACCCCGAACACTGCTAATGAAGAACCAGATGAAATTTGTGTGCAAATCAGTCGGGCCCTGCTTTGTTGGGATTTGACGAGTAAACAGGTCCGTGGTCCAGTATCTGTGTCCGTCTCCATCCTCCGTTCGCGCTGCGGACCCTGTGTTTTTTTCATAGTGTCCAACGATACGTTTCCAGAAACTAAGATCACACAATGCTCATGCTGATCAAGAGGCATGTTCCGCACTGACCATTTTGTGGATGTGGCGTTCTTCAAAACTTGGCAAGGACATGTGCACGGAGCCTTTCACCACCTGCCTCCACTCTCTGTGGGGTTCAACACCTCGAGGTCCGACCGCGCAGCTTGTCAGGGCATGTGTCACTTCGTACTGCGTAAATGGCAGTTGCTGTACCTGGCTGAGTGCCACAATCAGCGCTGGAATCATGGTTGAGGGGTGGAATTTCAAGTCATGTTGTGGCCACTTGTCAACAATTGATGACGGTTGAACTGGTGAGGTCCAGAGCGATGCTGCAACTCTGCAGGCCAGCGGCGCACGAAGCAGGGTGCGAACTGGCGGAAGTGCGAACAATCAACCCTCGAAGGCCTTCTCAGCATGCAGTCCAGACCCGGGTAGCTCTTTTAGAAGGTAAAAATTTCTGGTACGACAAGGTTCATGACATGGATCCCTAGGCAAGGAGGATGTGCTCCAGCCTACCGTGATCTAAGGGCGGCCACAAGATTCTCGGCCCAGATTAATCGCACACACTACCTTTGCCTGGCACAAGGTTCTTGTCACCCAGCCAGACGCTACGCGTGTCCCGTCTCGTTGCATAGGAGCCGTCCTCATCACCTGAGCCTTTTTGTAGGACGTCCTCCAAGGCAAGATTGTAAATGTTCACCACGGCCTGGTGTCTCGGGGCACTGATCCACCCGAGGAGCCTTGGCGGTAAAGATCCCCTGGCACACTCGCCTGCGGTTTTGAAGAACGTGCGCCGAGATCCTGAGAGCCACCGAGTCCACCCCCAGAGACATTCCGACACAAGCTCACCCAGTGAGCTGTCACAGAGATCAATAGCAGGCGCTTGGCCGGTGCTACTAGTCCATGTGGGCGTCGGTCGGTTGTGAGTGATGGACTTTTCCGACACAGAATGCTGACAACGGCAGTCTGTTTTGTTGATTCCCCTCGCTTTATGACAAATTTTTTAAGCCACTGACACTGTGGCCAGGCCATGGCAAGTGGATCCGGCTTTTCTGGCAAAGAAATTTCTGTCGTCGGCCCATCAGGGTATTGTGGTAGCAATGGCGAGGTGCCATGACGTGGCGGAACACATCTGTGGTGTCCCCCACCAGACTGAAAGCAACAAATTCCAAGCCAAAAGCCTGGCTAAATGTCGACAAGTACTCACCTCTACACATATATTGGCTTTGAGGGATGGTTTGGGTTAAAGATTTTGTCTTCCTAGCTACCAAAACCTGGTGAGAACAGAAGGGCTGGCTGCTATAGTGAAGCCAAGGTGTAGGATGTGGTCTCTGGTGGTCTACTAGTGTTTATACATCGGTGAGCAACGGTGGAGGAGCTTAAGCGGAGGGCTTGATCCCAGAGATCCTTGACTACTGAGAGTACATGGGCAAGCTGAGGAACGCTATTGGTGTGGCGGAGTAAGGAGGAGAGAGGCGGAGATATAGGGTGTGAAGTGGTTGGAGAGGCCGGCGTCTGGTTCCCTGAGCAGCCGTTTTTTGGGCCAAGTGTTCCCTCATTTTCAACTCTTCGCATTCGCGTGCATGAGAACTAGACATGTTGGAGGTGGTCTTAAACCCACTTAAGGTTCTTGTCTCTACTTATAGCGTTTTACGGCAAAGGGCGGGCAAATATGACATCACTGAGGGTGAATTCATAGGCTTGCTCAACAGAAGTCCCAGGCTTGAGAGAGGTCACCTGGACCTTTTGACGGCAATATGCAGGATAATGCGGGACCCGTGGTTTGTGCGCTGACCGGGCTGGGCGGAAACATATCAGCGCGACCTCTCATGCGCCCCAGCCCCTCCGTCCCTTTTTGAGTGGCGGGACCTGTATTGACACTACCACCATCGTCTTCCTCACATCGTCCACTGAAGGAAAGCGCTCGCAATCAAATACCTCATGCGGAAAAGACCAGAGGGATCCGCAATTGGATCGTCATCATCATCATCATCAACACATGGTGACGTTGAGGTCGATCCTGACTTTTCTGCATCCAGAAGCTGTGGCGCGTCTTTACAAGCAAGCCGTTTGCCGACCTGCACTCGGGATTTTTGCCGGAGATTGACCCTTTCCTTCACCTGCCTCTGATGGCATTGCAGTAACTGGGCGCCAGATTGCAAGACTACAACATCCGTCTTGATCCTTTAACATGCCGTCATGACCCCAGACCCCGCTTTTGTCATCAAACGAGGTCTTCAGACATATGGAGATTATCCACAGTGGTGGGTACAACGAGTTGGACATTTTGGCTGCTTCATGTTGGACGGATTGCTGATGAAGCTGATGACACATTTGATGGCGTGACTGCGAAGGAACGAGGAGCGCGTAACAGATTCTGCAAGATTTAGCATGGTTCTGCCATTACCACTGAAGACAGTATGGCGACGATGTTCGTTATACTTAGATTCACAGGGCCAATGACCCCAGGCGATGACCGCCTGACGCTACCCAGCAAACTGAGACGATCCCTGCCATTGCGTTTTGTCGCCATTCACTGTGAAGGATTCACCTCTCTCGTACCTCCTAACCATCCATGTGCACATACCCCCCTCTCTTGCTCGTCTACCACCAGCATTGTCGCGCTCTCCATGTTCAAGAAAATATAAAAATTTGAGAAGAATGGAATAGTTTGTCTGGAAAAGTCTCCTTATTAAAAGAACGGCAAATCACACTCTAATCCTCAAATCCCACTCTAATCAAAACAAAATGCTGGATTCAAAAATAACTGGCAAGGTTTCAATCAACAATCTGGACTGGGCAAAAAATGCTCCAAACAACACGTAATCGTTATGTATTTTGTATAATACAACGGTAATCTCTTTTTGCAACCATTCAATTCACACTGTGGTGGAATATAAGCAATTTCTGTTTTAATGAGTACGTAGATGCTGCGTCAATGAACGAGTACTCATGGTCGCAAAAAGTCAAAAAACACGTAACTGTTATGTTTTGATAAAATAAACCAGTATTTTTTGCACCTTTCATTCACAACTGTGTTGAATATAGGAAATGCTTGATTTAAGATTTACTAACTGCTGGCGTCAGATGACAGTGCTAGGAGTGTCGCAAGAAGGTCAAAAAAACGTAACTGTTATGTTTTGAGGTAGTAAGAATCAACGGTTATTTTATATCTGCACCATACAATTCACCTGAGGAGAATATAGAATTGCTGTTGTACTAACATCATTTCACGTAGATGCATGTCGTCAATGAACAGTGCGGGGTGCGCAAAAGGTAAAAAACACAACTACTCCAGTTAATGATTTTTCGACGACTAAAAGACTTATTTACTTTCGCTCACTTTCATTCCCCTGTGGTGAATATTATAATTGCTGTTTTTAAGCATTTACGTAGATGCTTGCGTCAATGTAATATTGCTGGAGGTGAGCGCAAAAGTAAAAAAAAACACCGTAACTTATGTTTTAGTATATAATAACAGCGTCTATTGTCATGCACCTTTCCAACCAATTCACCTGTTGTGAAAATAGAATTGCTGTTTTAAAGATTTACGTAGATGCAGCCTTCGCAATGAATGCAGCTTGCTTGGTGCGCAAAAGTCGAAAAAACACGTAACTCATGTTTATGTTTTGATATTATAAAACGGTAGTTTTCTTTTGCACTTCAATTCACCTGTTGTGGAATTAAAGAATTGCTGCTTTAAGATTTACCTAAGATGCAAGCATCAATGAACAGTGCGTGGGGGTGCGCAAACGCCCAAAACAGACACCGTAACTGTATGTTTTTGATAATAATAAAACCGGTATTTTTTAGGTGCACCTTTTCAATTCACCTGTGGTCTGAATATAGAATGGCGTTTTAAGATTACGTAGATGCTGCCGTAATGAACAGTGCTGAGGTTTCGCATAAAGTCATAAACAACACTCTAACTGTTATGTTTGATTATAATAAACGCAATTTTTTTGCACCTCTTTCAAATCCACTGTGGTTGAATATAGAATGCTGTGTTTTTAAAGATGATTATCGTATTGCTGCGTTACGCGTCAATGAACAGTGCAGGGGTTGCGCAAAGTAAAAAAACCCGTAAACTGTTATGTTTGATATAATAAACGTATATTCTTCAGTACCTTTTCCATTCACCTGTGGTGAATAATGGAAATACTGTTTTAATGATTTACTTAATGCCTGCGTCAATGAACAGTCTGAAGGTGCTCATAAGCAAAAAAACCACGTCAACTTTATTTTTGATATTAATAAACGGTAATTTTTTTTGCACCTTTCAAAATGTCACCTGTGGTGAATATAGAATTGCTGTTTTAAGATATACGATAGATGCTGCGTCAAGTAACAGTGCTGTGCGGCAAAAGTAAAATAAACACGATAAACTGTTATGATTTGAATATAATAAACTGTATTTTATGCACCTATGTTCAATTCACCTGTTGGTGAAATCATAGAATTGCTGTTATTAAAGATTCTACGGTAGATGCTAGCGTCAATGAACAGTTCTGGTGCTCAAGAGTCAAAAAACACTGTAACTGTTATGTTTTTGATATAATGTTTCGGTAAACAGTATATATTTATGTCACCTTTCAATCACCGGTTGGTGAATAAAGAATTCGCCTGTTTTAAGATTTACGTAGATGCGTTGCGTCAATGAACAATGCTGGTGTGCGCACAATAGTTCCCCCCCCCCCCAAAAAACACCGTAACTGTGTATGGTTTATTGGATATAATAACAGGCATCTTTTTGCACCTGTTCAATTCACCGTTGGTAAAATATATTTGCTGTTTTAAGATTTACGTAGCTTCAGAGCGTCAATGAACAAGTGCTGGGTGCGCAAAAGTTCAAAAAACACGTAATAAACTGTGATGTTTTCCAGGTACGAGTACATGGTATTTTTTGCAACAAACAACCTTGTGCTGTCTACAAGATTGCATGGTTTGCGTTAATCTTAAGTGCAGAGGTGGATATATCAACCGTCACAGTTGTAATGTGTTAAAAAAATTGAAACACCTAACTGAAATGTATACTGATAATAAAATCTGAGTCTTTTCTCGCAGGCTAACAAAGAGAACTCTGCAGTCTAACTACGAGAAATTAATCGCGACTTTAATCCAAGATAAGTTCACGGCTGCCCAATATCTCAGGAAATATTTCAATACAAACTGAGTTAATAATAAAGGCTATACCACAACAATTGTCTACACTTAAGTCTTGTTTGAACTTTTACCATTGTATTCTTTAATAGATATACTTGTCTGGTGTTCGCCCGCAGGTGAGGGCCCCCCCTTCGCTCCCACACGCCGTGAATTTACAGAGCGGTAGAGCTCTTTTAAAATTCTCTACTAACTAGCATAAAATGTTCAAACTCTAATCATAACTAAATTGGAAGGATCACAGCCAGGGGCGACGCTAGGCTGGATTTATTCGGGGCTCGGAGAGCGCCCGAATAAAACACTCCTGTGCCTCCCCGATTCAACGTCCCGGGCTCCAGGCCGCTCCGTTGGCTGGAGCCCAACACGGGCCCTTCAGCTGCATGTGCGTCCCCGCAGGACGCACACTCAGCTGGAGCGGCTATCTGCCCGGAGCAGAGAGCGATCGCGTCCCTGCCCCGCAGATACGCCCGGACCTCGCTGGTCGCGACACAGCGTGGCCAGCACGCGCTGTTCCGCACATGCGCTCTGAGGACCCGCCGCGGCCTCCGATGCGCCTCAGCCGTCAGCGTCAACGCGACGCGCCCTGGTCCTCGGCCGCGCCACCAAGCGCGTCATAGGCCGGTCGCGCAACCGGAAGGAGCTAGGTCCGGAGGAGGCGCGGGCTAGAAGATGGATGGAGCGCGCGTCGGCCGGGGGAGTTTAACAAGGTTGCAGTATGCATGTTGTTATTTTTAAAGGCGTTTACTTGATCTAGTGCCCCATTTACATGCCTGTGTCCCCTATAATGGCCTGCCTGTGCCCCCATACGCCTGCCTGTGGGCCCCCATATCCCTGCCTGTGCCCCATATACTGCCTGTGCCTCCTATATGCCTGCCTGTTGCCCCCATAACCCTGCCCAGTGCACCATATACTGCCTGTGGGCCCCCATATACATGCCCTGTCTGGCCCCCATATACCCTGCCTGTGGCCCCCATATACTGCGCCTTGTTCCCCCAGTATACTGCATTGGGCCCCCAATAACCTGCCTGTGGCCCCCATATACTGCCTGTGCCCCCATATACGTGCCTGTGTGCCCCGATATCCCGCCCGTGGCCCCATATCCCTGCCTAGTGCCCCCATTTACTGCCTGTTTCCCCCATATACATGCCTGTGCCTACCCCAAAGTTCCCTGCCTGTGGTGCCCCCCATATACATGCCCTGTAGCCTCCATATCCCCAGCCTGTGCCCCTATATGCCTGCGCTGTGGAGCCCCCATATACGGCCCGTTGGCCCCATATCCCTGCCTGTGGCCCCCATGATCCCTGCCCTGTGGCCCCCATATACTGCCTCATATAGACCCCATATAACTGCCTCAGTGACCCTATATTCCCTGCTCAGTGCCCGCTATATACCCTTCTTCGCGCGTGGCCCCATCTACTGCCTCAGTGCCCCCATATACTGCCTGTTGTGCTCCATATACTGCCTCAGTGCCCCTATGTACCTGCCCTTGGCCCCATATACTGCCTGTCGTGCCTCCCTAAATACAACCTGGCCTTTGAGAGCCCCATATACCTGCCTTTGCCCCTATATACTAGCCTCAGTGCCCCCCATAACTGCCTGAGGCCCCTATATAACCTGCCTGTGTTGCCCCTATATACCTGCCTGTGCGCACCATATATTCCTGCCTGTGGCCCCATATACGCTTTACAGTGCCCCTATATACCTAACTAGGGACTGCTATACCTATAATTAAGGAGTTGCTGGAAATGTGAGGATTGTTATAAGATATGTGCTTGTCCTAAATCCTCAGGGACGAGTCTTGGGGCCCGGAGCAATCAGCAATTAAGGTGTGGAACCGATGAGAAGAAAAGGGAAAAGATTGAACGAACGCTTGATCAGAAAAGACGTCTCCGGTGAGTTACTAAATGTAACTGAGCCAGTGTAAACACTTATATTTCATGCAGAGTCTAACATACAACTACAGTATCTACTCACTAATGCGGCCCCTGTATGGCGGTAATATATGTCTCTAGGGCCTGTGGCCGTGGATAGTCACATGAGGGGTTGCCGTTCAGCTCAAGGATTTGCGAGCCTTAAGTTATTGAATAGTTTTGGAGAGGTCACATGGTTTTTGTGTAGGAGGGTTTTAGTAACAAGTCACTTGGTTTCCTGGTGATTTGCTTCCATGTGTATTGTGGATGATTTTGGTGACGTTTATGGGTATTTGTCCCATAGTGAAGGTTGAGAAAGTTTCTGAAAAGTTAAATTTGTCATTGGTGATATTTATTACTGTAGCAAGTATTACTGCTGTGAGGAGAGGATCGGATCTGTGTGGGATGTAGCAGAAAATTAGTGACAGGAACAAAGGTTTTTTCTCTCGTAAAACAAACATCACCGCAGTTCACAAATTGATCTGCCCGTAAAAATGTCGTGTAGAACCCAGCCCATACCCAGAAAAAACACAAGGGCCCGATAGCCCCGTATGTTTAGGACCCTAGGCAACAGCCCCTGAGTCACAGCTAAGTAGTAGAGGTTTCTCTGTGCAGAAATCGCACTAGCAAGATTTTCGCTATTACTGTTTGGTCGCACAGGCAGAGCGCCAGGTCCTATCCTATGAGACGCTGAGAGACACTGAGGCTGAAACAGTAAACGCCGTGTTCAAATGTAAAACGAGGTCCAAGTGATTTCTCCAGCCAATCGCAACCTACACATCCCAGTCATGAACGTCTGGCACACACATCTCAACCCTGCTCTATTCTTTAATCATCATTTGGCTGGCCGCCAAATTACATGGAAGTCGGCCCGAAAAAGGCGAGCGATACTAAAGATAGATGATGCCAGAATTTATAGACCTTAAATTTAATATCGCATGATCTGAATTGTCGAACACCTATAAAAACCTTGCCGATTTCACTTTGTCGATAAAAATACACATCAACACTAGTAACGATATTCCCGGAATTGGTTGCAATCAGAACTGATGAGCATGAGCCCGTGAGCGAGGGATTGCTCACACCTAGAGGACTGACCTCGTCCCACGTGATCAACCCAGGCTGTGGCTAGTCCCTTTAGAATCGAGAGATGCAGTGCCAGCAGCAGAGGTGCACGCCCAAAGCACAGCAGGAGCGCTGGGAGCGGAGGTAATGAAGGGTGCAGCTAGCGCCGCCCACGCCAGCCCGGAGGGTCATCATGCGGCGAGTGGCTCAGCGAGCGGAGACCTGCCGCTTGGGTGCGGGTGAGAGACACTTGTGGACACCCGTTTACACGAAGTATCAGGAGGTAGGATTTGGGTCACCCAGCATAGTGTTCCAGTGGTTGAAAGGGTTCAGCTTGGCCCATTTGGAGAAGTAATCACTAAGGGAGAGGTAGAGCTAAGATTCAGAAAAAGTGACTCCTCCCTTTTCATTGGGAAACATTAATATGGTAAGGGTGTTTTCTGAACCAAATAAAGGAAGAGAAGCCTGTATCAAATTGATTAATATCCTTGTGCATGAGTAGCTAAGGGAGAATTTGAAGTTGAGTGATATTGGCAATGTTGCTCACCTATTCAAATCTAAAAGTATTTGGTCAGTTAAAGGCTGATAATTAAAGGAGTATGGGATGTCAGCTAACTTTCCAACTTTAATTCCCAAATATTTAGTATGTTTCTGAGATATGTATTTGTCTACACTTAACTAGGCCCAAAACCTCATTCTTAGTAGGACTTATATGGTAGAAGCTGTCAAACTGCCTTATCACATCCAGCACCCCAGACAAATGTATCTGAGGGTTGGAGAGAAATAGGAGGATATCATTAGTGAACAGTGTGAGTTTTGCAGATTTTATGACAACCATAAAAGCCTCCAAAAAGAATGAGTCCTCCAAAACCAGGCTAGAGGCTCAATTATGATGTCAAACAATTGGGGGGACAGGTGATGATTGTATTAGGCAGGTGATGAGCAGTGCCTGGTTTTCTCCACACATACTGCTTAGTATTAGCACCAAAAAGTTCAATCTTCATCTCATCACACCAGAGAATCTTATTTCTCATAGTCTGGGAGTCCTTCATGTGTTATTTTGAAAACTTTTTGTGGGCTTTCATATGACTTACACCGAGGAGAGGCTTCTGCCGGCACACACTGCCATAAAGCCCCAACTGGTTGAGGGCTGCAGTGATAGTTGACTTTATGGAACTTTCTCCCATCTCCCTACTGCATCTCTGGAGTTCATCCACAGTGATCTTGGGGTTCTTCTTTACCTCTCTCACCAAGGCTCTGCTCCCATGATTGCTTAGTTTGGCTTGATGGCCAGGTCGAAGAAAAGTTATGGTCATCCCAAACTTCTTCCATTTAAGGATTATGGAGGCCACTGTGCTCTTAGGAACCTTGAGTGCTGCAGAAATTCTTTTTGTAACCTTGACCAGATCTGTGCCTTGCCATAATTCTGTCTATGAGCTTCTTGGGCACTTCCTTAGACCTCATGATTCTCATGTGCTCTGACATGCACTGTGAGCTGCGAGGTCTTATACAGACAGGTGTGTGCATTTCCTAATCAAGTCCAATCAGTTTAATTAAACACAGTTGGACTCCAATGAAGGAGTAGAACCGTCTGACGGAGGATCAGAAGGAAATGGACAGCATGTGCATTAAATATAAGTGTCACAGCAAAGGGTCTGAATACTTATGACCATGTGATATATCAGTTTTTCTTGTTTAATACATTTGCAAAAATATCTACATTTCTTTTTTTTTAAATGGGGTGCAGAGTATACATTAATGAGCAAAAAAATTAACTTTTTTGATCTTACCAAATGGCTGCAATGAAACAAAGAGTGAAAAATTTAAAGGTGTCTGGATACTTTCACTACCAACTGTATAAGGACTTGCTTTATCTCCATTATTTATCTTCTTCATTTTCTTTCATTTTTATTTTGTGATATGTTGGTGACATTTTGAAACCAATTACCAGTTTTTCATCATGGTTTTAACATTCAATGGCCATCTTGGAACCAATTAACATTGCATATTAGGAGAACAATGTATTAAATTTCCAGGAAATAAATTCATAGCATTGTGCTCCTAATTATATTTTCCTATAAAATCAATATTAATTTCAGTGCTTAGTGTTCAAAGGCAAATCAAATATGACTCCTCTGACACAATGTGAGTGGTTTAGTCAAAGTTAAAGGGATGTTCTGAGAGTTGTAAAAGCTCAATTTTCTGTCGGGGCATGATTAAAAATAGAAAAAGACTTTCATACCTCCTGGATGCTTCCATTTAGCCGCGGCGCCCGTCCTGTTCATCATGGTAATAGCAGTGAAACATTCATTGTTCATTTGACAGGTACAGTACATCACATGCACGTGACTGCTGTGGCCTATGCTTGGCTGCACCTATCACGTGAACAACGACTGTTCATTTCTATTACCAGGATAAATGAGACGGGCGCTGAGGCTTCGCATAGGTAAGTATGAAACTTTCCTTCTATTTTTAATCATGCCCCGACAGACAATCGAGCTTTTACAACTCTCAAAACACCCCTTTAACTATGGGATTACATCACCTATGCTTAAAGGGAATCTGTTGCCAATTATTTTTTTTTACTTATTAAATCAAGATCCTGATCCATATTCTTTTCTCCGTCGCTGTTTTTATTTTCTGATTGTAGATTTCTCAATTCAGTCATCTACAGTCATATGAAAAAGTTTGGGCACCCCTATTAATCTTAATCATTTTTAGTTCTAAATATTTGGGTGTTTGCAACAGCCATTTCAATTTGATATATATAATAACTGATGGACACAGTAATATTTCCGGATTGAAATGAGGTTTATTGTACTAACACAAAATGTGCAATATGCATTAAAACAAAATTTGACTGGTGCAAAAGTATGGGCACCCCAACAGACATTAATATTTAGTAGATCCTCCTTTTGCAAAAATAACAGCCTCTAGTCACTTCCTGTAGCTTTTAATCAGTTCCTGGATCCTGGATGAAGTTATTTTTGACCATTTCTCTTTACAAAACAATTCAAGTTCAATTAAGTTTGATGGTCGCCGAGCATGGACAGCCCGCTTCAAAGTATCCCACAGTTGTTCAATGATATTCAGGTCTGGGGACTGGGATGGCCATTCCAGAACATTGTAATTGTTCCTCTGCATGAATGCCCTGAGTAGATTTGGAGCTGTGTTTGGGATCATTGTCTTGCTGAAATATCCATCCCCGGCGTAACTTCAAATTCATCACTGATTCTTGTACATTATCTGAAGAATCTGCTGATACTGAGTTGAATCCATGCGACCCTCAACTTTAACAAGATTCCCGGTGCCGGCATTGGCCACACAGCCCCAAGCATGATGGAACCTCCATCAAATTTTACAGTGAGTAGCAAGTGTTTTTCTTGGAATGCTGTGTTTTTTGGGACGCCATGCATAATGCCTTTTTGTATGACCAAAACAACTCAATCTTTGTTTCATCAGTCTACAGGACCTTCTTCCAAATGAAGCTGGCTTGTCCAAATGTGCTTTTGCATACCTCAGGCGACTCTGTTTGTGGCGTGCTTTCAGAAACGGCTTCTTTCGCATCACTCTCCCATACAGCTTCTCCTTGTGCAAAGTGTGCTGTATTGTTGGACCCAATGCACAGTGACACCATCTGCAGCAAGATGATGCTGCAGCTCTTTGGAGGTGGTCTGTGGATTGTCCTTGACTGTTCTCACCATTCTTCTTCTCTGCCTTTCTGATTTTTTCTTGGCCTGCCACTTCTGGGCTTAAACAAGAACTGTCCCTGTGGTCTTCCATTTCCTTACTATGTTCCTCACAGTGGAAACTGACAGGTTAAAACTCTGAGACAACTTTTTGTATCCTTCCCCTGAACAACTATGTTGAACAATCTTTGTTTTCAGATCATTTGAGAGTTGTTTTGAGGAGCCAATGATGCCACTCTTCACAGGAGATTCAAATAGAACAACTTGCGATTGGGCACCTTAAATACCTTTTCTCATCATTGGATACACTGGCTATGAAGTTCAAAGCTCAGTGAGGTTACAAAAACCAATGTTGTGCTTCAGAAAGTCAGTAAAAAGTAGTTAGGAGTATTCAAATCAATAAAATGATAAGGGTACCCAAATTTTTGCACCAGTAAAAATTTGGTTTAATGCATATTAAACATTTTGTGTTAGTACAATAAACCTCATTTCAATCCGGAAATATTACTGTGTCCATCAGTTATTAGATATATCAAATTGAAATGGCTGTTGCAAACACCCAAATATTTAGAACTAAAAATGATTAAGATTAATAGGGGTGCCAAAACTTTTTCATATGACTGTATGTATGATTGTGGGGACAGAATTCTTGCCTGAGCTGCTTTAACAGCAGTCAGTGAGATGCTTTACAGCAACTTCATGCACTTAGGAGCCTTAAGACTGACTCAGTTCCATTGACTTCTATAGGAGAGTTTTCTAGGCATGTTCTTCTTCCTAGGAAGAAGTCAGTGTGCAGGGAGGGGGAGCTGTGACATGTCCTTTTGTGACTGGTGGATCCTGTGTTACCTATACACATTGATGTCTTCTTTCAGTCTAACCCTGCTTGTGCTGATAATGAACAGACTTATGAAAATCTATCTCTGCAGAACAGGAAGTGTCAGACTATTTTTAGGCTTAGTGGCCAAAGTGAAAATTGCAAGACTTTTTAAAAATATTGAAAGTGATATGGAAAAGTAAAAAAAAAATAAATAAAAAAAAAATCATAAAAAATGTGTTAAACATAAAAACGTGAGTTAGACAATAAGTCATTTTTAATGACACATTCCCTTTAAGAGAAGGACTACTTACAATTTGCAAGTGCCATATTTGAGTGATAATAACTTGCTTCACAAACTTTCCTGATACTACCATGCAAACTTGTGTTCAATACTTCACAGCTATGGAGCCACTTTATCTGTGTGTGGATTGTCTTGAACTGAATCTTGAGATATTCCCATATCTTAGGCCAACTTTTTATGTAATAACTTTGATTCAGTATTTCTTGACATGCAATGTAAATATATGTGATTTTAAGTTGGTGTGTCAAAATTGGAATGCACTAATACAGGCCTAGGTATTGTGTAATACATTCAGAATAATGGTCTACCTACAATAGAGGCAATATGCGATACAACTATATGTTGATAGAACAAAAGAGGAGCTACTACATTGTAAAAGTAGGAACTAGAAGCTGAGTTTAGGGATAAGTAGTTTTAGGTCACTCATCTATGATACAGTGATGTAGGAAGTATAAAGGATAAGGTAGTCTACCACATATAAAGATAGCAATATTTTAAATCAGGGGTGCACAACATGCATCCATCAGTGCCTCTCTGTGTAGTCCTAGCCATGAGGACACAACCATGCTTTGTTTCTGCTCTCATACTTCATAAAGTAATATTCATCTTTTGACAGCTACATTCCACTGAGGGCATTTTTATGGTGGACACTGTATGGCCAGTACAGTAACAGTGGACACTGCATGGCAGGCCCTGTTATTGTGGGCACTGTGTGGCTAGCACTGTTATGGTGGGCACTGTACATCTGGCATTATATGGCTGTATACGGTCTTTTAACCAACCTAAATGAGTAATCCAGTAAAACTGTTTTTGTAGTTTCTCTGGTTTTCTTCCTCAGAGGAGTATTTACTTTACAATCATATCATGTCCACAATATATACAATAAAGTTATCGGATAGGTGTGAGACTCCGGAGAGAAGGAGATGCGATGAAGAGGTTATTTTAAATGTGTGTGTTGTTCGCTCTAGTTATAGTTGTAAAACTATAGTTATAAAACCCAAAAATTACAATGAAAATAGATACCTCATATACCTCTCTGGAATCGAGCATGGGAGCCCCCCATTGTGATCTCTGGCAGTCTCTAAAGTGGAACCAAGACCATTTTAGGTATTTACAATTGAAGTGCTATAACGGACTCATAGGTGGAATAACCTTCTAAGATTTACTGTGGCCCCTGGGAGAGGAACAATATGACAGTCTGGTCCTTGGACTAGAAAATGTTGTACACCTCTGTTTTAAAGGGACATGATAGATGAGGTGACCTGTTACATATTTTCATTGTGGTCTAGGAGTTTTAGATTATGCCTCTGCCAGGATACAGGGGTTGGAGGTGTTCATGATCTTTAAGAGTGGGCATACATAATAAAGGAGTGGGAATGGGGACTTGGGAGCCTGTAGTTGAGTGTCTACATAGTTATACATCTCAGATTCTACCTAGAAGTTGCATGTAACTTGGTACTCATAGAATTACTGTATTTACTAAGTAATCCAAGGCATGGTTGATGAGAACAGTTTTGTGTGATGTATATCAGACTTGCAGATATGAAGTCACAGTTTCCTCAGATGTTTCTCATAAACTTCCCAGAAATCTCTGCTGCATATCTAGGTGATGCTTTAACCCTGCCAGATTTATTCAATTACTATCTAACCCATCATTTGACATCATAGATTTTCTTTGGGGTATTATGATATTAAATGCAAGTTTTATTGTAGAAAATCCAAGTCCCAGGTGCACTGGAGTATCCCCTGGTTTATTGATTGTCTGTGTGTGATCTCTCAATATCTTTATCATATTAGGTTACACTTGGCATTAACTTTGTGAAGGTACAGAGATGTAAAGAATTCCATTTATTTTTGTCAGTGGTTGTAGATATTTTCTTATCAGACTACAGTATGTCATTATACCCCCCAGGGTGCTAAAATGGCTAGCATTGTATTACTTTCCTATATCTTGTAGGTCTTCCATCAAAAAGATCTGTTTAATGTGGAGTGACATGTTATGGCTTTCCTTAGTACTTAATATTAAGTGTTTTTACTTGGGGGAAGGTTCAGATGTGCATGAAACACATTGCCTGGTGCAGAACAGATTTCTTTTGAAATCATGATCCTGAGAACTATCCCCTGTTGTTTCTGGGAATCACGTGCAGACAGGAAACCTTGATGTACTCTCATATTCGATTATATGTACAGGCTATATTTATCCACAGGGCCAAAGCCAACTTTAATATTTTCAGTGATAGTCAACAGTCACTGCTCGGCTATGATTTAATTAGTTTAGCGCTTAACCAGTTGTTTACCCAATACTAAACTTTTTCACCTAGACTATCCAGGTCAAAACACATGCAATATATATATATATATATATATATATATATATATATATATATAATATATATATATATATATATATATATATATATATATATATATATATATATATATTATATATATATATTTGTGGTGTCAACAAAGTTTACCCTGCCATATTGGTGCACTGATCACGAGTTGATAAATAAGAAGCAGTGGTGGTAAATGCATATTTGTGAGCCAACACTCAATGCAATTAAATAAATAGTTATGCACTTAGCGTACAACTGTGATTGCTTACAGTCCTAGGTGGAGAGCCGGGGGAGGGGGAGGGACTTACTAGTCCTTCTTGCTTTAAGATAGGATAGGAGAAGCATTACCAACAGAGATATAACTTGGAGATGGCCTTTCACGTAACATTTAGCAATTATAACACCTAAGATGTACCATTTATAATTTTGGAGTCTTCTGCTGTGGCTAAGATGGCAAGAAAATGATATAATTGGGGTCAAAACTGTGATGGGCCACCAACTTTAATTCATGTGATAGGCAACACATTGATTAAATCTAATAGACAGGGTAGCCATTCGGAAAACATCTTTTAACTAAGGCTAGACCCTTTTCCAGAGAAACCTTTGATGATTACAGATGTCCTTAGAGTCCCATCAGGAATTCCTCTATGATTACAGGTATCCATGGAGTCCCATCAGTGAAGCTCAGAGGCAAGATCTGTAACAGTGCCCCTCTCTTAGGATGTGTCATTCATTATTCTGGTGTCATCTTAGATGGCAGAAAGGCCAGAGGGAACTGGGATAGATCGTCTACCTCTGCACCTCGTCTAGCAATACTTCTTTCTCCAGAGCAGACAATATAATATAAATATCACTGAACGCTGATGTGTGCTCTACATTGCAAGCAATGTAAAATCACACTGCTAATTGCTAGATGCGTGTTTGGGTCCAAAAGACGGATTCAAACACGCATCTATAAACGTATGTACATACGGACAGAACACGCCGTGTGAACATACCCTAAGGGTTGATTCACATCTGGGTCGGAGGTTTCGTTCAGAACCTACACCACAGATTTTGTGAGAAATGACAAAATGCTTTGACATAGCATGTAGCGTTATTTTTGCCATTAAAATTACTGACATAATGGTGGAAATCCAACATATCTCATTACAGTCAATGGATTCCATTAGGTCCCTTTGATGTCCATTAAGTAAAGGATTTGAGGTCACCTCTGCGATGCAGGTTCTAAAATCTGTTATCCAGCCCTTAGAGATATAGATCGGTTTATTAGATTTACTCTTGTACAATATTACTATTACAGACAAAATTGTATTTACTAAAAAAACATGTCCTATTTTAAAAAAATACATCAGTTCACAGTTCACAAAGAGGTTCTATGGTGAACGAAGTTAAATGTTTCCTTCAAACACACCATCAAATTACAACCAGCAATCAAGCCTACTGACTACTGAAAGAGTGGCTAGTGTTTCATTGCTAATTTTCACACCAGCAGATGGTGCTGTAAAGTCCATTTTTTTAAGAAAACATCTCAAATTTCCTTAGAATCATAAACTGTCAGGGAAAGATAAATTGAGATACTTTAGCTAATTGTGGTGGAAAGTTCAAGCCAGGGTGATGCAAGTGATCATTTTATTTAGACTAGCTAGACAAGGTTGAACTTTTTTCTGCTTTTAAGACAGATTGGTTTTCTCAAAGTAGGATACTTACCTTCGGTAAGGTACTGAAAAGCATCTAAGGAATTCCACCCCATGTTAACATTTCTAGATAAAAATGTCAGGTTGTTCTCTGGAAGCTTGATACTCTCTATTTGTTGTCTCTCTGCAGTCACCCAATCTTCTGGAGGAAATGCCTCAAACATTACGCCTCACCTTGACATTCTTCCACAGGTTTTCATAGAATTCTCAGCCTGTTGCTGAGTGCCAGATTTCCTCTTTTTGCCCACTGCACGCCATTCTACAGCAGACATGAGGGAGTATTGGAAAAAACACATAAGATGGTACCCATGAGAAGAATTTTGGTATGACATAACACACATTTCATCCAGTATACATTAGAAAGTTATGCACTGCTGTATTGCAGGTGCTAGTATTTCTATAAACATATGTGATTCAGAATGAATTCCTGGGTGTCTTAGGTAGTGCTAATTTGTAGAGAAAGATCGTCTTTGGCACTGTATCCGGTGTATAATTGGGTGCAAACCAAAAAATTAATAATGGATTTTTGTATAGAAAGGTTGCACACCAGTCTCAATCAATTCTTTTCAGCAAAAACTTTATTGAGTAACATGAAAAATATCCGGTTTCATTAAAAATTGAATCAATATATTTCCATTTTATATGTATCTCTAGATTCGTATACTCTGGTACGTTTCAGTCCCTAAATGGACCTTTTTCAACCGAATCTATAACAGGTTTTCATATTTCTTATTCATCTCTTTGTTATTTTACAACACCTGCGCTGCATTGTTCTGTTGTTTGAATGAAACTGGTAGTGCTGACATTGCTATGAAAAATTGTAGGTGACATGTAAGTTCATTGTTCATGAGTAGCTTATAATTTATGCAAATACACACGTTAAAGTATTCCTCCTATGATAGAACACTGAATCTATAAAGATACTGTAGTCCTAGAAAAGGTCATTTTCATTTGGAATCTATATTTCTGAACTTGCAGCTTTAGACATCATAGGAGTAACAAAATGGGCCAGTAGCCGAAATTCATGTCAGTTTAAAAATGTATTGAATCTATCTATGGGAGGGTCTTGGTGTGCTTTTACGTGATGTGGCTTTTCTGTTGCAGAACTGTACAGTAGTGAATCTCCCTACATTACTAGACAATTCCTTCCAGTTTACTAAAACGTTTGAAAAAGTGGTTATTAGTGAGTAATCAGTTATTGTGTTTAGGGTGGATTCACATGCTGCAGTTGAAAATTGCAACAAAGACAAAATGAAAAAACAGGAAAAATGCAAGCAATTAAAAAACGTGTGCTTTTAATTAACCTAAATTTTACTTGTTTTACATATTATAGTTAATTACAAAAATACTTGCATCAAGGACTGCACTTGTGTTGCATTTTTCAATTGCAACATGTGAAACCACCCTTGTAATCCACAAAATCATAAGCACAATTATTAATCACTTACAAAATCTTTCCAAACAATTTAAGAAATTGAAGGTCACTGGTAATAAAGGCAGTTTCACAGCTTTGTAGCTCTGCAACAGCAAAACCGCACTGTGTGAAAGAGTCAGAATCACATTTATTGGCTAGAGCTGTGACCCATATCATGTGAAATTCTTGGTTGTTGATGATTGCAGATGTCCAGGAAATGGAGTCAGATACATTTTTTCAAGTAGCACAATCCCTAAAACTGTATCATGGTGAGCACCGTGTCATTTCCCCTTTAAGATTGTCTGCTGCAGCCTCAGCACCTGGGTCAGTTCTGGGGCAGGGTGTTCAAACCTGTTCCTGAGATTAAGGGCTTCTCCCCACGGCATGGGTTTACAGCCGGTTTTTCAGCCGGTTTTCGGTTTGGAAAACCGTCTGCAAACCGGCTGACAAACTTTAAAATGGACCTCTACAGAAAACCCGTGCTACATGGGTTTTCCGCCCGGTGGTTTTTCTGAACATGAACATGTTCATTCTTCCGGATGGAATATGAACATATCTATGTAAAGGGGGAGGGCTTTTCTGCACTAATCGCAGAGAAAAGCCGTCCCCTTGCTGCCATGTGCACGGCCCGAAAACAGTACAAACACCGGTCGTATAAACCGACCGGTATTTGTCCTGTGCCATGGGGATGCGGCCTTAGTCTCTGGCTGTGATTGCTCTAGTATCCTTGCTATGGTGTTTGTGCATATTGCTGTTTAGATTCTCTGGCTCTAGAAATTGGCTCATGCTTTTGGTAACTACAGCAGTGTTTTTTAGGCTATGTTCAAACGATGTATTGCAGCGAGTACAGTACGGGCCACAATATATTGTGTGTTTTGGGAGCTTGCGCTGCCGACCCCATAGACATGCATTACTCGCGGGGTGTAAGCGCCGTGAAAAGTGACTTATCACTTATCTCCCTGCGCATACAATACGATCGTATTGTACGCGTGCGGGGACGAGGCGTAATCATTAGTTTTCTATGAGAGCTATGGACTACTGTAATTGTGGGGCGCATTTTAGTAATGTATAGGTTCCTAATATTTAACTGTAAAGCAACTAGAAATATGGGCCCAGATAGAATGCAAACAAATGGTAATATACAGCATTGAGGACCAATGCAGTAAAGGTTATTGTCTAAATTTTTGGTGGTCTAGGGCAATGAAGGGATTAATGTCTGTACCCCTGGTGGATTGGGGCAGTAGTGAGGTTAAGGTTTGAATGCCTGGTGGTCTATGGCAGTAATGGTATTACTTTCAACATCCCTGGTAACTTAGCACAGTAAATGGGTTAAAGTGGTATTACTGTGATCACCATTAATGGTATAACAACTGGATAATGGATATATGTCTGATAGATATGGGTAGGGTTGCACCTAGAAAACTCTCTTTTCATTTGCTGTCTGGACGCAGTATTCTGCGGCTGCCTTACCAGGCATGAATAGGTCAGAGAACCTAGTTCTGGAGATAGGTGTGGGTCTTAGAGGTGAGAACCACATCAATTGGATGTTTATGGCCAATACATATACCATAAGGGTCTGTCCACACAGCATGATTTATCGGTTGGATTTTCAGATGGTTTGCGGATTTGGAAACTGTCTGAAAACCAACAAGTAACCATCCCCATAGACTTTAAAAGAAAATCCGTTCAGTAGTCTACACTGAATGGATTTTTAGCTGGACAGCCTTTCAGCCGCCAGGGTTCCTATAAATTTGGAGCATGTACAATTTTCTGTCCAGTTTTCGGGCGGATGGTGTGCAATTCAATCGTTATGGGGGTTGGGCGAATCCGCAAACCACAGACAGAACCATCCCCCAAAGACATTGAGAAGATGATAAAATATCATCCGAATTCTTTAACAAAATCCGACCGGCATTTTACATATGCCATGTAGACGCATCATAATAAATGTCTAAGATGGTAATACCCTTAAGTGTCAATATTTTCGGTAGCATAGGACAGTGAAGGGATGAATGTCAGTGTACCTGAAGGTATAGGACAGGGATAGTGTTAATATAAGGATCACTGGTGTTCTAGGGCAGTGAATAGATTAATGTTAGTGTATTATACCTGGTGTTCTATACAGTGAAGCGTTTAAATTAAGAATCCCTAATGGTCTAGGACATTCGAATGGTTAATTTTAAAATACTTAGACAGATGGATGTGGAAAGATTAATACTTCATTCCTGTGATCCAGTAGCTACTCAGTTATCCTGACTCCATCATTGTCCTGGGTATAAGGGTTCTTAAAGATTACCATGGGGATGTCATTAAACATACTCGAGTTGTAACTGTATCTCTGCATGGTTCTTTCTATAATCACTCCTGAATCACTCTGTGGATCTTCAGGGAAGAATCAATGCAGTAAATGGCACCTGTGCGCCCCAGTGGCTTAGGGACCAAGTTACAATTGTGACTGCTGTTACCCATATATGTTTGCCACTACCCTGTTTCCCCAAAAATAAGACAGTATCTTATATTAATTTTGCTCTTAAGGATGCACTATGTCTTATTTTCAGGGGTCGTCTTATTTTTCCATGAACAAGAATTCACATTTATTGTTGAACAAAAAAAAAATCATAATTTATTAATATACTGTAGTTCTGTCATCACAAACATCAGCATAACCAGCCCAACTCTGAAGACTATCACTATCTCATCAGTGTGCTGTGCCTGCAGTGTATGTAGTGAGAGACTGAGATCACCCTGTACAAGAAACTATGCAGTCAGCTCCCCCCTGCACAGTTGGTATGTTCCACAGCTTCCTGAAGGATCTCCTGACTTACAAAGTGAGAGTAAAACCCTTCTCGCTGTAATACTGTGGTAAATCCTCTGGATTGTTAATGACATGTATTTGAGAAGTCTTATAATTTCACCGACTATCAATTTGTGTGTGTTTGTGTGGAGGAGAAAGGGGCTATTGTATCAATCACTTTCGCGAGGTATTAGTTCAGAGGAGTCCTTATATTTCAAAGCTTGAAAAAAATTGCACTAGGTCTTATTTTCGGGGATGTCTTATTTTTGGGGAAACATGGTATGTGAACAGATACAAATCCATTATCTGTATTTCTGTCCATCTATCTACTTTTTATTTAAAATTTAGTTTTTGAAACCCCTACTCCCCATGCATTTAACATTTTACTGTAATTTTTTTATGTTTTAAGAATTAACTAAATGTTTTATATAATGAAAGTGACGGCAAACATTTGTGACAAAGAAACTATGCTTTAACTGGTTCACTGTACTATGGGTTAAGCCACCGTGGCAGCAGAAGAGTTAAAGAAAGGTAATTCTGTCTAGGACAGCCATGGAATGTAGAACACATTATATGAGAAACTTCTCTTTCCATTGGCAAAACTCAAACAAACTCCTTTCTTTCATCTGTAAAACCATAACATCTACTCTCTGCAAAATGTCAGCAAAGCTGCTGCTTCGATTTATGTCTGGCAATATAAATTATATCCGTAGAACTCCAATGCACATGGGTGGGAACCTGAGCCTTCTGCTACAAACTGTTTACTTTTTACAAAGCACAGAGGTCTCTTGTAGTAGCAATGATGGTACAACGTAAAACAGCAGCAAAAACAAAATACTGTCCTTATGTGTTATTGAGACATACAGAAATACAGACTCACAATGCAGACAAGATGAGCAATCGTATGTCACACAGATGATTATTGTAAGACTGTAATGTTTTGCAGCCTGATCATAATATATTGTCTAATAACAGATGACAGTTTATGATAAACTTGAAAATAACAGTATTTTAAACTAGAAAACCAGCTTGTATCTTTAAAATATAACTGGATGGTACTTACAATTTATATACCCAGTTGAGTCACATTCTTATGACCACAGCGAGTAACAGCCATGTGTATCATGGACAGCAATTAGACGGGCTGGGCGTTACTCAATAAGATCCCGGTAGGTTAACACAGGTATCTGGAGCCACACTGATTGCAATGTGTGCGGGAGATATCTGGAGCCACAGCTGCTGGAGGGTGAGTGAGGGGAGGATTCATTGAGTTAACACAACCATCAGGATGGTTCCTTGGTCAAGATGCTGAATTGGATTCAAGTCTGAGGAATTATGAGACCAAGGTAGTACCTGGAGATCTTGGTCATGCTCTTCCAACCAATTTTGGATTTTTCGATCTGTGTGACATGTCACATTGTCTTACTGGAAGATCCCATGCACCCTAGGAAAGATAATAAGCATATATAAGTGTACGTGATCTTCTAGGTTGTATTCACACCCAAATCATTTGTGCCTTCAGCATGGATGAATGGGCCCACAGAATGCCATGAACACCTTCCCCTAGACCATAGTGCTGCCACCACCAGCTTGTGTTCCTCCGTCAGACTGGGGTGCCTCAGGCCCACCATTGGAATTTCATTCTGGAGGCCCACTTGGGAAGTTAAAGTGGAGTATATTCTGGGGGCTCACTCTATAGCCACTCTACATGCCCCTTATACTCTGCCTTTTGATTTTTGCCTCTTTCTCTCTCGCTTTCTACCTCTCCCAAGCATGTATATACAGCTTAAAAGAAACTCCAGGTCTTCCATGCTCATAGGTTTTCCCCTGTTTCCTTGTGGGCCAGTCAGAGCCTGTTGTGTTCTTCCAGGAATGGTTGCAGGATGTTTGTTCTTCTGTGTTTTTTGCTTGACAAGGCAACGTCCATTTGTTTAATGAAGCAGAAAATGTGACTCATTGGGGAAGACAACATTTTGCTAATCATTCGGAGGTCCAATATTGCGATAAAACTTAAAACCTTTCCTTCCGATGCAACATAATTAGTAGAGGTTCAGTGACCATTCAACTGCTTTGAAGCACCATACGCAGTAGGCTTCGCCGAACTGCTGTTTTAGACACGCGTCTGGTAGCCCACCAGTTCATTTTGGCAGGAAGCTGTTCCACTGTAATGTATCAGTCATCCCTAACTCTCCTTCTTAGCCAACGTTCACCTCATATATTAGTGACATGTGGTGCTTTTCACTTTTCATGTGGCTTATTTACAATGGTGCCATTTTTACACTCAAAATACACTTTTACCACCGCAGCATGTGAATAGTTCACAAATTGCGCAGTTTCAGAAATACCGCTAGGAAATGGCTTTTAACACGTCCATTACCTTAGAACACCATAGAGAAACAGGCATAGGCTCTTGGTGCTCTAGGCCAGGGTTCCCAACCGCCGGTCCGCGGACCGGCACCGGGCCGTTGCGCATCCCCTGCCGGTCCGTGGCGCTGGGCTAACATGATACCGGCAGCCCGGTGACTTTAGTCCGTGCGGTCGGCAACTGCTCTATGCGACCGTTGTAATCCGGCCGTGCAGAGTTAGCAACTGCGCGCGTTGCACGGCTGCAGAGAGAAAGCAGGGACGGAAATGAGCCGTCCATGCTTTTCCTATCTCTGTAGATGCGGCGCTCACTGAGCAGCGACGCAGGGGGGATGATGCAGTGGTGTCGTCACAACCCCTGCTCCGCTCGGCCGCGCCGGGTCCGGGAGGGAGCAGAGACGCAGGGACCGGGAATGGTGAGTAACCTTGTTTTCTTTTTTTCTTTTTTTTTTTTTTCATTTAACTAGCCTGGATGCTACAGGGGTCCTCTAATTATTTACTAAAACTACAGGGGGGGCTCTCATTATTTAATAAAACTATAGGGGGCTATCGTTTATCATCACTACAAGGGGGGCTCTCATTTATTATCACTACAGGAGGGCTCTAATTATTAATTATCACTACGGGGGGCTCTCATTTATTATCCCTACAGGGTTGCTCTCATTATTTATTATCACTACAGGGGGGTTCTCATTTATTTTAACTACAGGGGGCTCTCATTATTTATTATCACTACAGGGGGCTCTCATTTATCATCACTACAGGGGGGGCTATCATTATTTATTAGCACTACAGGGGGCTATCATTTATTAGCACTACAGGGGGGCTATCATTATTTATTATCACTACAGGTGGGCTATCATTATTTATCATCACTACAGGGGGGCTATCATTATTTTTTATCACAACAGGGGGGCTATCATTTATTAGCAGTACAGGGGGGGCTATCATTATTTATTATCACTACAGGTGGGCTATCATTATTTATCATCACTACCGGGGGGCTATCATTATTTATTATCACTACAGGGGGCTATCTGTCATCACTACAGGGGGGGCTATCATTATTTTAACTACAGGTGGGTTATAATTATTATAAATACAGGTGGGCTATAATTATGTATTATTACAACAGGGGGCATATGTGTATATTTATAAAATAGCAGAGCAGATTACATATGTATATTATTTACATGTATAATACTGACCCACAGAGCTGATAATCAGTCTGCAGTTATAAATACTGGTTACCCCATACTACACCCCTAGATGACACAGCATACACTTTGTGTTTTTTTTTTCTGTGTGTGTGATATTAAACCTCCAACCCCCTGCATAACCCCGCCCCTAATAACCCCGCCCCCAATAACCCCACCCCCACCGGGCCGTGGAAAAATTGGCGTGCATTAAACCAGTCCCCGGGGGAAAACAAGGTTGGGGACCCCTGCTCTAGGCTAATGTATTTGGTAATCCCTGTTTCTTGGTGGTACAGAGAAATATAGGGGCTAATGCCAATTTTCTAGGTAGTCTACTGTAATAGAGGTCAATGAAGTTTAGAAAAAACAAAAATGATGTAGTTTAATGTGGTGAATATGTGGCAGGAGGAAAGGTAAGCTCTTTGGATATCTTGAAGTTATTTAAATTCTTAGAAACAACTCAGCAACTTTACATTTTTAATATAGTTAAAGGGGTATTCTCGTTTCATTTATTAGCTTTAAACATGTTGGCAAAGGTAAATTAAGGCTGTTACCAACTACATTGCTGTTCTGACTTAGCTGCTCTTCAGATTTGGGAGCAGATTTTATTTACTGCTTTTGCACACAAGCTTCTCTAGTGACCGGTCACATCTCTTGCTCTTACAGGCTGCAGCAGTTGTAGGGATCGCTCTTTGCTGTGTTTCTTATCTTAAAAGACCGGAGCTTGTTAACATATTTTATTGATAAGCTTTAACCCTTTAGAGCTCTGTATCAATGTCATTTACCAACCTCCAGGACTCATGTTACTGTAACAGGCTCAGCTAGAAATAGCACAGCTGATATGCAAATCACTACTATACAACCACAAACAACCTGAACCGGAAGTGGGAGCCTGAAACTGACTTTGTGAAACAGCATGGTAAAACAACCCCTTTAAATCTATCTTGTAAAAAAAAACAATCTGGTTGATTTCTGCTATCTTTTCTTGTGCATCTAAATTTCAAGCAACTGAGAACAAGTTGCACCTATTCAGAAAAAAATGAGCCTTAGGGTGATGCAAAACATAACCAGGAAGCCATGTAATAAAACAATTTATTGCAGTTCTTCCAACTAGGTTGATCTAGGAGGATAGTAGCCATTATTTAGCATTCATAACATATGATACTTAGATTTAGGATGAAGGATACCAACTTTGTGTCACAAGCCAGCTGTTGGATTCACTGGGTCAACCGTGAGCTTTTGAGTAAAACCCTGATGAGGATCAGAGACTAAGGAGTCCCTTAGTGTTCATCCTTTAGTCTCTTATACCAGAGATCTGGTCTTCGCTGCAGGGAACCCTCAGGTCGCTACCTCCAACGCATTTACCTTTGGTGACAGCTGATTGACAGGTGGGGTAGGCAGAAGACATAGCTGGGTCACAAGCCAATTGTGAGGGCAGGAGAAGTTAACTCGGAGCCAGATCAAAGGCAAACCAGTGGTCAGGGCAGGCAGAGTTCTTGTGTTGTCAAGTCATGGGCAGAAAGTTTGCAGCAGACAAATGGGATGGTCAGGAACAAGGCAAAGGTCAGAACTGGAGAACAGAATATTGGATACCAGTCAAAATGCTGTGAGGGATGTATGAGGAAGTTGCATGAGGCAGCAGACTATAGACCAGGAAACTTGGGTCTAAGTGAAAACTGACATCCAGAATCGACCACAGGAGCCACTGGAGTAAAAAAGACGAACGTAGCACAATGTGGCAGCTAGGTACATGAACACGCCCCTGGCCAATTGAACAGGCCACAGCATGGCTCATGACACTTTGTAAGTCAGAGTTTTGAGATAGAGTGAATCAGAACTTCATCCTCAGCAGTCCTTTTTATTTTATTGTCTTCTTAGTAGTTCAAGACCTGTTTATTGGGCAGTCAATAAAACTGACAAAAGTAGAGCTAATACCACTACTCAGTGGCATAGCAGGGATTCTACAAGACCTTTGAAGCTATCATGTGGTATCCGCCACCAAGGAGTTAGCAATGCAACACAATTTTTAAGTCTGGTGAAATGCAGGGAAGGGTCTCCATGAATATTTTTTAGCACATCCATCAGATTCATGATCAGATTGAGATGTAGAGAAATTTAAAGGCCAAGTCGATATCACGAGCCATTTCTGAACACTTTTTGCAGTGTGGCCAGGTGCATTGTCTTTCTGAAAGAGATCTCAGCCATTAGTGAATACTGTTCCCATAATTTGGGAATGTTTAGTTACATACATAGTTTGTCAGGCCAAAAAAAAGACATACGTCCATCCAATTCCGCCCATTTGCTAAGGTGTTGCTAAAGTGTTAAAGTGTTGATCCAGAGGAAGGCAAAAACCCCCATGAGGTAGAAGCCAATTGTCCTCATGTTAGGGAAAAAAATCCTTCCTGACTCCAATCTAGCAATCGGAATAACTACCTGGATCAACGACCTCTCTTCAGAATCCTAGTCACTATAACTTGTTATATATATTACATCTATAAATGTATCCAAACCCTTCTCCAGAATCCTAGTCACTATAAATTGTTATATTATTACATCTATAAATGTATCCAGACCCTTCTCCAGAATCCTTGTCACTATAACTTGTTCTATTATTTACATCTAGAAATGTATCCAGACCCTTCTTCAGAATCCTAGTCCCTACAATTTGTTATATTATCACGCTCCAGAAATGCATCCAAGCCCTTCTTGAACTCTGTTAGGGAATTTACCATGACAATTTCCTCTGGCAGAGAGTTCCATAGTCTCACCGCCCTAACAGTAAAGAATCCCTCTCTATGTTTATGTAGAAACTTTCTTTCCTCAAGACGTAGAGGATGCCCCCTTGTTCTAGATACAGTCCTGGGTATAAATAAATCTTTAGCGAGATCTCTATATTGGCCCTTAATATATTTAAACATATTTATTATGTCCCCCCGAAGCCGTCTTTTCTCTAATCTAAATAACCCTAACCTTGCTAATCTTTCTGGGTATTGCAGCCCACGCAGTCCTTTTATTATTTTTGTTAGGTAGGTAGAAAATGTTAAAGTAACATCCACATGAAAGCAAGGATCCAATGATTCCCAGCATAACATTTCCCATCACACTTGACTTTTTCCCATAGTACGTTTTGGTGCCATCTCTTTTCCAGGTAAGGCGAAAGGTTTTAACCGACACCTTATAAGTGAAAAAAGTAACTCTTTGCCACAGAAAACAACATCCCAAAATAATTTCCTGCCTGTAGATGTGGAGATGGAGATGTGTGAATGTGATAATAATAACCACTGTATATAATAATAACCTCCTCTCCTGTCACCACTGGTGACAGGAGAGGAGGAGCAGGAGCAGCCGGATGAGGTAGAGGGAGATGAGGAAGACGATGCAGATGACCCAAACACACCTTGGCAAGTAGTATAGAGACATCCTATGTAGTCAGTTGGCCACTGCCTATCTGCGCCATTGTCCATCCTTTTGCAGGTCTGACCAAAGGGTTCCTCAGCGCTCACGTTCCACTACCACGGCTGCTGTGGGGGTAGGAGCAGTGCTAGCTCCATCAGCATCAACCTGAGTCTGGAGTCGTTGATGAGCAGCTTTCTTCACCCGCCTATTGAGGAATAAGAGTAATAATAATCTTTATTTATATAGCGCCAACATATTCCGCAGCACTTTACAATTTAGAGGGTATAAGTACTGACATGACACATTAAAAGAGCTTACCGATGAGACACAACGGGCCACATGTATGAAACGGTTTTGGTCTAAAACTCACTTTTTTCCCCATAGAAACCTATGGTGAAAAAAGTGAGTTCTAGACCAAAACTGTTTCATACATGTGGCCCAAGATGTGAGGGCCCTCCTCGCAAGAGCTTACAATCTATTATGGTGTATGGGTGAGACGAAGGGTTAAAGAAGTGCTAAGTTTACAATGGTCCAGCCATGTTACATAAATAGGAGGTTGTTTTACATAAAAGTTGGGTGAACCTGCCACTCTGACAGTACATCTATATACAGTTAAGTGCCTGTGAGTGCCCTAGTGTTGGGAGTGACAGATGAGTGTGATAGCAGGTGGGGGTTAGCAATTAGGGATCTTGGTAGGCCAGGAACGTACTCACCAGCAGCAGCACCTGGAGCAGACTCTGAACCTGCAGGTGGTGGCCTACTTGGACAGCACCCTGTTACCCCACATTGAAGACTACTGGGCAGCCAAACTGGATTTGTGGCCACAACTTGCCCAGGAATCCCTGGAGAAGCTGTCCTGCCCGGCCACTAGTGTGGCATCAGAGCGGGTGTTTAGTGCAGCAGGGGCCATAGTTACTCCAAGGAGAACTAGCTTGTCCACCGGAAATGTGGAGAGACCTACCTTTGTCAAGATGAATCAGGCATGAATCAACCAGGATTTCCACACACTAATGCCTGATGCATCAGATTAGATCAATCATGCCGCCATACCCAAACTTTGACAAATGAGTCTGGATTCTTCTGGCTACCTGCCTCAGCTACTATTCTGATGCTGCCACCCGCCTGATGCCACACATCTGCTGCCAGCTGCTCCATCTACCACCCACCATCTTTACCAGAGACTGGTATTGACACCCACCTCCCCACTCTTCACTGGGCCATTATGTAGCCTTCTGATGCTGATGTCACCTCACCACTCAGGTCTCTTTATGCTGCTGCTGCTGCTGTCACCTCCTGGCTATGTCACCATGTCACTCTCAGGCTTGATGTTGCAGCTGCTGCTGCCACCACCTCATTATGTCACCTAGTTTCCGCCACCTCAAAATTGTGTCATTGTGCCACTCTCCTACCTAATGCTGCTGCTGTTGCTGCCGCCACCTTCACACTGAGTAATTGTGCCAATCTGCGGCCTACTCATGCTGCTGCCACCTTCACAATGTGTCATTGTGCCACTCTGTGGCCTACTCATGCTGTCGCCACCTCCACGCTTTGTCATTGTGCCACTCTGTGCCTTCTCAAGCTGCTGCCACCTCCACAATCTGTTATTGTGCCACTCTGTGGCCTACTCATGTTTCCTCCACCTCCACGCTATGTCCTTGTGCCACTCTGTGGCCTAATCATGTTGCCGCCACCTCCACACTCCCCCTGGTGACCGGACCAACACCTGGCTCTCAGGGTCCCGTCTGAAGAACCCCACCTTCGCCAGACCAACAGCCTGTTCCATCATGTGATTTGTGGAGCCATAACCGACTATGACTCTCCCCACCATCTCAACTAGCTCCAAAGACCCAAACCGCCCACTGGCTACCATGACAACATAAGACACCACGACTGCCAAGCGACCTGACCAACCTCACAGTGAATCCTCACCCCTTTTGATACCACAAAAATAGGGAGGGACTTATTAAATGCCTGGGCGTGTCTGCTCCCTGCGTACGTGGGGAAGGTTTATACGCCTTCCCCCATATCTGACCATGCGTCCCCATAACCTGCACCATAGTGGCATGCCGGGTCATGTGGAGGACCTCCCCCTTCACTTCGCTACGTCTCCGGCCCCCGTCCTTGACCAGAGGCATTGCTGACATGTGGCGAATGACCACTGCCCAACTCCGCAAAATCGTGACAATCCACATCCCCTCCCCCACTCCGATGCCTTCAAAGAAAAATGCTACACCAAGGTTGGATTAAATGGCCACAACAACAGTTTTATTAAAATACAAAATAATAAATAATATTTTGTGCAAAAATGCAACCCAACCATAACATTCACCCAAAAATACCAACCATAACCACATCTGAACAATTAGGACTGTGGTCCTTGGAGCCACCTACATGGTCTGGGGACCTCTGTTCTCCTTTTAGTAAATTACCCTCAGCCGTCACCCTCAGCTTGAGAGCACCATAGGCCACCCCTGGTGGCCTAATCATGTTGCCGCCACCTCCACACTCCACCCGGTGACCGGACCAACATCTGGCTCTCAGGGTCTCTGCCTGAAGAGCCCCACTTTCGCCAGACCAACCACATGTTCCATCATGTGATTTGTGGAGCCATAACCGACTATGACTCTCCCCACCATCTCAACTAGCTCCAAGGATCCCAACCGCTGCAGCAAGCATGGATGACTCCTTACACATGCGCTGCACCCCACAGTCCCAATGCACGCTCCACACCCTCCAAGCCAACCGTGTTAAGGTTAACATCATTCGCACACCAAAAATCTCCGTCTTCCGTCTCCAGCTCATGGTGCCACACAAAATTCCCCCATTCCGAGCCACAAAACCGGAAATATTGTGGAGGAGCTTGAGCCAAGCCTTATTAAGGCACTCAACTGACACCGCCCGACGCCACGTCTTCCGTGGGACTATTTCCGACCACAAGATAATCAGGCCTGGAAAAAGGGCCCACATCCAAAGCATATCATGCCGAATATCTCTAATTAATTCCCGTAATGGACAATCCCCCCGATCATTGCCGCCCAGATGCAAAACAAGCACATCCGGAACCATGTCCCATAAGGCGAAGTGATGGATCTCATGCAGAATGCTCCTCCGCCTCATGCCACACATATCGAACCACCGGAACACCAATAGCTCTTGAGGTGCACCCAGTTGATATCCACACACGCGAAGATCTGCCCTTTCAGAACAACCGTTAACAAACGAATGGCCGATGATCCAAACCAGACAGGGAGTCCGACGGACTGGGAAAGAACTCAAAACACCATGGAAAGCCGAAGGCAAAGATAGGGTGATAACAAGGTGAGCATTAAACAGCCAACAGATGCGGCCTAATGTACAGCCGGAAATGCTCCGACTCCCACCTCCCAATCCACTTCTGGTGGTAAATCCAGACTTGCAGCCTCCGTTGCCGCACCAATCCTGAAGGAATGTAGGGCATAGCTCGCCGGGTCCAAACCCAGCAAACCTAAACAATGCCAAAAAAACGCTGTAACCTAGATAAGAATTCCCCATCCGAGTGCCAAAGCAAAGGGCCTGACCGATCCAAAGCCCCAACACTGAAATCCCGAAAACATCACAAAGGGCACATAACCGAAGTCGTGACCACCCCCCCAACCCACCCAAGTGGCCCCTTCCAAACGCATCAGTCGTGGATCTCCGAATCCGAAGCTGCACTCGATTCCCCACATCCAAAGCATCTTCTCACTGAAGACCCCCGCCACGTAACTTACTCGGGGAGACCAATTAGACAGTCTGAAGAGCCGCAAAAAAAGCCCATGAAAAAGCAAGCCTAAACAGCAAATTCTCCATCGGAACACATCTGCGACACTACAGCCCCCAACCACTCCAATAGGAGCTGCACTAACCGAACCCGACGCCGCCAACAAATTATTCTCCAAGCAGCTAATGGGGTCTGCAACGTGCTGTGGAACTCCACTTAGCCAGCAACTCTTGCAAGCCCCCTATCGACTCACGCAAACTGCTCAACTGGCCCTAGGCCCCCCCCCCCCCCCTGCCGGACCAGACTGGCCCTGCAACTCAGGAAACTGCATCCTGTGACAATAAAATAGGGGGAAACGGAAAGGACATAGAAGTATACTCACCCAGCTGCGCAGGTGCTCTAACCCCACCAGCCACAGCTCTGGATCCCTACTGATAATCTTCATGCTCGTTGATCGCGCCGGCCAGCGACTGGTTGTAACTGGAAACGGAGGAGGAACTGGGCCGCGGGGGTTGACCAGGGCTCATCTTCTGCACGATGCGCGGTGGTCTCCCGCTGCTCGGGGAGACGTCCACCTCCAAAATATCAGGGCCAACAGCCCCCATATGATCTCTTTCTTGACATTTGGCAGGCCCTCTATTTGGACCATCTCCGGAGTGGCCTGCCGCATGGGAGGGCGTAGATGAGACAGGAGAGATAGCAGGCCTCACATATACCCCAGAGCGAGGCCTACTGCTCTTCGTTGGGCCCGTGAGCCTACTCGGATATCTCCCAGCTGCAAGCCCATGGCCAGACATTCAAGATTGTGGGGCTCATGCTGGAGAGTCACATGAGGGGCTCCTTATGCGTCGCCGGGCCCTAGAAACCGAATCAGGGCTCAGGCGCTGCGGTGGCCTGGCCCTGCGTGCTCCTCTCCCGGGTTCCTGAATGGCGGCAGGCTGCAGCTAGTCACGGCCCCTAGTGCTGGCCGTGACTCTCAGCTCCTCCAGGAGCTCCTTGACAGCGGCCAATGCAGAAGGGAGCAGCGCAAGAAGGACTGTACTTATTAACTGCCTGGGTGCTTCTGCTCCCTGCGTACGTGGGGAAGGCTTTATATTCCTTCCCCCGTACCTGACCATGCCAGAGCAGCATGTCGGGTCGTGCGGGGGGGCCTCCACTCCTCTATGCCTCCGGTCCTCGTACTGGATTGTCTGATGAGTAGGTAGCCAAAAGCAGGAGTAGATACAAAACACAGAAGACATGCAAATATTCCATTTACTTGTCATCTCTGTTTTGGATCAACTCCTGTTTCTTTGTGGTTTTAGAAATGCTGACGGATTATTGACCGATTGAAAGGGGACACTGGAAAGGGCAAAATGATCAGTGATGTCAACACAAAATTACTGCTGACACCCTCTCCACTCTCTTTTGAGGGAGGGAAGGTGGGCTTGAACTGTATTAGTGTTTAACAGAACAGTTTCTGTCATAATCTGTGGAATCATCTGATGTCGATGTAAAAGGAGTGCGCTCTTTTATGCTATAGTGGGATCTTGGCCCTCTGTTCGGTTCTTTCTAGTTGGCACTGATATTGCCCTGTCAGGCTGCATTCCCACCTCAGTTATTTGGTCAGTTTTGACCTCGTAACTGCCCAGATAAGTGAAGTGTGAAGTGATTCTAAGAGCGGCATCTGTCATCTGCGTGTCATACTAAAACACAGCATTATATCAAGACCAAAGCACGCTCCCTATGCATATTTCTGCATGGCATAATGATCTACAACACCATACAGGCTCTCTGCAGCCAGGAAATAGCTGTTTTTCAATGCAATTCGTCGCAAATAAATTTGAAACATAACAAATTTTGGGGGGAAATTTGGCAAATCACTGAATAGATTTTTGAGAAATTCGCTCATCTCTAGTCACAAATCTCAGTTGCTGAGCCATTAGTGATGGAACAGCTGACATGCCCTGAAAGGTTGCAGAGAGACTCGCCCCTGTATTTCAAATTCAATCTCAGAGAATTAGCTGAACAGCACGAACAGTTCAAACGATAAAACTCCTTTAAAGTATACGTGACTTCCACGTATAATACCTCAATCAGAGGCGTAACTTGAAGCTTCAGTGCCCTAGTGTAAATAGTGAAATGGGGCCCCTCAGCTACCATGTGCCCTTTACAATGCTGTGGCAGAAGGGCTTTTGGGAACCCCTCAAGCTGCAGGGCCCGGTAGCGACTGCTACCTTTTCACCCTCTATAGCTACGCCTTTGAGATGAATGGCAGCTTACGATGGTTCCTTTTTTAAACTCATCCATCATATCATATGCCAAAATAGTTGGCTAGGCCCAATCCTAAGGTAACCATTGTCACCTTATACCTACGGCGCCAATGTGTGTTCAAAATGCCTAAAATGCCAAAGAGCATACAGTCATCAAGTTACAAACATACAAATTACATACAGCTCAAACTTAAGAATGAAATCTATTGTTTGGAAATGTTAGAGTGCAACATCACAGCCCATTTACATTAACCTCAAGTACCTTGGCTCTTCTACACTCTTCTAGTAGTGTCGCAGACTAAAAAAAAAAAATTGGACTCACTTTTGTGAGATACTCTACATATCTTCTTGCCTACAGGTATATACCTAGCTACGAGGGCCTATATTCCTACCTATCTACAGAGCACCTATGTACAATTGTTATCTCCCACTATATGGGCAGTGAATGGTGGTAATAGTGGTCTTAGTGTAATGGTTTATATTCAGTAACAGAACAATGGTATTTTTCAGTCTCTTTATGGTGGTGATATGTTTCATGGTGTGGTGGTATAATTTGGTCATTATATATTTTATTTTTTGGTCATTGGCATTATTGGTCTTGGTAAATTGATTTGGTCAGTAACAGTATGGTGCTGTTAGTCATTATATGGTGGTAACATGCAGTGAAAATGTGGTGGTATTTTTTGGACTTTCAATACTCACTGACTGACAGAATATAGATAACATGTCAATTAAATTGCACAGTGTAAACTCCAACAAAAAGTAAACTCAAAAAAACAAGGGCACAATTGCATTGTTTTTCCTGTTCACATATTTTTTTTTATGGAGGGAGAGGGAGGGCAAGAGGGGGCAGACACTTTGGGCGACATGTATAAATTTTATTGCGCGTATTAGTGGTGTAGAATGCGCCTGATACGCGTCATAGATCAGGCACTTTCTAGCTCGAAAATGACAACTCAGGCAGACCACTATTAACTTGGTGTGCCTGTTCTAAATGTTTTGCGCCTATTTTTGCCGTCCTCCCGTCATAAATGTGTAGAATCATATAGTTGTGGTGCGACATGCCTCCAGAATGCCCCTAGATCTTAGGCGCATTACAAAGTGCCGTGGGAACCCGATAATGAGCCTAATTTTGGATTTTATAAATGTAGAGAACAGGGCTCTACCAGTTTTCGGGCGGAAAGGACTCCAGAATTTTGGTGCAGCCCCGTACATATACCCTTTGGCTGTATAACTTGTTATTCTCATTTTCTTTTTTTTCCACCACCTGGCTCCATTTGAAATTAATTTTCTTCTGCTGGACAATCTCGTTAAGCAGAAATAACTTTCAGCAGTGCGCTACAACACCGACATCCGTCACTTCAAGTAGGGAATTTGTTGTTAACCCTTTACTGCCACAGCCAGTTTTGACCTTTCTAACAGAGCTCCATTTTTCAAATCTAATATCTTTCATTTTATGTGGGAAAAACTTTTGAATACTTTTACCTATTCATGTAATTCAGAGATTGTTTTATTGTAGCACGTTGTGCTTTAAGTTAGTAAGAAATGTTAGTGATGCAATCTTTGTTTATTTGTGAAAAATATCAAAATGTTGTGAAACTTTAGAAAAATTTTCAAAGTTCAAAAAATCTGTGTGTTAGACAGATAGTTATACCACACAAAATAGTTTATAAATAGCATTTACCATATGTCTACTTTGTGTTGGAATCCTTTTTTAAATGTCTTTTTATTTTTTTCATGACATTAGAGGGCTTAGAAATCTAGTAGTATTTTTTATATATTCAAGAAAATTTGCAACATGGATTTAACATAGAAGTAACAGTCCAGTTCTGACCTGGCTTTGAGTGACCTGTATGTTAGATACCCCATAAATTACTCCATCTAAGAAACAACATCCCTTAAAGTTTTCAAAACAACACTGAGGAAGTTTTATTAACCCTTTAGGTGTTTCACAGAAATTAAGGCAAAGTGGAGGTGAAATTTCAGAATTTCACTTTTTCTTTCTTTTTTTTTTTTTTTGCAGATTTTCAATTTTGATACAGTATTCACTGGAACATGGTAGATGATAACCCATATGTGGCCCTAGTGTGCTATTTGGCTCAACCACAAACCTGAGAACAGAAGGAGAAACTACCAGAATTTTGTGTTATATGTTCATTTAGGCGCCATTGCAGATTTGCAGACACCGCAAGGTGCTATAACTTAATAAGCACCCATATATCCAGGGCTGAGTATATTTCACAAATTTTTTAGCATCTGGTTGTGAAAATGAAATTTTTTTTTTTTACAGCAGTCTGCAATTGTAACTGGAAATGTTTCAGTTTCACAAAGAATTCTGAAAGCAAGCGGTATTTGGCTTTTGGAACACAGATTTTGGTGGGTGCCATGTCGCATTTGCACAGCCCCAAGTACCAGAACACGTGGAAACTTTCAGAAGTGACTCCATTTTGGATTCAACACACCTCAAGGATCTCACCTATGGGTGTATTGTGCATTTTGAGACCCACAGGTGTTTTACAGTTTTTTTTTTAGGATTGGGCCATGAAAATGGGGGTGGGGGGGAGGGAAATGCAGTTCCACCATTGTTTCTTGGAGCTTCATTCTTACCGCGTTCAGCGTGTGCTATAAATGACATGATAACTTTACTACGTGGGTCGGTCCAATTACAATGTTATCAATTTGAGTTTTTTATGTTTTATTACTTTTACACAATAGAAATGCGTTTGTAAAGAATTGCGTTTTTATGTTGTCAAAGTCTAAGTAGACATTTTTATTAGTACCATTTTGGGGTTCATATGATCCTTTGATTGCTTTTTATCAAGGTTTTTGGGAGGCTGAATGAACAAAATACATCAATTCTGGCAGTGTTATTTATGTATATTTTACAACAGTCCACGTGTGGTATAAATAACATGTCAATTTTACTAAGCAGGTCGGTATGATTACAGCGTTATCAAATTTATATATTTAAAAACACTTTTATTAAAAAAAGAAACACCTTTTTTGCATCACTTTTGTCTGAGAGTCATAACTTTTTTATTTTTCTGTGTAAGGGCTTATTTGTTCGAGATGAGTTGACATATTTATTGGTGCAATTTTATGGGGAACAAGACTTTTTGATCGCTTTTAAATCCATTTTTTGGAAGGCAAGGTGAAGAAAATGTCGCAATCCTGGTAGTGTTTTTTATTTTTATTTTTTACAGCGCTTACCTTGCAAGTTTTTGTGACATGTTATTTTTACTCCGTTGGTTGATACAAATATGGCGATACCCAATTTATATAATTTTTCTAATGTTGTACCAATTTTTAAAAAAGAAAGTGTTTTTATTGTGTAAAACAATATTTCTGGTAGCTCTTACCTTTTTATTTTTCTGAATATAGAGCTGTGTAAGAGCTTTTTTTGCAGGATGAAGTGACATTTTCATTGGTACCACTTTGGCATTTATACGTGACAGATTTATAGGCTAGAATGTTACACACGGGGAAATACCAAATATATGTACTTTATTTTTTTTTTAATTTTTTGTGGCGCTGGCATTTGTAAAGGGAAAAGGATGGTGTACATGTTTTACTTTATTTTTTTGGATTTTAGGTTTTTTTACTTTTGGTTTAGTTTTTAACATTTTTTTTCTGGTTCCCAGAGGGGATTTGAATCAGTGTTTAGATCAGTGATACAATGCATAGCAGTACATAGCAGTACTGCTATGCATTTTAACTGTCAATCACTACACCTGGCCGATCCCTCAGGACATGGCCGGGCGTAGTGACTTCACAAGCAACCCGTAAGCCTTTCTTAGGGTGGCTAGGGAGAGCATCACACGATCACATTCATTGGGGTGCCCATGCAGACAGAGGGAGGGCGCTCCCTTTGTCTTCTCCTTAGCTGGCGCAGTCGTGATTGACTGCGGCAACTATGGGGTTGATTGCCACACCCAGAATTGGCTCCAATCTTAGGTGACTGAGCATGGGGCCAGCTGTAATGTACATCTGATGAAGCGAGTTCCGCTTGTGAGCCTGCACGATGTCTTCCCATCCAGGACGTATAAGTACATCCAATGTTGGTAAGGAGTTAAAAAGTAGTGGTCCACCAGCATTGTCCTAGGGTAGTGGGGATCAAGCTGAAGTTTTGCCCCAGGACCCACGAGCCATAAGCCACGCCACTGGTGTCATCATTACCATTTGTGCAGCTATGGATAGGGAGTTTGAACAGAGGTAGGAATTGTCAGGGAAGTGCCGGAAAAGTGAGGGGTCTAAGATGATTGAGTGGAAAATTCCGCAGGGATGAATCATGGCCATGAAAAGTCATCATGGTGGTCTGGGCAGGAAGGAGATAACAAAGAAAAGAGAACAACTCATCAAAGAAGAGAACTACTCTTCAGAAAAGACGTCTTCTGTGAGTCGCTGGATGTAACTTTATTGTAATCACATATATGTGTACAGAGCGCCTGTGTACAAATGGTATCTACTTCTGTATGGTCACTGTATGTTGGTAATATTTGTTGTACTGTAAAGTGCCGCGGGCCTAATTTTGGAGTGCGCCTGATTATAAATCTAGAACACAGGACTGCACCAGTTTTTGGGTTTAAAGGATCCCAGAATTCTGGCACAGCCCCGTACATACATGTCGCCCAATGTGTCTCTAGAGGTAAAGGAATTAAGGCAATATCATCCATTTTTGCTTTCACAACACAGTAGTTAATTATGCAACGTTTATTTATTTATTTTCATGTAAAAAACATGATTTGTAAGGAGGGAACTGTAGGAAACACAGAATGAGATTTTTAAATGACTACTTTACTTATCAGCATGGGCGTTACTATAGCCATAGCAAATGCTATGGTGCCCAGAGGTTGATGGGGTTCCACTCAGGTACAAAAACATTGTTCCTCTTTCTAGGGAATAAGTAGTTGGTGGTTTTCTGCTCTCCAGCTCTACTATGTAGGCTCTCTGTTATATGGTGGTATTATTTATACCTTTAGAGGGACATGTATGAAAACTGTCTAGGCCTAAGGTTAGGTCTACACAGCAAATATCAAAATGCCGTCCAAAATCCAATGGCATTTTGACAGTGCTGGACCGCGGCAGGACTGTGGATTTTGCCGCGGTTTTGTTCAAAAGCACGGTTTTTGGATTTGCTGTTGGCCTCCTACATTCAATGTACGGGAATCCAACGGCAATCCATCGGAATATACAACATGTTGATATACAACCAGTCAAAGCTTCTCTTTCATTTTTTCAGAGCACTATATGAAATGAAAGGGGAGCTCTGATTGGTTACTATGGGCAACAAAGACAGTCGTACACCTAGATAGTTTTCATACATGAGACCCTTAATTATTTCTACTTATGCTGCTGTTTTAATTCATTGTCTTTAGTTGGAGGGGCCCCATCTCATTTTGCTATGGGACCCTATGAATTCTAGTTATCGGAGTATTATTTAACATCAAGTGGCACCTGTGTAAAAAAAAAAAAGTAGATGGTTAATCCATAAAATATGTAATTGGTAATTAGTTTCACTAAAGTTGTCTATATACGTAGTGGTTGTGCTGTAGTAATTGCAAGACTTCCGAGATAGTACACGTACAACACATAAAAAGCATGAGCTTCACCTGCACTTGCCACAAGAGTTCAGCAATTAGTGATAAACCACGCATCAATTTCCAATGCACAACTGCTGTATGAGCACCCTTTGACTAGACACACCCAGGCTTAATTACTGCCAGCCCTACTGAATCTAAACATCACTTGAATAGAACATTTCCAGCAATGCGAAGTAAACTAAAAGGTCAGAACAAATTATGCCACAATGAAAAGAGACTCTAGAAAAGTTACTGAATGCATCAGTCTAGAGAAGGTTAAAAGGGACTCCATAAAACCTCAGCGAGAATCCTTACATCTACATAGATGAATAAAACTATGGGGAATCTTCTAGAAAGTTATTATCCTGATGGCATTTTTCAAGAGTTTATAAATAACTCATCTTCAAGAGAACTACTGAAACAAAAAGCCCAAAACAACTTCCAAAGAGATTAGAGGTGAATTCCAGGTTCTAGATACATCAGTGTCAGGTCGGACCAACCATCGCTGTCTTTGCCAAAGTGGACTTAATGGAAAATTAATATATATATATTTGAATGAATATGTATTTATATATATATATATATATATATATAATATATATATATATTATATATAATATATATAATATATATATATATATATATATATATATATAATTTATTTTTTCTACCTCAAATTACTGCTTCTTTTGCTGCTGTTTCAGTTTTCTGTTAGCAGAAATGAATACTAGTTACGCTCCTGGCTAATCAATTTCTTTTCAAAATTGATGCTAGTGTGTAGGTATCTGAAAAAAACTGAAATTAGATTATGAGCCTCATTAGGAAAAAAGACTGACATGAATAGTTGCTATTATAGTTGCTGTACAGAACTACAGAATATGTCACTGTTATATAAGTACTTATACATGTATCTTAGTATCTGATATCCTATTCTTATTAGCCTATTACAAACTCTCTTGCCAACTTTTGAAAATGAAAAAGCAGGAGAACCTAGTAAGCGACGCGCGTAGCAAAAAGTTTGCATGGACACGCCCATCTTGTCGGTATGCCACGCCCCTTCAAAAAGCCACACCCACTCCACCTAACTGCATAACGGCTTTGGAAGAAAGCCAGGTAGATGCCCTTATAGCCAGGTAGTAGCCCCCCATAACCAGGTAGTGCCCCTTACAGGCCGGTAGATGCCCCCTTGTAGCCAAGTAGATGCCCCCTCTGTAGCCAGGTAGAGCCAAATTTGTAGCCAGGTAGATGCCCCCCTTTGTTAGCCAGGTAGATGCCCCCCTTTGTTAGCCAGGTAGGTGCCCCCCTTTGTTAGTCAGGTAGGTGCCCCCATTGTTGCCAGGTAGTGCCCCCATTGTTAGCCAGGTAGTGCCCCCATTGTTGCCAGGTAGTGCCCCCTCTGTTGTCAGGAAGTGCCCCAAAACGACAGTACTCCTATTATTATCCGCCCGGATAATAATAGGAGTACTGTCGTTTTGTGGTATTTAATATTCTGTGCAGTTATCATTATTTGTTGGGAGATTCTTATATGGAATGGCCAGTCTGTTAGACTGTGATAAGTGGCTATCGGATGCTGAAAGCGTCTTTTCTGAGAAGGAATTTTCTTCTTTTAACCAGGATTCGCTATCATTACAGGGTTTGTTTAAAGAACTAAATATTAAGTATAAACTGTATATAAAGTCATGGTGGGAGCTGAAATCCTTGGAAAATTATCACAAGAATAAGATAGTACCAAAAGGCTTACGTATACCGTTTTTGCCGGCTCCAAGATCTAGAAACGTGGAGTTGATGAAAAAATGGGAAATTGAGGCAACTTCATCTTCTTTGCGTTTCATAAATTTATTGATCGAGGAGGAACGGGTGACCCTTGATAGATCTCTGAAGCAGCTAAAGAAATTAGCTGAAGTGATCATTAAACATAAAGGAGACCCTGACTTTCAAAAATTTGAACTAGAACAAAAGACGAATATTGATAAATTTACGGCATATTTGAAAGAACGCAAACACAAACAGTTTATTAAGGACCTGACTGAGTTCAGGGAGAATCGTGCATATTCTAGCCTATACAGAAACCCTCGGGACTTTGAAACAGATTTATCATCATCCGACACCGAAACCTCCGAGAGTGATTCTCGTAGGGGCAATAAAGGTTTTCAGAGATCCCCCTATCGCACTAGACACAGGGGCCCGTATCAATATTCTCAATGGATACCCAAGAAAAGACAAAAAAGAGGAAACAACAGTGGAAAAACAAACACTCCTATGGAGGCAAATTCAGATATTGGGGCTATGTCATCATCTCAATCTGCATCTACATCACAGGCAGAGTTGACCCCGACCCCTGCCTCTTTTTTAGAAAGAATATTACAAACGAAGTAGATTCTGGCGAGAATAATAATCAAATTATTAATCTGTCTTCTAGAGTCCTTACAACTGACGAAATGGAAGTACTGAAAAAGGGACTGTCATTTGTACCTAATAGTTCCCTAAATGTATTCAATTGGGTGAAGGACATCCATCTCTTTGCCCGAAATTTAAAATGGAAAAATTTTTTCAAACTTAATCAAGACAGACAATGTTCTGAATGGGGCATCGATCCCTCCGAATTTCAAGATGTAGAACTACTGACAGAATTGTTGGAGGAGGGAGAAAGAGATAGGTCAAAAGGGCCCTTTTCAGATCTAAGACTTAGAAGTACTAAAATGCCACCTATTATAGATAACAATATCGATACTTTCGTCAAAGTTGTATGTGACTCTATAGAAAAACTACAAGACAGTAAGATGCATAAGAAACAAAAAATGTATAATCTATCTAAAGGCCAATATTTGGCACTAAAAAATCTCGAGCAGGATCGGTCCATTGTTGTGAAGCCCTCAGATAAGGGCGGGAATACAGTCATCCTTAATTGTGATGACTATCGAAATATGTGTCTTGAGATTTTAAATGATAGATCTGGTTATGAAGTTCTGTCAACTGATCCATCGATTCGATTTAGGGCAGAGTTGGAAACAATTCTTAAGGAAGCTTTAACGTTTGAGCTAATTAGTAAACAAGAATTCATGTTCTTGCTACCGTCGGCCCTACGAGTTGCCACATTTTACGGACTACCCAAGGTCCATAAGGGCCTTGTGCCTTTAAGATGTCGGCCTATAGTGTCGGGAATCGATAACCTCACACAGAATATTAGCCTGTATGTAGATCGGATTTTGTCACCGCTGGTAACAGCACTTCCCTCTTTTGTTAGGGATACAACAGATCTACTTCTGAAATTGGATCAATTGGTGATTGACCCTGATATGTGGTTATGCAGTATAGATGTCGAGGCACTTTATAGTTCCATCCCACATGATAAGGGCATTGAGGCAGTTAGTTTCTTTTTAAACAGTAGAAGCATCTTCTTACAAGCACATAATTCATTTGTGACTAAATTGGTGTATTTCATCTTGACACATAACTTCTTTCTGTTTGATGGTCGGTGCTACCACCAGCTCAGGGGGACTGCTATGGGGAGCCCCTGCGCTCCCTCGTATGCTAATCTCTTCCTGGGCTGGTGGGAGCACACCAGGGTCTTTTCTGACGACCTCCAGGAAGCCCAAGAATATATCGCCTATTGGGGGCGGTATATAGATGACATCGTGATTCTATGGACGGGCTCGGAGGAGGCTTTTCATCTATTTGTCCAGAAACTTAATATCAATGACATCGGACTCAGGTTCACATCAGCCATACATAAGACCGAATTGGTGTTTTTGGATGTCTTGATTTCTAAGGGCCCCGACAACCGCCTTATGACGACTCTATACCGTAAGCCATCATCAGGGAACAGTCTCTTACGTTGGGACAGTCATCATCCGCTCCCACTTAGAAAAGGTATACCAAAAGGACAGTTTATGCGCGTGCGCAGAAACTGTTCATCTAAGGCTATGTTTAAGAGGGAGGCAGAGAATTTAAGAACTAGATTTCTTGAGCGGGGATACCCACGACATATTCTTACAGAAGCATATCAATCAGCCTCTATATTGGACCGGTCTGCCCTATTACAAAAACATAAACCTTATAACATCACAAAGGACAAGGTTAGGATTATAGGGACATATGATGATGCCTCTAGCCAGATTAGAAATATTATATCTAACTTCTGGCCAATTTTAGTACAAGATCCACATATAAAAGAATTGGTAGATACTTACCCCAGCATCACATATAGGAGAGGCAAGAATATTCGGGACCGATTGGTTCAGAGCCATTTTTCGACACCTACACCTCCGGTCACTTGGCTTACATCGAAGGTACAGGGCACCTATAGGTGCGGAAGGTGTAAGGCCTGCCCCTCCATATCAGTAACGAAGTCAGTGACGAATTTGTTGACAGGCCAAGTCTTTAAAACATTTGGATATGCTAACTGTAAGACGAGGGGTGTTATTTACCAGGCCACCTGTCCGTGCCCTAAGATGTATGTGGGTAAAACTATCCGGGAATTTAGGCGGCGGATTTTGGAGCATCTGGGGGATATTAGGAACGATCGTGACACCCCATTAGCGAGACATATGAACTCCAAACATAAGGACAACCCCCTATCTATTTCTTTTTCGGTTGTTGAAATTGTTCACCCTTCCCCTAGAAAAGGGGACTTTGAGAAGAAAATACTCCAGAGGGAAGCGATCTGGATTTTCCGTCTAAAAACGTTACAGCCGAATGGCATTAATGATTCTTTATCTTTTGCGCCATTCATTTAATCTCCCGCCATCTTTTTGGTACTTTACTGTACTGTTTATTCGTCTATTTAATTATTGGTATCATTTATATAGGTTTATCTTATTATCATTCTAAGTATTTTAGTTGCTTTACCCATTACCAGCATCTTGCTGCTCTCTGGAAATGGCAACATGCATTTAATAATGCTTATTGATTTGCATTGGTGTGGACCTGAGGTTTTTGTATACAGTAACCGGCTCATATACATAATAATGGGCCTTTTTAGTGTTCCCCTGCTGCGCTATGGGTGTCTAGTAATGACTTTATTTTTGTTTTTTTGTTTTTGTTTTTGTTGTGGTTTTTGTCATTCTGTGTTTGATATGTGACGTTCCCCCCTAAGTATATATGCTAATATCTGTCTGTACATGATGCCTGCACGCCTTTTTGGTGGGGGGTAAAAAACTGTTGTATATCGTTGTTTTTTGTCCGTTTTATGTATGCGCCGTCTAGCCCTGATACTGTATTTAGTCTGACTTGGTTTCCTTTCTGCGATTGCGCCTTTGGTATCCACGGACGCGGGCATGGTTGTTGCCTCGACGTTCTTCTACTGCGCGTGCGCAGAGTTCCCTCCCGGGCGGATGTGCGTCATCTCCCCTTCCGGCTTGGCTGCGGGGCTCTCTTCCTGTATTACCTGGCGTGTTGTTCCGGTGCCGGGACATAATGTATTTAAATCATTATTTTTTTCCCCTAGTGCAGCGTTCGGAACCATCTATCCGGCCCAGCATGCCACATGGTTATCTTGGCTCCCTCTGATTTTGAGAAGCACCTTATCCTTGGCGCTCATTAGTGTATCTAAAGGGACGTGAGTTTATCTACACCATTGTCTATCTACACCATTGTATATCTTTCATGCATGCTGTCATGGTATCTTAGGAACCTGATATTTCATCGCTTGTATCCTAGATATATGTTTGATAGTACTTTTGTCACTTTTCAGTTGTTTGTTCCCTGATGAACCCACTCTATCGGTGGTGGGGGAAACGCGTCGGGACAGGGAATATTGTTGTACTGTCTGTCTTGTTTGTGGTGATGGAATTTAGTTGGTACTTGCACACTGTAGTCGTATATATTGGTGTAGTGGTCTAGGTATTATTGTTAGGGTACTATAGGGTTTCTAGTAAGTTTCCTGGTGGGGTCGCCCTTTTGTCGGGGCGGGTTCCCCATGTATTAGGTAGCTTAGGTAGGGCTAATTTAGGGATTTTGTTAGTTTTTATCAGGATTTATTAAAAGCTATATTTTATATATCTATTTAGCCCGAAGGTATCAATATATTTTGTGGTTTTTTTGTCAGGTAGTGCCCCCATTGTTGCCAGATAGTGCCCCCCATTGTTGCCAGGTAGACCCCCCCATTGTTGCCAGGTAGACCCCCCATTGTAGCCAGGTAGACCCCCCATTGTTGCCAGGTAGTGCCCCCTCTGTTGCCAGGTAGTGCCCCCTCTGTTGTCAGGTAGTGCCCCCATTGTTGCCAGGTAGACCCCCCATTGTAGCCAGGTAGACCCCCCATTGTAGCCAGGTAGTGCCCCCATTGTAGCCAGGTAGACCCCCCATTGTTGCCAGGTAGTGCCCCCATTGTTGCCAGGTAGTGCCCCCATTGTTGCCAGGTAGTGCCCCCATTGTTAGCCAGGTAGTGTCCCCATTGTTGCCAGGTAGTGCCCCCATTGTAGCCAGGTAGTGCCCCCATTGTAGCCAGGTAGTGCCCCCATTGTTAGCCAGGTAGTGCCCCCTCTGTTGCCAGGTAGACCCCCCATTGTAGCCAGGTAGTGTCCCCATTGTTGCCAGGTAGTGCCCCCATTGTTAGCCAGGTAGTGCCCCCTTATTGTAGTCAGGTAGTGCCCCCTCTGTTGCCAGGTAGTGCCCCCATTGTAGCCAGGTAGATGGCCCCTAAAGCTAATAAAAATAAAATAATAAAAGTCACTTACCTCACCAGGCTCCTGCAGCTCCGGCCGATCTCCTCAGCGACGCAGGGGAGTGAGTGCAGCCGCGTGTCACTTCCCCTGCGCCGCTGACCTGTATGTACGGTGCACACAGGCGCCGGACATACAGGGGGAGAAGGGAGGAGGGAGCGATCCTTCCTGCCTCCTCCCTGCACAGTGACACGCACCGGGCGGGTGAGCGGCCGCTTCACCCGCCTGTAGGAGCAGCCCGGCGGTAATTTAAAGGACCCCCGCCGCCTGCAGGTGGCGGGAGGAATGCCAACTCCCCCGGGAGGGCGGGGGGGGACCCCAAATAGCGGGACCCCCCCGCCAAAAACGGGAGAGTTGGCATGTATGCTCTTAAAGCTCCTTAACTTTAGATCTGAGCAGTAGGCCTTTGAACCCCATTTTATATAAGATTAAGTAAAAAAATGTGATGATGTTGCAATGATCTGTGCTACACCAGAAAATGTTTATATTTAGTCATACATGTGGTATACAATAAGTAAATAATAACATAGTCTGTAAGAGTGAAAAGATATTGTCATCCATCCACTTTTGCCTGTTATCCTATAGTGTTAATGCTGAGGAAGACAGAAAAAAACCATGATGTATATGCTAATTCTTCTCATTTTAGATAAAAAAAAAAAACCTTCCTAACTTCACTGTGACAAGTTCCTCTGCCATAGTCCCCGGAGTCGATTGCTAAGGTCTTAACAATCGACTTGAGGCCTTAACAACTGGCTTAACAACCAACTGGAAACGCGGAGTCGATTGCTAACTCTTATCAACTGACTTGTCTTGAGGCCTTAACAACCGTCTTAACGACTGTTAGCGACTTCACACACAGTAAATTATGTGATCCCCCAGTGAAGGTAAAAGGGTCCCCCAGTAAGTTATACGTCCTCTAGTAGGTGGTTATATACTTTATATATCTCCCAGTAGGTAGGTGTGTAGTTTACATGTCCCCCAGCAGGTATATAGGCAGGTTATTGAACCCCCAGCAGGTATATGGGCAGGATATGGGTCCCCTCGCAGGTATATGGGCAGGTTTAGGTCCCCCAGCAGGTATATAGGCAGGTTTAGATCCCCCAGCAGGTATATAGGCAGGTTTAGATCCCCCAAAAGGTATATGGACAGGTTATGGAACCCCCATGTATGTATATAGGCAGGTTATGGATCCCCCTGTAGGTATATAGGCAGGTTATGGATTCCCCTGTAGGAATATAGGCAGGTTTAGGTCCCCCAGCAGGGATATAGGCAGGTTTAGGTCCCCCAGCAGGTATATAGGCAGGTTAGGTCCCCCCAGCAGGTAAATAGGCAGGTTTAGGTCCCCCAGCAGGTATATGGACAGGTTATGGATCCCCCAGCAGGTATATTGGCAGGTTATGGATCCCCCAGCAGGTATATTGGCAGGTTATGGATCCCCCAGTAGGTATATAGGCAGGTTTAGGTCCCCAGCAGGTATATAGATAGCTTATAGGCCCCACAGCACGTGTATATATAGGTAGCTTATAGGCCTCACAGCACATATGTAGGTAGATTATAGCTCCTCCCTGCACGTATATAAGTAGATAATAGCCCCCCTCCCTGCACAAATAACAGTAGATAATAGCCCCCCTCCCTGCACATATAACAGTAGATAATAGCATCACTCCCTGCACATATAACAGTAGATAATAGCCCCCCTCCCTGCACATATAACAGTAGATAATAGCATCCATCCCTGCACATATAACAGTAGATAATAGCATCCCTCCCTGCACATATAAAAATAGATAATAGCCCCCCTCCCTGCACATATGACAGTAGATAATAGCCCCCTCCCTGCACATATAACAGTATATAGCATCCCTCCCTGCACATATAACAGTAGATAATAGCCCCCCCCCCTGCACATATAACAGTAGATAATAGCATCCCTCCCTGCACATATAACAATAGATAATAGCCCCCCTCCCTGCACATATAACAATAGATAATAGCCCCCCTCCCTGCACATATAACAATAGATAATAGCCCCCCTCCCTGCACATATGACAGTAGATAATAGCCCCCCTCCCTGCACATATAACAGTAGATAATAGCCCCCCTCCCTGCACATATAACAGTAGATAATAGCATCCCTCCCTGCACATATAACAGTAGATAATAGCATCCCTCCCTGCAAATATAACAGTAGATAATAGCCCCCCTCCCTGCACATATTACAGTAGATAATAGCCCCCCTCCCTGCACATATAAGAGTAGATAATAGCCCCCCTCCCTGCACATATAACAGATAATAGCCCCCCCTCCCTGCACATATAACAGTAGATAATAGCTCCCCTCCCCGCACATATAACAGTAGATAATAGCATCCCTCCCTGCCCATATAACAGTAGATAATAGCCCCCCTCCCTGCACATATATAAGATAATAGCATCCCTCCCTGCACATATGACAGTAGATAATAGCCCCCCTCCCTGCACATATAACAGTAGATAATAGCCCCCCCCTGCACATATGACAGTAGATAATAGCCCCGCTCCCTGCACATATAACAGTAGATAATAGCCCCCCTCCCTGCACATATAACAGTAGATAATAGCCCCCTTCCCTGCACATATAACAGTAGATAATAGGCCCCCCTGCACATATAACAGTAGATAATAGTCCCCCTCCCTGCACAAATAACAGTAGATAATAGCATCCCTCCCTGCACATATGACAGTAGATAATAGCCCCCCTCCCTGCACATATAACAGTAGATAATAGCCCCTCTCCCTGCACATATAACAGTAGATAATAGCCCCCCTCCCTGCACATATAACAGTAGATAATAGCCCCCCTCCCTGCACATATGACAGTAGATAATAGCTCCCCTCCCTGCACATATAACAGTAGATAATAGCATCCCTCCCTGCACATATAACAGTAGATAATAGCCCCCTCCCTGCACATATAACAGTAGATAATAGCATCCCTCCCTGCACATATAACAGTAGATAATAGCCCCCTCCCTGCACATATAACAGTAGATAATAGCCCCCCTCCCTGCACATATAACAGTAGATAATAGCCCCCCTCCCTGCACATATAACAGTAGATAATAGCCCCCCCCCCTGCACATATAACAGTAGATAATAGCCCCCCTCCCTGCACATATGACAGTAGATAATAGCCCCCCTCCCTGCACATATGACAGTAGATAATAGCCCCCTTCCTGCACATATAACAGATAATAGCATTCCTCCCTGCACATATGACAGTAGATAATAGCCCCCCTCCCTGCACATATAACAGTAGATAATAGCCCCCCCTGCACATATAACAATAGATAATAGCCCCCCTCCCTGCACGTATATAAGTAGATAATAGCCCCCCCCCTCTCTGCACATATAACAGTAGATATAGCTTCCCCTCCCTGCACATATAACAGTAGATAATAGCCCCCCTCCCTGCACAAATAACAGTAGATAATAGCCCCCCTCCCGGCACATATAACAGTTTATAATAGCATCCCTCCCTGCACATATAACAGTAGATAATAGCCCCCCTCCCTGCACATATAACAATAGATAATAGCCCCCCCTCCCTGCACATATAACAATAGATAATAGCCCCCCTCCCTGCACATATAACAATAGATAATAGCCCCCCTCCCTGCACATATAACAATAGATAATAGCCCCCCTCCCTGCACATAAAACAATAGATAATAGCCCCCCTCCCTGCACATATAACAGTAGATAATAGCCCCCCTCCCTGCACATATAACAATAGATAATAGGCCCCCCCTGCACATATGACAGTAGATAATAGGCCCCCCCTGCACATATAACAGTAGATAATAGCCCCCAGCATGAATAGAGCTAATTAAAAGTAATAACCTGACAGCACTTACCTGACCTCGCTGCTCCCGGTCTTTTCTTCAGCGGTGTGACGTCACCAGGCCGCACGCGGGCAGCGTGATGACGCGCACACCGCCCATGCACTCCGGCGCGCACAGAGCCGCATCCTGACTGCGGCCACAGATTACTCCGCGGAGCTCTCTGCTCCGCCAAAGCATCTAACTGTATGTGCGTCCGGCGGACGCACATACAGTTAGTCCCGCCACCGCTGCCGTCGCCAAGGTCCTAAGCCCCTAAACCGATAGCTTAGCGACTGGTAGCGGCTTAGAACCCTAACGATCGGCGGCGGCGGCGGATAGCGGCGGCGCCAGGGACTACTCTGCCAGAGTTCCACACTCTCATTGTTCTTACAGTGAGGCATTTCCTTCCATGTTTGTGTACAAACCTTTTTATCTCTACAAAAATAGGAGACCCACTTGTTCTGGATACAATTCTGGGTACAAATAGATCCTGGTAGAGATTTCTTTATTAACCCTTGATATATTTATACATATTTATTGAGTCACCCCAAACCCGTCTTTTCTCTAAACTAAATAACCCTAATGTTGCTAATCTTTCTGAGTATTGCAGTCCACCCAGTCCTTTTATTATTTTCGTTGCCTGCTTTTGAACCTGCCTGAAATCTACATTGTTTTTTATATTGTATTTACAATATAATAGTGCATCTTAATTAAAACACTTCTCAAATAACTCTTGTTAATGTTTCTTACAAACAGGTAGAGGAAGTACATCCATTTTATTACTGAACACAGCTCCATAAAGGTTCTTAAAGGGGTTGTCTCACTACAAGGATTGCTTTTTATGTTAAAGATCTTGCAAAAACATGTCACTTTGAAAAACATGTCCATTAACAGTGTCCTATCTATTCTGAGATATCCCCTCGTGTATGGGCTGCATCAGCTACTCAGGTCATTATAGCTACAGACCAGTTCAATCTCTCATGATAGGCTGCCAGCACTGGTTGCTATAGCTACAGACCTGACTTCTACTGCAGCCTAGTAAGTATGCCCCTGAATTCAAAGTGAAACCAAGAAAACAGGACTGAGGTAGGATGAGTCAATGTAGTGAGACAACCCCTTTACGGTATGGCGTGTGTGTTTTTGTATGTTTAGGTGACTTTGTGTAGATGAGTTAGGCTAAAAACATGCTTCATCTTAAAGTTGCTATAGCCAAGGAAGGATCCATGCCACATGTGCAATGAGGCCATGTTTATTTTTGTAGAAGTAGCTCCAGCCAAAAATGAAAACTAGCCAGCTCTTATAAATTCTTATGTGTACTGACTATTTTAAGCCTTTCTCTTGAAAGTTTAGCATCCAGACTTTGCCAAACACCTACACAAGTAAGAACTACTTCCTGCCACCAGCATTAGTTATTATACCTCATTTTTCTTCATCTGCTTTTAGGTTTTTTAGGTTGGGGCTCATTATGAATTTATGTTATTAGTGAGAATCATGTTTTCTATGTAAACCCCTGTTTTTAGAATTTAAGGACCAGTTTAGACAAGCACAACCTTCCAGTCATCATCTGATAGAGAACCTACGTCTCACTTTCCTTTACTCCTGCGAAGCTAAAGCATTTTCTAGACTTTATGGTCCACAAAGATAGCTATATAAGAAAGAGATCAAGCCTTCATTCAGCTTCGTACAATAGATGTTATTAGAAAATATGAATGTTCCCAAAAATGTGTAATAAAGGCAAAGGCATAGGCTCTGGATGTCGGGTTTCATGGGGTTGCAAACAAGTCACTTTGCTATGTCCAGGACATTTTTATGCAGGGCTATATCAGTGTACTTAGCCTTTGAGAAGACAAGTCTGGCTATGGCTCTCATAAGGGTATAAATTAAAATCATGAAAGTAAAAAAAAACCAACATATGGAAAATTGTGGATCCAATGAAACATATTCTTCCCTATTATCCTATTATTTTGAATTTTCCTGCCATTTCATCTTCTCCTTGCTGTTGGATCACATTTGAGGCAGTTTCTAGGCAACCCACTCAAACAATTTTTAGGGTAGATCATACAGTGCAGCCCTTATTTGTTTAGGGAGGAGTGGTAATTTCTAGCCTCTATAAAGTTTTCTAAGCTTGGTAGCATGCCACAAATGATATCGGTTATGTCCTTCTAGTAATCTGCCAAGTGTTTGTATTCAGTTACCTACAGTTTTAGTCTTTTGTATATCTTAGGACATGGAAAGAAAAGTTCTATAAGATAAGGCGCTAAACAACACTGGGGTGTAACTGGATAAAATGAATGCTAAAATAAAAAGGCTGGAAATTAATTCCTATTTAGCTTTTTATTATCATTAAAGAATTTAAGAGGATAACAGCATAAAAATGTGGCATAAAACTATATAAATAACATTAAGAGCAACGTATTTCACGGACCACACTGAGTCCGCTTCCTCAGGCTACAATGATGGGAAGATACAAAGAGGCACTATTTAAACTGTGAGACGCAAAAATAATAATCACAATATGAAACAGCACATTAAAGCAATTGCTTTAATATGCTGTTTCATATCGTGATTATTCTTTTTGCCGCTTCACAGTTTGTTTGAATAGCGCCTCTTTGTATGTTTGTGTGTTTTCCTAGTTTTATCTGGGAGTTGTGTTAGCGTGCGGCTCCTTTAAGACTGCTGCCCAGGCTCAATCTGGCTTTAGAGCAGCCCTGATTGACTCCTCCTCTGTCCAATCTGTGGCTGAAGTGGGCTATTTAAAACTTGTCCTTTCCTCTGTCCCTTGCCTGTGATTCCTTCTGTTTCCTGACCTGCTGTTTCTCATTTTTCGCGCATTCTCTGGTTCCTGGCTTAGTTTTTGGTTATCCTCTGCTCCATGATTTAGTACTGCAATCCCTCCTGGCTCTGACCCCGCTTGTCTGACTCCTCTGCTCCACAATTTGGTACTGCGATCCCTCCTGGCTCTGACCCCAGCTTTTCTGATTTCTCTGCTCCATGATTTGATACTGCGATTCCTACTGGCTCTGACCCCGGCTTTTCTGACTCCTCTGCTCCACGATTTGGTACTGCGATCCCTCCTGGCTCTGACCCCGGCTTGTCTGACTCCTCTGCTCCTTAATTTGGTACTGTGATCCCTCCTGGCTCTAACCCCGGCTTTTCTGACTTCTCTGCTCCATGATTTGGTACTGCGATCCCTCCTGGCTCTGACCCTGACTTTTCTGACTCCTCTGCTCCACGATTTGGTACTGCGATCTGTCCTGGCTCTGACCCCAGCTTGCCTGACTCCTCTGTTCTACAATTTGGTACTGTGATTTCTCCTGGCTCTGATCCCGGCTTTTCTTACTCCTCTGCTCCATGATTTGGTACTGTGATCCCTCCTGGCTTTGACCCCGGCTTGTTTGACTACTCTCCTTTGTTTGGTATTCGTATTGTCTTCTGTTTGTCCTATTTGTGCATCCTCTGGTGTTTGGACCCAGGTTACCTCCCTGTCAGAGTAACCTGGGTCCTTTGCAGTCAAGAACATCTGCTGGAGAATTGCTGTTAACAGTTCTATCCTGGGAAGTTGCCCGCTCCCAACAAGTTGTACTTGCTGATCTGTCTAAGGAGTCTCTAGGTCCTAGAGCCATTTGCTAATTTTAGGGTCAGTGGTAGCTTAGAGATGCTTTAGGTTTTCTTTAAGGGACAGTTAAAGGTCATTGCAGTGTTGTGTTAGGGTTAGTGTTAGGAATAGGTCTAGAGGAAGATTCATGTAGTGTTAGTTAAGATCTGAAATGTGTCAACAATTTTTCCTGCCATTATTCACAAATACTCGATATGTTTTTTGTACCTATTTTATGAAGATTATTCAAATACAGTAAATAAGGATATGTTTTGATCCCATTTGGACTGTTGCTGGTTCTCATATTTTTTTGATACCTGCTATTTGAAGATGGATATAGAATCCTCATGTTCCATACACCACACATAGATGAGCCGGTTCTACTTCTGGGTATATTCCAAAAAGCTATTGCATTGCTATTCATTATCCTGCTTCATGATAGAAGCCATTTGTGGTATCACCTCCATTCATGTCTCTGCCATCATCTCCCTAATCGTTCTGCTACTCCATCATCAGTTGGTGAGTCCCTCCTGTTTGCCTGTTTACACACTTCTAGCTTGTGCTGAGCAGCATCTTTACACCTATGTCATGTAAAAAAAAAATACAGAAATGTTAACAACGCCAACGCTAGGTTTTCGAGGCTTTTTATGTCTCGGCTTCTTTCATACACCATGCATTAATTATGACGCTAGTGAAATTGTTAAGACATTTTTTCTGCAATTTTTGTATGTTTTTGCAATTTTTATTCTGTAATTTCTACACCAAATAAACAATTTGTGCTCGTACCCTTAAAAAAGAGAAGCCATATTTTTTTAGCATTCACTTTGGCATACACGTAAGCAAGATTTTAATTCATATTAACTTTTATTATGGGTTAAATGCTGGTATCACAGTGCATGCCGCGGCCCCTGTCTCAGACCACGGTCGTGCCCGTGCTTCTGCTGTGGTCCACTCTGTGTCCCTGGTGCCAGCAACAGCGTCCACTGCCAGCATGTACTCACAAGTCCCGGCTCCTGTCCCTATTGCTGCGCCAGCTCATCTGTCCTCGCACCTGCTCCCTGGCGTGCGCATTGCAGTACATTAGAATTTAAAGGGACAGTGTCCTAAATACCCTGCCAATGACCTGTGACCCCTTGTTTTAAAAGGAATGTCCTGCCCCTACCTCAGTTTCAGTGTGTTGATGTCGGTCATAGAGCTTAACCCCTGTCTACTGTGTATCTGCTGCTAGTCCAGTATACCTGCATTAACCCTGTGTTACCTAGTACCATTAATGTTGTTCCTGCTGCTGCACCAGTCTGCTAATCTATTGCTGTATCCTGCCGCTGTACCTGCCAGTTACCTGCCTAGGACCTGTTACCCATCTACGACTACACCTGCAGTATCCAGTCACCTCTGCCCGTACCCCGTGTCCCTAGTCCTGCACATAAGCTGTCACCGCGGGTAGACATGTCAGGGGTAATGACCTGGGAGTTCCCCGCAGCGAAGTCCTTCCAGCCTTGCGGCAGGCTCCATAGACTCTACTCCCTGGCATGGTCTCTAACTATACTATCCTTGCCTACGGTGATCATAGAGGATCCACCTTTATCCAGCATTATACCCCATTAAACCGTGACAGCAGGGAAATTGTAAATGTGCCATTTTTATTTAATACCTTTACCACCGACTACAAATTATGTGTTTTACATATTGAAAAGGCTGTTACAGTTAAAGAGACACCAAATATGTTATTTACTGTATTGTGATGATTAGTTTATTAAATCTTGTTTATGGTAATTATTTTTACATTTATGTTTACTTTATGTTTTGCTTTGTGTTTACACAATTCTGCTTGATTTCATAGTAATGTTCAAACGGCTTATTTTGATGTGGTTTTTGGGAGAGGTTTTTGTAGCGTTTCCGCTCCCAAAACCTCACCCAAAACCTCACCTGAAACATGCTTCTTCAGAAGAGGTTCTAGAGGCGTTTCTTGTTTTGGGCCACGTTTTGGATGAGGTTTTTTTGACAAGGTTTTCACCCATACAATTTAATAGCCAGGACGAAAACCACACCAAAAACGCGCCAAGAACTATGCCGAAAAACACGCCTAAAACGCGCCTAAAACACGCTTCAAGAATTAACATGACACTTCTTTGAGCACTGATAGGTATAGCCATGTTATAAAACCTCGTTATGTTGTGACTACATCACGTGGGTTTTACTTTGTAAATCAAATTAAATGATAAATGGGGGCGGTTGTGAAAGGCATTTGGAAGAGGTTTTGGGCGAGGATATGCTCTAGAAAAACTTCATCAACAAATAACACCACCTAATAAATTACGTAGGTGTGAACATGGCCTTATCCTTACAAGAAAAAACCTTGTGACTTTCTTTTAACAACCTTTTTCTATCATGTACTGGCACATAAAGATATATATTGATACACATATCAGCTTCAGCTTGACTGTAAATGGCTGCCCTTTATGAGTACTATAGGCTGGAGAGGTCCTGTCTCATAGAGGACACATGAAAGCCACATAGTTCAATCCGTCTAGCATGTCTGCCTCTCTTTAAGTGTTGGTCCTAAATTTGAGTCATGGCAAGAATGAGGCAAAGGAAGAGGATAAGAATGAATTAAATGCATAAATTGCTCATTATATTTCTTATCATAATTAATTATTTAGTTCTGAGGCATGGAAAACACATGAATGTATGGGTTGTCTTCTGGTTATAATACACATAAGGTTTTAGTCATTGGCTCACAATATCCATGGCTCTACTTGTACCCCCATCAACAGCAGATCCTGTTGGCTACCATTTTCTACATTCAAAATTGTCAACAGATACTGTTAACATTAGCAGGAGAGGTTGAAAGCTATCTAATGTGTATGTAAGTTTTGAATAGGGCTTCAACTGACCTTGAATATACAGCAGGACTCAAATTTTTTGTATCATTATTGTTTATTACTTTTGTTCTTTTCATGGGATATACACTGAAGATTTGACTCTATGGAAAGTAGTCAGTCGTCTTACAGCTTTGCTATAACAGTGTAACTTTGGTGTGCCCTCAACCTATACATCTCAACACAGTCAGACATCAATATCTACAACCGCTGGCATCACAAAAGTGAGTTACACCCATAAATTGAAAATGGACATATCTTTAGTTGAAGTTTATCCTCTCGGGGATGTCAGCAATGTCAGACATTATTTGGATGCACAGTGTGTGGCGTATGATCTGTCTGCAACGACAGACTGACTCCCCCACCCCTCATAGGTAATATATGTATAATTTTAAATAGACTTCTCTGGATATGAAGCTGAGATCTTGCAATCTTACATCTTTGGTCGACCATGGCGAGGCCTGTTCTAAGTGGAACCTGTCTTATTAAACCACTGGAGGGTCTTTGCCACTGTCCTGCAGCTCAGTTTCAGGGTGTTGGAAGCTTTAGGTAGAGCAACAATTCTTTTTTTCTAAGATCCGCAAGTCATTTCTTTCGCCATAGAGATGCCATGTTTAAACTTACAGTGACCAGTATGAAGAGTGTGTCGAGAGAGATAACACCAAATTTAACAAATCTCTCCTCCCCATTCACCATGGAAAGTGGCAAATTGAACACAATTTGTTAATTTTCACTTAGGGATGTACTCACTTTTGTAGCCAGCAGTTTAGGCATTGATGGCGTGTATTGAGTTATTTTGAGGGCACACCAAATTTACACTGTTACACGAGCTGTACTGTTACATCCGTGCCCATCTGGGCTTTTGTGCCATCCTCTGTCCATAAACTATGGTGGAGGATGTGGTGTTGACTATGATTTTGTACTTTATTGTATTTTGTCTTGCACTGGTCTGAACACTGCTCTATCTTACTCCTTGCTGTGTTAATTGAATTCCACCACACCTGTCTGTTTTACTTGCTGACTCTGTTCTGAGCTGCAGATGGTTACAGCTAGTTGTGATTGACATTTGTTTCCCCACTTGCATTTCTTCCTTACAAGTCTGTGATCTGTGTGGCCTGGATGTCCTGGACTGGGACTCTGACATCCCAGACATCCCAAGAATACAGTTAGCCCTCTACCCAGTGCTTGGAATAAGTCTTCTTTGGATTTGGCTGATGTTTACCTTGGATTGCTACTTTTGGATTCCCAACCTCTTGCTTGCTCTCCTGACCCTCTGTATTCTTACTGATTTTGTACTGGTTTTTCATGCTTAATTTCTGACCCAACAATTCTTTTGTGTTTGTTTGTCTTGTTTGGTCTCTGTGTACACTTTAGAATAAGCAGGTAATGTCGTCCAGTTGTCGCCAAACACTTAGGGTCGGACCAGCAAGTAGGTAAGGACAGCTGGGAGGGACTTGTGCGAGGGTTCACTGTCATGTCTTCCCTACCTATCCTTACTGGTCGTATGTTCCTAACATGTACACTAACTACTTTCTATTGTATCAAAGTGTCATATCTTCATTGTTGTCCTATGGCAAGATGTAATACAATATTTACAAAAATGTGAGGGGTGTACTCACTTTTGTGAGATACTGTATATAAGGACCTTAACGTGTTGACGTTACTGAACCTTTTGTACCTGTGACATATTTTTTTTGCTAGAGGAGTTGATAACTCTTTATTAAATAAAGGAAAGGCCTGGAGTATATAACCTGCTAGAGTAGTCTGAGATTTCATGTTATGATCAGCTACATCCTCACACACATCACTAAAGATTTAGAGTGAGGCCAGAAATACGCATAGATCATCGCATACATGACTCTTACGTCAGTAACTCGTAATTAGAAGATGCAGATCATCTGAGAGTGTTTGCTTTTCTGGTATCTGGATATAATCACAGTTGTGTAATCCTAGATGCTGCTTTTACGGAAAGGAAGGTTCTCACAGAAAAATAGTGTATTACTCTATTGTCTATTTGCCCTTCCCATGAGGGACCTCAAGCTAAATAAACTTTATGTATTAATGTTAACAACTTTTGGTACTTAACCTCCCACCCCACTATAAAGGCTACCTAATGTACCAATTCTGCCCCTTTAATCTCTGCATGGTGAAATATCTCTTGATTCCCCAATATAAATAATTTCTTCGTAGTTACTTATTATTACACATTCACGGTTTTTTAACTAAAATTTACAGTTGTGCTTCTACTTGAATTCATAGACCATTTATAATGCAAATGAATAACTTCTTTAATTCTAGTTACAAATTTGTTTATATCCTGTCAATTTACAATTTATATTAAAGGGGCTGTATCATTACATTAAATGGTCTTCAGAATAAGGGGACAGTGTAATACAAGCAACTTTGCAATGCGATTTCATTTGCAAAAGCTGTCTTGTTTTCACCTGTCATCCCCTTTATCGTCTCTGGATAAGTTCATAGAAGACTCGGATTCATCCTGTTAACAAACCTCCAGATGTGTGAGGGAAGTGTTCCAGTGCTCTGCTGTTCATTAGAAGACTGTCTAGACTGAATGCAGGGCTGTTGGTTTGATAATACAAAAATTCTACTTACAAATCAACAGACGCCATAGGGAGAGGAACGACTCAGTGACTGTGGGACTCACGGGACAGAACGAGGGGGGGGGGGTGCTTTCCCATCCCACTGATATCAAGCAAACACATTGACTAGGGAGCGTGCTCATGAACAGTGAAAAAAGGGGGGGATGACGTCATCCCCCATTCATTAAGAAACACCCAGCTGGGTGGGGAACGTACAACGCCCCCTGAATTTTGAGGAACTGTGAAAATGAAGCTACAAAGGAAAAAAGCCAAACTGATGAAGCGTTACATCCCCTTTAACAATTATTTAAATCTCAATTGCACTGGAATATTACGCAAAACTCTCAGTGTTATTGCAAAGTTACTTTAAATGGGGTTTTCCAGAGCTTTTAAAAATCTCTCTACCACCTTACACTGTGCTAACATAAAAAAACTAACCCATACTTGCCTCACCAGCATCAACATTCCAAGCTCCAAAATTCCCCACGGTCCCTCAAAGATGATATCACGTTACTGGGATCCTCTTGAGGCTTAAAATCCAATCTCTGGCCTTAGCAGTAACACATGCACTGCAATGTACTTGAGGTCAGTGAATGGCTGCGCCATCATTGTGTTCTGTGCATTGGGACTGTGTGCATAAGGAGGGGGGATGTGGATTGTAGACTCTTTTCGACCATGAAATCATACCAATTTTGTTGGTGAATGCAGGACACCCATACGTGCTGCTATGTTTCTATAGCTTAACATTTAGGCTTTGTTCACATGGCGTCTTTGACCTCTGTGATTACATATGCTTTTTGGATTTGTGTGTGGATATGTCTGTCAGTCCCAAACGCGATCCAAACACGTATCAGAAATAAAAATTCCAAGTGTGAATTTTACATTGCTTTTTATTCTAGTAACCTGCAACGGCACTCACACGAGTAATCACCGATGGGCGCGTTCACTGCGGTCTTTTGGATACGTTCCATGAATTGAATGGATTTTTGGCGTCTATTTGTAGCGGGAAAATCGGATTTTCAGCATCAATATGCGCGGAAAACGGATTTCGCCGTCAAAATGCGTGGAAAATGGATTTCGGTGTCAAAATGCGCGGAAAACGGATTTCGGCGGCAAAGTGCGCAAATAACGGTTTTTCTGGCGGCAAGATCACCGTGCGGCGGGAAATACGGATTTCGACGGGCATAATGCTCAAAAATTAACGGATTTCGGGTGGCAAAATGTGAAATAATGGGCATTTGGTGGGCAAACATGCGCAAATAACGGATTTCTAATCGGCAATAAATGCGGATAAAAAATGGAATTTGGCAGCAAAAATACGCAAAAAATTGATTTTGCCGACAAATACGCAAAAAATGGAATTTGGCAGCAAACAGTGTCAAAAACGGATTTTGGCAGAAATATGCGTTAAAAATGGATTTAAGCGGGAAGATGTGTAAAAAGAAAAAAGTTTTTTTCTGGAAAATGCATAAAAAAATTATTTTTTTTTTGCGTCAGAAGCCAGAGAACTTTATTAGTGTCAAAATCTGTAAAGAAAAGAATTTTAGCACAAAAGTCCGTGAAAAAAAAAACCTGATTCTTGCGCCAAGATCCGTTTAAAAAAGAGCATTTTTAGCGCCAGAAGCGAGAGAACTTTATTAGCGGGGAAAAAATCTTGAATTGCGCAAAAATCAATTAGCATACAAAAAGCTTGATCGCTAGATTAGGAACCAGGACATCATCGAAACTTGTCTGATGCTTCTCTGGCAGCTTGCTGGTGCACAGAGAGGCTTTGCAGTACTGTCTGTAGCAGCTACCTCCGGGCTCCACAAATATCATGGCTGCTGCTCCTTGCAGACAATAGTAGCAGAGCTGAGTGCTACCACTAACAGGGAGGGGCCCTGGGAGGGATTCTCTACTGATAGCTAATGAGTACGGCCGACTTTTATGGCAGCTGCAGGTGTGTCCTGTAATTACACAACAGCCGTAGGTTTTCTCTGAAGGGCAGTGCTCTTTACACCAGGGAATCTGTTAACTGTTCTTTTCACAATTCAACATTACGCAATCTGAGATATAAAAGGGTTATAGAAAACAACTATTACTGCAAAAAAAAAATATATCGAAACACAAATCCCATTCTAAACCTTTACTGAATAGTGAATGTTAAACATTATAACCATTCATTATATGTTTAACCCTTTACTTGCTGCAGTGCCTGTTTTGACCTCTTACTGACAGTGTCCCATTTTTGATAAATATGTCATGTGGCAATTTATGTGAGAATTACTTTTTGATACTTTTACTATTCCATGTGTAGTCCAGAGGACTGTTTTCTTGTGACACTTTGGGCAAAATGCTTGATAACTTGCGACATCTAAAAACTTTTACCTCCGTGCCTTGTTTCAGTGTATAGATCACACAAGAATTTATGAAAGTGGTGTCGGTGTGTGGCATAAATTATTAGCTTAGTCCCGTCTAGGTTTAGTTTGGCGCACCACGGTTCTTGGCGCATTCAGTATATGCATCAAACTATTGGGTACTGAATGAATACCAGAATGTGCAGTGGCTGTTGCAGAGCTATTAATAGAATATAAAAACAATTGGAACAAATTGGGGGGGGACCCTTTCTGGTCTTCTCTATAGAGGTTAACCCCGCCTTAAGGACCATACCTAGTTTTGGGACTTCCTGACACAGCCCTATTTTTGTAAATCTGAACATGTGTCATATTTGTGAGTATACTTTTTGACACTTTTTTACCTATCCACGTGTTTCAGAGTTTGTGTTCTCGTGTCACGTTGTGCCCTTTATAGTAGTAAAGAAATTTTTATCCATACAATCCTTGTTTGTTTGTGTATAAATATCAAATTTCATGAAAAATTTGGTATAATTTGCGATTTGGAATGTTGCAAATTTTTCTGGTGCAAGACAAGATAATTATTCACAGTCAAAAATAGTTTATAACTAGCATCTACCATATGTCCACTATAGGTTGGCATGTATTTTTAATGTCTTTTTTTTTTTTTTTACGACATTAGAGAGCTTAGAATATTTTATAGTAATTTTTTCACATTTCTTTTCCAAGAAAAATTTGCTTTATACATTTTTTTCGGGTCCCATCCAGTTTCTGACTGGCCTTTGAGGGGCCTCGCAATGTTAGATATACCCCCATAAAGTGACACCATCTGAGAAAACTTGAACCCCTTAAAACGTTTTTACAACATTATTTAGCGTTGTTTGGATTTCCCCTTTAAGATTTTTCACAGAAATTAAAGCATAGTGGAGGTGAAATTTCTAAATTGCACTTTTTTTGCTGATTTTAATTATTTTATCCATTATTACACTGGAATACGTAAATGTGACTAGGTAAATGCAACTTAATACAATTCTCCCAAGGTCTGCCGTTTTTAGATGATTATTTCCCATGTGTGGCACCTATAATGCATTATTGGCTCATCCATAAGCCCATGAAAATAGGAGGTGAACCTACTATATCTGGGGTCTCATTTTCAATACGATTTCTATTTTAGGGCATTTCAGGTTTTGGAGGACTCCCTAAGGTGATAAAACTTAATAAACACCCCTATATAGGGACCGCATATTGGGAAACTAACCCCTTAGGAATCTATCCAGGGGTTGCATTGAGTATATAGACCCCGCAGTTGGATTCACAAATTTTTTTAGCATAAGGCTGTGGAAATTTAAAACTCAATATTTTTTCAATAATCTGCAATTTTAGCTTAAAATGTTTATATATAAAAGGAATCCGGGAGAAAATGAACACTTAAAACTTTGTTAAAGCAATTTCTTCCTAGTTCGGCAAATTCCCCTACATGTGGGTGTAATAACTGCATGTTTGGGCGCATGGCAGGGTGTATAAGCGGGAAGGGCAGCAGATATTTTGGCTTTTGGAATACGATTTTGTTTGGGGCCATGCTCGCATTTTGCAATGCCCCCAAAGTAGAAGAACAGGCGTAACTTCCAGAAGTCGACCCATTTTGGATTCAACACCCTTCAGGGATCTCTTCTAGGGATGTCTTCTGCATTTTAGGACACAGGTGTTCCATAGGTTTGTTTTGTGCATTGGGCAATGGAAAATGGGGGGAAAAAATGCTGTTCGGTCATTGTTTTTTGGAGTTTCTTTTATACCAGCATTTCGCGCCTGAGTGTTTATGAAGTGATACTTTACTTGGGGGTCGTGTACAATCTACCATTGATATTAGATCTTATATAGTTTTTTCTGTTTTATTACTTGTTACAAGTAGAAATTTCGTCGATTAAAAAAATTGCGTTTTTTTGTTGTTCCTATTCTGACAGCCATATACTTTTTTTTTTTGCTGTGTGCAGAGCTGTGTATGGGCTTGTTTTTTGTGGGATGAGTTGAAGTTTTTTTTGGCTACCATTTATGGGGTGATATGATGCTATGTTCACTTTTTTATTAAGGTTTTTGTGAGATGTTTGAAACCAATATACAGACCAATCTTGGTAGTGTTTTTTATTTTTATTTTTTTTATCCGGTCTCTGTACGGTATATTTGCCATGGTGCTTTACTCAGCAGGTATATATATTAGTACTCCAGATACCCTATTTTGTATTTTTTTTATGTATCTTCACTGCTTTTTATACAATTAAAAAAAACCGTTTATTCACAACCAGGGAAAATACGTTTTTGCATGCCACAGTCTGAGAGCCATAACTTTATAAATTTTGTCTGTGCTTGGAGCTGGTGGGGATTTGTTTTTGCGAGATGAGTTGTCGTTTTGCATTAGTTTCCTTTTATGGGGGGGACAAGGCTTTATGATAGCTCTTTTAAATCCTTTCTTTGGAGGCAAGGGTGAAGAAAAATTCTGCAATTCCGAGTAGTGTTTTTTATGTTTTATTTTTATAAGGGCTCACGAGTGCACGTATCCGTGATAAAGTGTAGCTTTACTCTGGGGGTACACTACGATTATGTCGATTCCCTATTTATATAGTTTATTTATGTTGAAGCACTTTATAACAATAAAATAAGGAAAGTAGTTTTTAGTGTGTAAAACATATATCTTATGCATCCGCTATCTTCGGAGAGCTACTACATTTTTTTGTGTTCCGTTTACAGAGCTGTTTAAGGACTTTTCTTTTCTGCGGGATTTAACTGACGTTTTAATTGGGTCCAACTTTGGCTTTTTTGGAGTTTCTTTGATTCGCTTTTTATTCATTTTTATGTGCTGCGGGATGAACAATTATTCTTAAATCTGTGATTTTTTTTGATTTTTTCTTTAGCCGGTTCACGTACGGGTTAATTACATGACAGATTTTAGGGCAGTTCGTTATGCTCGCGCGATACCAATTATGGGTTACTTTATTATTTTTGATCTTTTTTGGGGCGATTGCCGTTTGTAAAGGGGGAAAAGGGGGTGTACGTTATTTTTCTTTTTATCTTTCTCGTGTTTGTGCTTTACTTGTTTTTAACTTTTTTTACTTTTTTTCACTTTTTCAGTTATTTTTTTTCATTTCCCCATAGGGGGATTTGCATGAGAGACTCTTTTAGATCCTCTCATTCAATTGGAATGAGTACATAGCTTGTAGTGCCTATGACTGGGGTACTATGGTATCTGTCAGTCCGATGCCGGGACTGGGGGCCCACAAGGCACGGCCGGGCATGTGACGTCACAGACAACCGGAAGGCAATTACTGTGTCTCCGTGCTCCGTCTGTAAGGAAGGCAGGGAAGCTGCACAGTTCGGGCGCATCAGTGCGCTGCTGCCACGACAGAGACGCAGGCAGGAGCGATCATCCTTCTGCGTCCTCTATCTAGTTACTGCGACACATGGTCTGCGGAGAATTAAGGGGTTAAACGCCCCCCCGGAGCGACTCGGGGGTCGGGGCCGACGCTGCGGGATGTCAGCTGTAATATACAGCTGACACCCCGCGCCGATCGCGCGAACTTCTGCTTTAGAGTTTGCGCGATCCTCAGGACGTATCCATACGTCCAGATGCGTTAACCCCCAAACGACCTGGACATGTGGATACGCCCAAGGTCGTTAAGGGGTTAAAATAGTTCATTGAGTTTCTTTCCTAATTTAAAATGTATTATGTTAATACTAAAATTTTGTTGAAATTTTTATATTTTTATTTTTTATAATTAAAATCTTACAATATACTTTTTTTTATACTTTTATATTGCATGTTAATTTGTGTTCAGAAAAATGTAGGTCATTGGGTCAACATGCAAGATCACTACCATAGTATTCACTGACATTCTATTCTAGCTTTTATTTTATTTCTAGCCTCCTATGATGTGTTTGTAATCACTGATAATATCACAATAACTCCGTAAATCCCCGATTGAGAACGGGATTAATTGTAGATGGTGTATTGGTTTCATTAATTTATATTATTTAATTGAATATTAATGTTCGATTATATTATTCTAACATTCTAATTTTATATTTTTGTATATTATATAATTTATGATTATTTTTATATTATATAATTTTATTTTTAGTTTATATGTTAATTTAATAGACTTTGATAATAAACATAAATTAGTTTATATTATTTCAGATGTATAAGTTGAGAAATAAGGGATATTTTTGCCCTAATGGCAAATCTAGTTCCATTACAACAACTCATGCTCAGACAGACCACAACAAAATTGAACTGGCTGTTCAAGCAGTTATGTGCCTAGTTTCCATAAATGTGTCTAATCCAACGGATGTGGTGCTACATGCCCCCAGAATGCCACCACATCTTTGGCGCATTGCAAAGTGTAGGATCTGGCGCACAGTGCACCAAACGTGGCTGAAAGATGTGCCATATATGGGAGAAAAGGCGCAACACTCACTTTTGGCGCGTTTCACGTCAGAACAGTGAAAATGACCCATTCATACATGTCACCCATTGTGCTGTAAGTCAGTAAGAAATTTTTGCACATACAATGCTTGCTAATTTGTGAAAAATATCAAAATATTGTGAAAATTTGCAAAAAGTTGCCATTTTCCAAGTTCAAGACAGAAAGTTTTTCCACACAAAATAGTATAGAATTAAATTTTTTTTTATGTATTTATTTGTTTAGGGGGTTAGAGATTTAGTGGTACTTTTTCACATTTTCAAGAAATTTTGCAACATAGATTTTTTTAGGGATCATTTCTGTTCTGACGTGGTTTTGAGGGGCCTATATGTTAGATACCATCATAAATGACTCGTTAAAGTATTCAAAACAGCATTTAGGAATTTTATTAACCCACTAAGTATTTCACAGGAATTAAAGCACAGTGGAGGTGAAATTTCAAAATGTCACTTTTTTGCAGATTTAAAATTGTTATCCATTATTACGTTCGTGTCGTCTGGCTCTGGTCGTCGGCGACTGCTGCTGCGACCATAACTGCGGCTTTGCTTTACCCTGTGTGAACACTGTCCTCTATCTTGGACTTTAATTGAATCCTGGCCAACGCCTGTGGCCAGGAACTTTCCAGCACTCTCTGGGTTAATCTATTCTCTCGGTGATTGAGAGATTATGCTTCCTATCACCTCTGCTCTGTTTCCTCCCCTTCCCTATTTATAGCCACTACTTCCTTCCCTCCTTGCCTGCTATAGGTTATTCCCCTGTAGTTCGCCGGCTGTTCTTCTGTGGTTTCTGTGCTCTCCTGGCCTTTCGCTTTAGACCCCGGTTATCCGCTTTTGCCTCATGTCTCTGTACCGCGCTGCCCGTACTGTTGCTGACTTTGGACCGCCCCCAGTTATCCTCTTTGTCTCACGTCTCTGTACCTCGCTGCCCGTACTGTTGCCGACTTTGGACCGCCCGACTACGCTTATTGTTCTGTGTCTGTTTGTCCTGTTCTGTGTCGCACCTATATCAGTGCCCGCCCTCAGTCTTCCGGTTGGGGCCGGCCTAATAAGGAGTCGGGTTCCCCAACAGGCAGGGACAGGGGCTGGTATCAGAGTCAGGGCCCACTTGTCTGTGTCTGTGTGTGTGTGTCCCTGACTGGTCACTGACATTATTCACTGGATCACGGTAGATGTGACCAGGGATATGTAACCAACATCTATATCCCTCAATACTGCCGTTTTTAGAGATATTCCATATATGGCTCTAGTGCACAATTTGGCTCAACCACAAGCCTCAGAATAGGAGGAGCACCTAATGGACTTTGGGGTCTCATTTTCATTAAGGAAACCCGGGGCCCGGGGCCCGCCGCCCCCCCCCCCCACGGCCCAGGGGGGGCCCGGGGGGCATGACCCGGCACGCTGGGCGCATTTAAAGGTGGCGGGCTCGGGGCGTGGCGTGGGGGGGCGAAGCGGGGGGGTCAGTGAGACCCCCCCTTTCCCGCCCTGTATGTGTCACGCGGCGCGAGGAAAGAGGGGGGGCGCCCGTCCCCTGCGCTCGTCGGAACTGGCGGACGAAAGTGGAGCTGCTGCGGCAGCTCATCGCTGCAAGGGGCGTGATTGGGTGCGGGTGGGCCCGGGGGGGGGCCCGGGGGCCGCGGCCCCCGGCCCCCGAAAATGCAGGCAGGGGGGAAAGAAGGGGAGGGGGGGCCCCGCCCACCGCAAAGGTTGAGCCCTGAGAGCACCCCCGGACTCGCCGTCGCCGGGGGGCCCCCTCTGGGACCCCCGGGCCGGAGGGAAGGGGTCAGGCAGGGGTCTGTCCCCGGCCCGGGGGAGGAACCCGGGTAGGCCGGCGACCCCTGGGGGGGCATGGGCCGGTGGGTCCCTGGTCTGGGCCCGTGCTGCCCTAGTCGTCGCTTGAGGTCGTGGTCGCGGGTCCCCCCACCTGGTGATGTCCCCCGGCCAGGGGGGCAGCAGGGCAGCGGAGGAACTCGGAGGTGCCCGCGGTCGCCGGGGGAAGTGCGGGCCCGGATGAGCGTTGGGGGGGCGGCGGAGGGGCTGGCCTGGCGGTTTGACAACGGGAGGGGGATCCCCCACAGGCCTGGAAGTCACCCCCCATCCCAAGGGCCTGCGCCGGTGGGGCCTCCCCCTTGGGGTTTAGAGGTTGGGCCCCCGGGCCGGGGGGCAGCAGCAAAGGACCCGAGAGGCTTCAGGAAGGGAGGGAAGTTTTAAAGGATGAGGCTGGTGGGTTCACGCCCCCCGCAGCCTGGGGGGTTTTTGTCCTTGTCTGCCTTTTCCTTCTATTTTGCGGGGTTTAGCGGATGGGGGAGTCGGGGGGGTGTTACAGGTCGACGCGGGGGGTACGGCAAGGGGGCCCGGGGGGGAGGGGGTGGCCTGGGGGCTGGCGGGGCTCTGCTGAATTGGGTGGGGCGTTTTTGAGGATGGGGGGAGCGGTGTCGCCGGTGGATGCCTGGGTTTTCCCCAAAACGCCGACGGGGTTTGGGGCCACTGCTCGAGAGGGGGGCCGGGGGTGGTGCGCAGCAGGGGTCGGGAAAAGGGCGAGTGTCACTTTTTTCAGTGCAGACGGAGAAGGAACCTCGGGAAAGCGTGGGGTAGATGTCGTCTCGGGGCGAGGTTATGTTTGCTTTGAGGGGCCTTGGGGGCCCCATTTGAAGCAAGAGGTGAGGGATAGATAGGAAAAAGAAGTACGTGGAATTTTCCCCTTTTTTCCCCCTGGGGAAGTTTAATATAACAAGGGTAAGGAGGATAAAATTAAAAAGGGAAAAAGGAAACGTCGGTGGCGCTTGTAGCAGCGTTCACGAATTGGTTGAGGCGTTTGTATCTTAGAAAGCGTCATTGGGGGAAAAAGGGCCCCCCGGAAAATTGTTGGCATTTTTTGTTATTGGACCGTAGGTGGGATATAGGGGTAGGGGGAGAAGGGCCCTTGGCTCGTTCGACGAGCAATTCCGGCAAAGGAAGGCGGTCCGCCCCTTCTATAAGGTGGGACCACAAAGCATTGGCCTATGGTTGGGGGTGATGGCCCGAAAGTTGGGCGTCCTTTCACGGGGGGCGGGTTTTCCGGCCAAAGCGGGACGGGGGGGGGGGAGGGGGGAGCGGGCAGTCGGGGGGGCCCAAAAGGCGGAGCGTTTTTGGGCAGTTTAATAGTGGCCAGTGTAAATTCGGAAACGGTCCCGTTAAAAACAATCTGTTCGTTCTGAAGGGTCCTTCACCCGTTTCAAAGGCTTCAAGAAAGGAAGGTAAAAAAAGGGAGGGGGGTCGGTGGCCAAGGGGGTGACCCCGGTGAGGCTTGCGCGATGGTTCCGTATCTGGACAGTATCCGGTAGGGAGGGGGCGCGTTTATTGGGGGAAGGGTTTTGGGAGGGGGTTTGGATTCCCCCCCGGGCCCACATTGTTCCTTTTTCCTTGGGAACTTGAGGTCTCTAGGGGCATCCTGCTGTAGTGGGGAGAAAAAACTCACAAAGGAGGTGGTTGGAGGATGGCTGGGCCTTTTGGGGGGAACCCCCTTTTCCCGACCTGGAGTGTCCCCCTTGGAGTTGTCCCTAAGAAAGAGCCGAACAAGTTTCGGGTCATCCATCATTTGTCTTCCCGAAGGGGCAATCGGTAAAGATGGGATCTCCCAAGAGTTGTGTTCGGTGTGTAATTCTTTTGACGAAGCGATTCCTGGTCCGGTTTTGGGGCGGGTTTCATTAATGGAAAAAATGAATAGAGTCGGCTTTTCGTCTGCTGCCGTTACGGGGGGATAGTTTGAGGTTGTTGGGTTTTGTTGGGGGGGTCAGTTTTTTGTAGATCGTTGTCTGCCATGGGGTGTCCATTTGTGTGCCTATTTTGGGCTTTTAGCTTTCTTAAAATGGGTGGTGCGCGGTATCAGGCTTGGATTCTATCATTATTTTTGGGACGCTTTCTTTGTGTGGGCCCCGGGGGGGTCCCCGATTGTGGCTCTCTGCTGCGGGCGATGCGATGGGGGGGGGATCATTTTGGGGTTTCCCGTTAGGGGCCCGACAAGACGGAAGGGCCAAGTACATGTATAAAATTTCTTGGGGATTGCAGACCCCGTTAAGATGGAAGCAGGTTGGGGGAGGAAAAATTGGGGATTTTGGGGTTTCGAGGTTGGGGGAAGGCATGTAAATTTTCGCAAGTTTCAACTTGGGACTTACAGTCTCTGCTGGGGAAACTGAATTTTGCATGCAGGATATCCCCTAGGGGGGGTTTTTTTTTGTCGGGCTTGGCGGTGCCCGTCGGGAATCGAGAAGCCAAATCTTTTTGTAGGGTTTTGAAATGGGGAGCACAGAGAGGTTTTTGGAAGTGTGGGTGGTTTTTAGTGATTTTACAACGGGCGTTTTTGTTTAAGGGGAAAAGAGTGTCAAAACCAAGGTTTAAGATTTTCACGGATGCAGCGGAGCCGGGTTTGGTTGAAATTTTGGCGGGGACAGGTGGTGTGCGGCTCCATGGCCGGCGGTTTGGGGTTTGGGCCCGTCAGTGTGGGAAATTTGGGTTTTTTCGGGCTGTTTCCCATGTAGTGGCAGTGGAGTGGGGGGGGTGAAAGTTTGGGATCGGAAAGTTTGTTTTTTGCGAAAATCTTGGAGTAGTTAGGCCATCAAAAAACCCCCCGCGTCGTCGCCTCGTGGTTCGCCCGTTGCGATTGTTTGGTTTTGCGTGCCTGGAATTGAATTCATGGGTAAGGGCAGTACCCGTGCCTGGGGTTTTGAAATTCGGTGGCGATTCTTTCTCGTTTGGTGGGATCGATTCCGGAAATTGGCTCCATCGGAAAACTGCAATCGGGGGGGAAGCCCCAGTCATCTTTGGGCCGTGGCTTCGAGACGCGCACTGATTCGGTCTTCGCTGTAGGTGGGACCTGGGTGCTTATGAAACAGCCTGGGTACGGTGGGCGGAACTGGGTCAGTGCTTTGGGGGGGTTTTCATGGTGAGAAGGGGTCGGTGCCCTTTTATGTTTTTTGGCACATTGTCAGAGGGAGGGGTGGGCGGTGTAGAGTTCTAGGTTCGTGGCCCGGGGTTTGGCCCTTGGCTTTTAAAATCGGGGTTTGGTGCGGGAGTGCGAAAGGATTGTGTGGCTCGGGCTTTGCGGGGATACGGAGGGGGCGGGGGCCGGGAGGGACGCCAGGAGACGGTGGTCTTTGCAATTTGAGGGGGCTAGGTGGGGGTTGGTGGGGGTTTTCCGGTCCCGGTTTGAATTGACTTGTTCCCTCTCGCGTTTGGTGGCTTTTTTCGGGGCTTTAAGGTTGGGGAGCTGGTGTCCCCCAGTCGATCCAGAGGGGGAGGTCTGCGGGGAAGATGTGGATGTCAGGGGGACATGGTCGTTTTTGATTCGGGGTTTAAAAAAGGAACAGTCAGGCAGGGGCGAATGGTAGTTTTTTTCGCGGGTTCTGGGGTTTTTTGTGTCCGGTGGAACGAGTGCTGGCTTTTTTGGCCTTGCGGAGGGTCCCCCGGGGGCCCTTCTAGTCCCTGAGGATGGGGCCTTTGTCTCCCCTTTTCAGTTTACAGCAGTGTTCAGGAAGGGTGTATAGAAAACATTGGGGTGAATCCGAAGGATTTTTCCCCCCCCATCTTTTTGGAAATCGGGGAGGGCCCCGGGGCCTGCGAGGGGGGGTTTGAGCCCCCAGGCCGTGCGCAGGATTTGGGGGATGGGAAAAGATAGTACAGGCTTAGTGCGGCCAAAACTTGATCTTTAGAAATGGGGGGGGGGGGGGACATTAAAAGGGGGGTTGGGGGGCGCCATTTTCTTTTGTTTCCCTTTTTTCTATTCTAGCTCGTCCCCCTCTCCCCCGTTGGATCTAGGGCATTGTACGTCCATTGGGGGCCCAGCGTGCGGGAAATTCGGGCCCAAATTTGGGGGCCCGTGGGGATACCCCAGGAGTGTGGCTCGGGTTCGTTGGCTGGGGAGGCGAGGCATGCGGTGGGTGGGTGTTTTTGCCCGAAATCATGCGTTTTGCGGTTTTTGGAGACATCCGGACATTTGGTTTTGCATGTGGGGGGGGAAAGTTTAGGCTTGGTGACCTCCCGAGAGTAAAGCGGAAAAATTAAGTTCGACCTTTTTCGATTGTGGTCAGAGTTTCTAATTTGAACATTGTTTGGTCGGGACATTTTTGGTTCCCCCATTTGGGGGGGGCCGGCTCAGGGATGTTTGAATAGGGCACGGTGAAGGTGAAAACGGGGTCGGGGGCAGGCTTTGTGGCCCGGAACGGGGAGTGTTCGTTCGGCATTTGGGTTTTGAGTTGGAGAAGGGAATTTTTTTGGGGTCCGACGGGGTTATTTTACGGGCGTAGGGCTAGATTGTGGGACTCTGGGGATAAAAGGATCAAAGGGCAATTTGGGTTGGTGGGGGCCTGATGCAGAGGGGCAGGCTTGGGTCTGGGGTTTGGGGGCAGGGGGGGTTTTTGGAGTGGAGGGGGAGTTTTGGGGGAGGAAGTATTAGGGATATGATTCCTCTTTTTGGTCTACATTACCGGCCTGGCGAAGGTGGGGCTTTTAGGCTGGGATCCCGGAGAGCGAAATTGGGGGGGAGCCATAAGTATGGCTTTTTGGCCTCCCAGTCAGTGGAATGCGGCTGGGGTAAGTTTTTTTTGTCCCTTCTGGGATTTTTTGGTCGCCCGGTGTTTTTTAGCTCCAAAGGGGGCCTCTGCCCCCGTGGGAGTAGGCACGTTGTTGCCTGGTTGATATTTGGTTTAGTATTTTTTATAGTTATGTTGGTATTTTTGGATGGTTATTTAAAATATATTTTATATATTTATTTGCAAATTATGTTTATGTTGTATTTTTTAAAAAAATCGGGTGCTGTGGCATTTCATTCCAACGGTGGTCTGTGTATTTAAATTTGGGGGAAGTGGGTCACGGGCGCGAGGGGAAAGTGGTAAGTGGGGGGATGGGGTTGGGGGGGGAAAATGGTTTGGGGGTGGGGCGCAGAGCAAGCCTCGTTTGCTCAGGGGTCAAAGGGAAGCGCCGGACCCCCGCCCCCCCCCCCCGGCCCCTAGGGGAGGGGCGGCATGACCCGGCAGGGGCGCATATTGATGCGCTGGGCGGGCTCGGAGGGTGGCGTGGGCGGGGCAGAGGGCGAGGTCATGAGACCCCCCCCTTCCCCCCCTGTTTTGCTCAGTCACGCGGGCGAGGGCAAGAGTCCTCCCTAAAAAAAATTTTTTGGGGTTCATGGGGCTAAGGGTTGTGGAGCAGGGTCATGGTGGCTTGGGCGGCAGGGGTTTTGGAGTTGGAGGGGGAGTTTGGGTGAGGAAGTCTTTTGGGATATGATTCCCCCAGTTTTTGGTTACATTGCCGGCCCTGGCGAAGGGGGGGTTTTAGGCTGGGATATGGGGGAGCGAAATTTGGGGGAGCCTAAAGTTGGCTTTTTGGGGCCTCCCAGTCAGTGGAATGCGGTGGGGGGGAAGATCTTTTTTTTCCCTTGGGGATTTTGGTGCCAGGTGTTTTTTGTCCCAAGGCCTTGCCCCCCCGGGGAGTAGGCACGGTTGCCTGGTTTTATATTGGTTGGGATTGTTATAGTTATGTATGTGTATTTTTGGATGGTTATTTATATATATTTATATATATTTATATGCAAATTATGTTTATGTTGTATTTTGTTAATAAATCGGCTGCTGTGGCCATTTCATTCCAATCGGTGGTCTGTGTATTTAATTTGGGAATGTGGGTCACGGGCAGCGAGAAAGTGGTAAGTGGGGGGATGGGGTTGGGGGAGTGGTTGGTGGTGGCGCATAGAAAGCCTCAGTGTTGCTCAGGGTCATGATTTTCTTTAGGTGCCATTAGGTGCTAAAACTTAATAAACACCCCTAAAAAGACCTCATATTGGAAATTACACCCTTTAAAGAATACATCCAGAGGTGTAGTGAGTATATCAACCCCCACAGGTGTAAATTTTTTTACCGTTAGGCTGTGAAAATGAAGAAATAAATTTTTTTACAACGATCTGCTATTTTGGCTGAAAATGTTTCATTTTACATGGAATTTTGGGAAAAAAAGCACCCCAAAATTTGTTACACAGAAAGCAAGGTTTTTAGCGGGCTGATTTTGCAGAAATTTCGGTTCCAACGAAAAATATTTTTTTTTGCCCACTAAAATGGTGCTTCAGAGTTAACCCTTACCTTGTCAGAAGTGAGGCTGTGCAAAAGATCCGGCCGGAAAAAAACCTTGGTTCCTTCGGTCGGTGGGTTCAGGCTGGTTTTGTAGAAAAATGACAAAAATTCTAAGCCTGCGGGTGGTGATTCCAGCGGAAAAAGAATTTTTTGTTGCCCGCTGAAATGGCGCCGCAGAGTTAACCCTTAACTTTCTGGAAGTAAGGCTGTGCAAAAAATCTGGCAGATAAAACCTTGGTTCCTTGGGAAATGGGGTCAGTGGGATCTGGCTGGTTTTGCAGAAAAATGGCAAAAATTCTAGGCCCGCGGGTGGCGATTCCGGCAGAAAAAGAATTTTTTTTGCCTGCTGAAATGTGTCACATTTACAAAGCCCCAAAGTATCAGAACAGGTGAAACGTTTCAGAAGTCATCCCATTTTGGATTCAACACCCCTCATGGATCTTATCTTGGGGTGTATTTTGCATTTTGAGCACACAGGTGTTCCATAGTTTTTTAGCATTGGGCCATGAAAATATGGGGAGGAGGAAAACGTAGTTCCGCCATTGTTTTTTGGACTTCACTTTTACAGAGTTCGCCTGTACAATAACAATGATAAAAATGTTGTAGAGTTTTTTATGTTTTATTACTTTTACACAATAAAAATGCTTTTTATAAAAAATTGCATTTTTATGTTGTCATATTCTGACAGTCATAACTTTTTTTTTTCTGTATATGGAGCTATATAAGGACTTTTTGTGTGGGATGGTTTGATGTTTTTATTGGTACTATTGCTTTTTATCAAGGTTTCTGTGAGGTGTTTTAAACAAAATACAGCAATCCTGGTAGTGTTTTTTACAGCGGTATAAATGACATGCTAGCTTTACTCCGCAGGCCAATACGATTACAGCGATACCTAATGTGTAGTGTTTTTTTAATTTTTATTTTTAACAGCACTCACCATGCAGTATATGTGACAAGTTAGTTTTACTCTGTGGGTCGATATGATTATTGTGATACCCAGTTTATATTTTTCTTTATGTTACATAGTTTGTAAGGCCGAAAAAAGGCAGACGTCCATCCAGTTCAGCCTTGAGAGCCTGCACAATGTCCAGGACATACCCATACGTCCACTTGCGGGAAGTCACTTCCCACTAGGCTGTATGGGTACGTCTAAAGTCGGGAAAGGGGTAACAGTGATGTCATCAGTGAGGGACTGGGGGGAACACTGAAGCTCTGGTATTATTGAAACAATGATGATCGGAAAGGCAAGTATGGGTTAATCTTCTATTTTAGAACAATGGGAGTTGGTAGGGAGGTTTTTAACAGTCTTGACCCCTTTAATTCCTTAAGCCGAATACCTGAAAAGTACTTTTTGAGCAGCACATTTTTTTTCCGTTTTTGTTTCCTTGCGTTTCAACAGTCGTAACTTTTTGTTTTTTTCAATGATGCAGATGTTTGAGGCCTTGTTTTATGTGGGAGAGATTGTACTTTTTGGGGGAATAGTTTAAATTCACTCATAAATTATTGCAGAATTTTTTTCAATTTTATTTTCAATCTTTTTTGTTTTTTTTTATTATTTTTTACATCATTCACATTCCACACTTAATAACATGTTAGATTAATTCTACAGGTTATTATGGTTGTGTGGATACCTAATATGTGTAGGGTTTTTTATTTGTGTGTGTAATATATGCACAATAATATTTTATTAAATATTTATGTTTATTTTATTATTTATCTTTTACTTTTTTTTAAACATTTTTATGTTTTTACTTTTTTTTTAAAATCCCATGAAGGGATAAGTGTTTTACAATTTTTTTACACTTAGTAATGTCATGTAATATTCATATATGCTAATACATTATAAACTGTGTCAGTTTGACACAGGCAGCAATCAGGGCTGCACACAGTGTGCCCTGATCATTGGTTTCTTACACAGGCTACTCTAGGACCCTAGAACTGACTGCAGCTGTTCCCCGGGCTCTGTCGGGTCACCGGGAGTCTCAATCACCCGACAGAGCAGAGGAATGCTCTTTAATCAAGCCCTTTAGTCACTGACCATGGCAATCAAAGGTTTAGCCGGCTGGGAGCGGAGGCTTCCTCCACTTCCCGTTGCTTGCAGAGACTGTGCTAAGAACAGGCTGTGAAGTACAGCTCTGCTCCTAGCTCAGTTGCAACGCTAGGAGCCGCAAAACACCTATGTCTGCAGCGACGTCAAAACCTGAAATGCCCGATGTCAAAAGACAGTGGTCGGTCGTTAAGGAGTTAGATTGAAAACAACAATTTTACCTCCTCTGAAATTACAGGAGTTGTCCATTTTAAAAAAAATAAAATAATAAGCTGCCCAAAGCTGTTTTCTTCCTGTCTCCATGCAAATGGACTTCATTGCTGCAGCTGCTAATTGGTTGCAGAGGTCATGTGCCACTACTTTACATCACCATTCAGAATTGAACAGGTCCAAACAGTGAAGTAAGGCAATTGCACGTGACTGATGCAGTCAATCAGCTGCATCTATGTATTGGTAGATATGGAGCTGGAGATGCGTCACTTTTGATTCTTTCATCTCATTTTTTTTTTTTCAAAATAACACACATATTACTACAGTGAGGATATTTTATACAGCTCTTTGCACATGGACCCTTTAATACTTTGACATTCATTGGCACCAGAAAATGAAGCAGAGCCCACCATAGGACACTACATCAATCCTAGATGAGAAGGAGAAAATTAATAGGAGCATATGGTGTCATGCTCACCTTTGGTGTTTGTACTGTGAGTACAACACCTATAGTTGCACCGGTTTATATTAAAGAGGTTGTCTCACTACAAGGATTGCTTTTTATGTTAAAGATCTTGCAAAAACAAGTCACTTTGCAATATATGTCCATTGACAGTGTCCTACCTATTCCTAGATATCCCCTCTTGTTTGGGCTGCATCAGCTCCTCAGGTCGCTATAGCTACAGACCTGTTTGATCTATCCTGATAGGCTGACAGCACTGGTTGCTATAGCTACAGACCTGGCTTCTAGTGCAGCCTAGTGGAAGCCAGTAAACACGCCCCTGAATTTAAAGTGAAACAAAGAAAACAAGACTAAGGTAAGATGAATCGATGTAGTGAGACAACCCCTTTAACTCTGTCGATGGTAAGATCGGACTTCCCTTCAATAATCTATTAAAGGTGTTTTCCCATAATAATTCACAGATAAAATAATTCCCTTTTAAATGTAACCTTTAATAATCCAATATTCTATTAGAAGCAAGCAAACCACAAAACTACAAAACTACTACTTAATGAAATAAAAATATATAAAAAAAAATATATCAATATATCAATAACTCACCATAACTGGCCATATTCAAGGTATTAGGTTAGATTGTAGATATAAAGATGCAGGGTTTTATTCCACAGAAGCGGTAAGTAAGCTGAAAGGTAAAGGATGTATATAGCAACCACCTATGCTCACCCTATTCTGTGTCCTTAAAGAGCGATCCGGAGCCTTGGCCCGAGGTGGGCGGAGGCTCCCAAGACCCAGCCAATGTGGAGTGGCTGCGTCATGAAGAGTGCACAGCTAGTCAGGACGGAGTTCCGGCAGTTGAAGGCGGGTGGCATTCGGCGTCAGGGATAGGTATTGAACAGTCCTTGTTGTCAGTGTCTCCTGCACTATGGTGTAAAATGGCCACTGTTTGAGGGCAACTGCTAGCTCCCACAGCTCTGACTGGCTGCGAGAGTAGGTGCAGGATATTTTGGAGACGGAGGCCTGCCTGCTAGTGACTGGTGGGGTCATCGTTCTCAGCCACCAGAGTGTCCATATGTGAACCCTTGGTTTCCCAGATGCCGCAGGAGCCCTGTCAGGTACCTTCTAGGCTGGTCCCAGAGGTCTGCAGCTGTCAGTCGCTCTGGCTGACCTGGGAGGAATCCTACCAGGCGCTGGAGCTCGGCAGTGGGAAGCAGACTTCAGAGGATGCAAGCTTTGGGCTTACTGCTGCATCTGCCTCTCATCAGGCCCCAGAAGCAGTAGGCCACTCTAGCATGTTCCAGTCAGCGGGCCTACCAGCATTGCACCAGAGAGAGGTGGAGAGTTGTTTCTTCCCATGCGGATGACCACAGCTGCATTGGCAAAAGTAGTTGAAAGTAGGCGACAGTCGGCTGGCCCAGTCGATTTGTTGGTGGGCCATGATTTGGAGCCTTCATGGACTTAGTCATTATCATCTCCTGCCTTACGGCCAGGGCAGGGTTGCTTGGGCTTCTGGAATGTTGAGGTGTGATGTCCCTACTGGCAGCTGTTTGACCCGGCAGGGTCCAGCTGGTGGGCCCACAGCACCTAGGCAACCTGGTGACTCTGTGTATTTGTCATGGCAGTTTCCCCCTATTTTGGATCCCAAGAGGCTGGGATTGTTAAGGAGCAGGATTGACATAACATTCAGGCTGTCTTAGGCTCAGGTGAGGTTTTGTTTGAGGTTGACGACGATAGGGAGATTCCAGGGAGTATTTGGGATTTATTATCCCGTTTGGAGCATGGTGGTGGTATGGTGAGTGGATTTTCCCCAGTGTCGGCATGGGTTTATTCGCAGGTGATGGTAGCTGGTTTGGAGTTGGTGGCTTCACTGCTTGCAGATCAAGGGTCAATAATCCAGGATGACAGTTTCGGTACATTTGAAACAGCAGGTGAGGGGGAAAAAAACAGGAGGTGAGGGATAAGATCTGGAACGATTAACATGTAGAAATATTCTCCTTGTTGCCCCTAAAGAAGTTTAATTTGAGTACAGGATAAAAAGATAAGAGTAAAAAAGAGAAAGGAGAAAAGCATAGGTGGCTGATCCTTCAGACATTTACTAGTTGGCTTCAGGCATTTGTAATTTTGACTAGTGTAATTGGCGAAAAGGCACCAGATAATTGATCTGCCCTTTTCTGTTATATGGACTCCATTGGTGAAACCCATCGGGTTTATGGGGGGCAGGCATGGCTGTAGTATGATGAGCAGTTCTGGCAGCGAAAGGCAATTAGCCTTTTGTCATACTAAAACAAGAACTGTCAAAGTTTCTGTTCCCTGCGGTTCAGAGTTGCTGGTGTCCAGTCCATCATTTGGATGATTTTTTATGCATTGGTCCAGTCAATTCCCTGGTTTGTGGTATGCTTTTGAGGTCATTGTAATTTATAATGCAAAGGTTTAGATCACTGTTGGCTCCTCAAAAGACAGAGGGACCCATCACTTCGTTAACATTGTTTTGGATTCTGAGCGGATGGAGTTCAGATTGATGGAGAGTATGATCACATCTTTGTGGTAAGAGATCGGTTCAGAGTTGTGAAGGATGAAAATTGTTTTGCGGGATTTGCAATCCCTGTTGAGTAAACTTAATTTTGCCTGTTGGATTATGGCAGGGCGACTGGGGGGGGTTGCAGCATCTAATCATTTTATTAGGTTAACTCAGAAGCACAGGGTGGATTTGATGGTGTGGGACTCATTTTGGGGCAGTACAACGGTCAATCATTGATAATGGGGGACATGGTTGAGAATTTTGATGCTGATTTTTTTACTGCTGCTGCTGGAGTGTGTGGCTTTGGGACATACTGCAAGGGATGGTGGTGTACAGTACAGGGTCTTGGCTGGAGAAGTGGGTTGCAGAAGGGTTGGTGGGGAATTTGTCTCTGTTGAAGTCTCCCATAGTTGTGGCGGTTATGATTTGGGCTTATAGGAAGGTTTGATTTCAATATGACAACCTTGGGGTAGTAATGGCTATCAACAGCATGTCCTCATCTTCCCCGCCTGTTATCTGGTTGTTAGCTCTGAGTTGCTTGTGTATTAATTTGTGGGTAGTGGCAATACATGCTCCTGGAGTTCAGAACTCGGATGCTATATAGCTTGCTCACAGTGGGACCAGTCCTTGGTGCCCAAGGTGAAGGTCATGGGAGATGTTTGTCCCTTACACCCATGGGATCTGGTTTACGAGCAGTAGGACAGCTGATTTGGAATTCCTTTTCTGTGGATACGTGGGCAGCATATAATGCTGTCTGAAGAGAATGGAAGGTTTAGTTGGATCAGCTGGGTAATCTCAGGATGGATGAAGATAAGGTGGGTGCTTTGTTGTTTTTGTTAGGTCAGGCATCGGATTCTGGTTGGTTGGTATCGAAGGTTAATCGATTTGTATAGGCGCTCACATTTGGCTTTAAGTTTTGTGGTTTTAGGGATATTACTACGGATTTTGTTGTTGGTAGAGTTTTAATTGGATTCAGGCATGGCAGGACTATGACTGATGCTCATTGCCCTATTTTGTTTCAGGCGTTGGAGCACCTGGGCTCCATGGTGGGTGAGATTTGTGAGAATTTGTGAGGCAGCGCTAGTTAAAATGGTTTCTCCCACCAAGTCATGGGCAGTGGGACTGCTGTGGAGAGATGTGGTGTCATTGGTCGGCAGGGTGGAGTTTTGGATACAGTCCAAAACAGATCAGGTTGACAGAGGTAAAAGGATTGTTCTTCATCGGATGACAGAGGCATCTATGTGTCCAGTTCAGTGTTGTATTAATTATTGGGCCTTGTGGATAGAGGATGGTTCTTTTTTCTGTCATGAAAATGGGTCTTTTCGGTCCCGGTCTCAATTTATGGCTATTTTTAGATGGTGTCTTTTTGCTTTCGACTTGGATATGTCACATTTTGCACCTCATTCCTTCTGGATTGATGCTGCTATGGACATGGCTAATTGAGGTCTCCAGTCCTAGGTGATTTAGAAAATTGGGTTATGGGTTTCAGATATTTTCCAGTCTTATGTTCACCATTAACTGTGTTGAAGTTAGGACAGAGGGATTGATTTGTGTTTAACAGGCAGATTAGGATATGGTGGACTGCGTCGGAATTGATTGTTGTTTTTTCTATTGAGGTCGAGTCTTGTTATGGTGTGTTAATATCCCACATAATGCCTGTTATTTCTCTTTATTGAGGGCTTTTTTTCTTTTTCAGATGATCCTTGTCTAGTTTGAATTTTTAGGCATTCTTTTGTGCACTGTAGTGCTGAGCCTGAGGGCATACATCAAGATAGGCGGCAGATGGGTTTTGCATGGATAATGGCAGTATTCAGATGGCTCGGTTTTAGAAATATGGTTTGGAATCGGATTCACCCAGAATTCTATCATTTTACCGCTTTAGACAGACCTCCTGGTCCTGCATATGGGTGGCAAAGTCTTGAGCATCAGACCTTTTGGGAACTTATGAGAGATATTAAATATGACTGGTTCAGTTGTGGTGTTTGTTCCCTGGGATTATTTTGTCTGTGATTGTTCCTTGTAGGTCCATGCAGGGAGCCCTTTTTATTAAGTGCCTTAACAAAGCTTGGATAACAGTGAACAGGGCGGTTTCAGCTTTTGTGGCCAGGAATGTTTTTTTTTTTTTTTTTTTGTCAAGCATTTTGATTTGGAAGCAGGGCAGAGTAATTTTTTGTGCAGCGACGGGGTTTATTTCAACATGATGGGGATTAGCGAGTTGCTGGTAAAATTTATAAAGGGTGGTTCATCATGGTGATGGCGTCACATTTTTTTAAGGTATCTGCTTAGTCTAGAGAAGGTGTAGGGCTTTTACAGGTGTGCGCTACGTTCTGCCCAGTGTCTAATGTCTCCGACATACCCAGCAATGGACTAATCTGAACGGCCATATATTTGCTACACTAGGACACTTTAGTTTACCACCATTTATTACTTTATATGAATGTTTTAATTGTTGGAAGTGTGGAAGTCTATACACAGATGTTATTGTGAATAGAAATAGGAAGCAAAAGTTTATGCCGTACTTGATCTGTGAATATAGCGAATACTGAGACACTGGAGGTATTTCTCAACTGGTCGGTGTGGTTATTCAAAACAAAAGTTATATGGTGATTATTGTAAGTGATTGTACCGGGTCCATGTGAGCTGGTGTTTTGTTAATCAGCCATTCTTTGGCTTATGGTGCCTCCGAGCCGGTGATTATGGCTGAGGGTAAAAATTAGTTATGTTATGATTTCAGTAATGAGTGCCAGATCTTTGTAGCTCCAAGGATCACCTCTGTATGGTATGGTTATTGGAAAGAATGTATTTATGGCATATACAAATGTGTTTATTTTTTCATAAGTTATGTTTTGCTAATAAATTTGGCCACTGTGGCCATTAAATCTAAAAAGTGTGTTGGAGTTTTCCTTAAGATAAATGGAGGGGAGGTGGTACGGTGGGCATGGGTACAGGTTGGGAGAATGTCTGCAGGATTTGAGAAGAGGGGGCTCCTAAGGTAAGGGAAAACAAGAGGTTTAAATCCATTGAACGACTTCATGATCCTAGGGTCATGCTCTCCCTGAGTGGAGCTTCCATTCCGAAAAGGGTGACCATGTATCTTTTGCCCTTAAAGGCCCCTAAACAAACACCTAATGTTAATCATATAAATATGCCAAACACATTTTGTCAGGAGTCTGACTCTTCAGTGGGGTAAAAGGAAGGGCTAAGTCGAGAAAAATACAAAGTCAGATTAAATTAATAATTAGTATATGACATGATCATGCATGCCACCACCCCAAAAAGGGTGACTCCGCAGAAGAGGGTGGAGACATGCAAAGGACAGTGAGAATTCATATACTAGCCCCCATTGTGCTCACCCCTCTTGATGGATATACATATGGGATAGACATCCTGGATAATGATGAGTTTTTGTATGACTACAATTGGAAACGTATTTTAAGTAAACTATTACAAGTTATATTTTAGAGGAATGGATGTTTTTTTGTTTAAACGATGTTTTCCAGTACTTCAAACGTATCATCTGTCTACAGGAGAGGTACAAGTCTTCTTAATTCAAACACTATAGGACTGTCAGAGATAGCTGAGCACTGTACTCAGTTATCCAGACTATCTTTGGCAGTCCCATAGACTTTCAATAGAGTGGCAAGAAGTATACTTGCCTCCATTCAAACGGTAGGACACAGGACTCCTCTACTTATGATTCTGGGGGTTCCAGTGGTTGGCCCCGACCCTTCAGGCACCGTGGATAGGTGATAAGTTTGGGCTAAGAGACAACCCCTTTATGAAAGAAACAGTGACAGTAGCCTATTTTAAAGGATAAATGTATGCAGAAATATGTATATTCACTGTGTATAGACAATGCAGGGACGCACAGAAGCAAAACAGGAGATTTAATATTTTGAAATTAGCCTATAGTCAAGAACAGAGTTTCACATTTCTATTTACTGTAGTATAAGGTTGTAGAATAATCATGACGGCTTGTCTTGCAATAATTTTAGTTAATGAGAAAGCACCTATTGTATATCATCATACTGAGAACAGTCTGTAGGTAGAAAAAATATGTTTTGTTTCTTTCTGTAAAACCTTATATGAATATTGTGATGCTTTGGAATTTTCATTTGCCAGATCAATTCTGAATCAGACCTGATTCATGACTTGGCTTGTCTGAATTAATTACTTTAACATAAATTTAAATTACACAAGACTTGAGTCACTAATGTGTTTTGTAACTGTTTGTAAACTGTTGTGCACTTTTGGTTTTAATACTGTTGATATGTATTAAAAAGGTTTTCCAACAAATAACATCTATTAAATATCCAAAGGTTAGGTGATAAATGCTTGATTACTGGAGGTTTCAGGTGTCAGGAAGTATTTAAATGTACAACGCTGCCCCATTCAAAGTCTGTTTGAGTGACAAAGACAGCCTAGTATTGTACTTACATATCTTCATCAAATCTCAAGAGTTTGAATGGAGCAGAGGTACTTGAATGACAACTGCTTCATTCAAACACTTCCATATTGGTGGATCACAGTGAAGAAGAATGGGGGAGTTTAGGTCTCTGTTCTTGTTATCAGTGAGGTCCCAGTTGCGGAGCCACCAGTGATCAGATATTTATCACCTATCTTGTGGATAAGTGATAAATGTCAGTTGTTAAATAGTTGATAAAGCAAGTCATGTATGGTGAGCTGACTTGGTGGGTATTGAAGGTGTGTGAAAGGCTGCCTGCACACATATCCCTTATTGCTGACATAAATAAAAGGGGCAATTTATCAGAGTTGCCATAAGGGAGGATTATTGGCTTTCAGACAGGCCCAGACTGGCAATGTGGCAGATTGGGCACTTTCCCTGTGGGTCACAGTGCCTGCTAATGGAGGCGCTGCCGGTTCTCTCTCTGTGCTATTTCCTGCTCTCCTATGCAGCATTCTGTCTGTCACAATGCAGAATCTCAGCATGTCCTCCAGTTACCAGCTTTAAGGAGAATGGGTGTAAGAAGATGGTAAAGTGATTACTAGTAGGGCACTGCTATTACTTCTTGGTGTTATACTCCTCTCCTCCTTTTCAGGTGCTCTCCTCCCCCCTTCATATGTATATACTCACATCCCCCTTCATGTTTTGTGCTTTCCTACCCTTCTTCAGGTGTTCCCCCTTCATATACTTCCCTACTTCATGTGTTTCCCACCCCCTCATATAGCTCCTCCCTTCCTACGTTCTTCTCTTCTCTCCATGTTTGTAAAAAAAATGCAGAGTTTGCAGTTGCACAAACACAGAGCCTGATCACTGTATAAATGGTGCTCAATGAGCGCTGTCTATAGATCATGTGATCTCTGGGGCGTGATAAAGGCAGGAGCTACTGGGTCTGACACTGACCTAGATCAGCTCTGCAGTGGAGGGGATGTATTCCTTAGATTTCCCCTGTAACTGGGGCTAAATATCATCCCCAATTACAAGGCAAATCAGCAATCAGAAAAAAAAGTGATATAGAAATGCTCCGTAGAGGTCTGTTTCTGATCTTATGGGGGAGGGGCACAATATAAAAAAACCACAAGAATCAATAAAACAGATGAAACTGCCCCTTCTAGTCCTACCCTGATGACCGTAACCCCTTCCGGATTGTTTTTTTTCCTTCCACATTTTCTAAGAGTCATAGTTTTTTGATTTTTTCATGTACATTTTTTTTTTTATGGGACAAGATGTACTTTCTAAGGGTGCTAATAACCCCTTACCGCCGGAGCCAGTTTTGGCCTATCTGACAAAGCCCCATTTTTGATACCTGACATCTGTCACTTTATGTGAGAATAACTTTTTGACACTTTTACCTATCCATGTGATTCAGAGAATGTTTTCTTGTGACACATTGTGCTTTAAGATAGTAAGAAATTTTGGTCCAAAAAGTCTTTGTTTATTTGTGAAAAATATCAAAGTATCGTAAAAATTTGGAAAAATGTCATTTTCAAACTACAAAACTTTCTGCTCATACGACAGAGTTATTCCGCTCAAAAAGTTTATAACTAGCATGTACCATATGTCTACTGTAAGTTGGCATCATTTTTTTAAACATCTGGGTTTTTTTTTACAACATTAGGGGGCTTAGAAATTTAGCAGTAATTTTCAAATATTCAAGAAAATTTGCAATATACATTTTTTTTTTTACAGACCAGTCCAATTGTGACGTGACTTTAATTGGCCTGTATGTTTTTGATACACCCATAAATAACTTCATCTAAGAAAATACACCCCTTAAAGTATTCAAAACAGCATTTAGGAAGTTCATTAACCCATTAGGTGTTTCACAGGAATTAAAGCAAAGTGGAGGTGAAATTTCAAAATGTCACTTTTTTTGCAAACTTTCAATTTTTATCCATTTTTCACAAGAACACGGTAAATGTGATCAGGGAAATGCAATGTAATATTGATTCCCCATATTCTGCTGTTTTCAGAGCTATCCCATATGTGGCCCTGGTGCGCTATTTGGCTCATCCACAAGCCCCAGAATAGGAGAAGCACCTACCGGACTCTGAGGTCTCATTTTCATTACGATTTTATTTAGGCGCCATTTCAGGTTTGCAGACACCCTAAGGGGCTAAAACTTAATAAACACCCGTAAAAAGACCCCATATTGGAAACTACACCCCCTAAGGAATATATCCAGGGGTGCAGTGAGCATATCGACCCCACAGGTGTTTCACAATTTTTTTTTAGCGTTAGGCCGTGAAAATTAAAAAAATATTTTTTTCCCCCAACAATTTTGAAATTTTTTAGTTAAAATATTTACAAAAAAAAATGTTTAATCTTTAAAAGGGAAATCCTGGGAAAAACCCCAAAATTTGTGTTTACCCCCAATTTTTCTTAAAGTTCGGCAATACCCAAAGGGGGGGTGAAAATTTGGGCTGTTTAGGCGCATGTCGGGCATATAAGGACGGGAGTTTTTTTTGGGCTTTTGGAATGCAATTTTGGGGGGGCCCACCATGTCGCACTTGAAAAAGGCCCCCAAAGTACCAAAGAACAGGTAAAACCCTTTTCCAAAAATAACCCCAAATTTGGTTTCAAACCCCCTCGGGGATCTCATCGGGGGTTTGTATTATGCTTTTTGGGCCCAAAAGGTTTTTACAAAATTTTTTTTTTTAGCATTGGGCCAAAAAAAATGGGGGGAAAAGATGCATTTTACCCATTTTTTTTTTGGGGCTTCAATTTTACAGTGTTTTTTCGTATGGGATAAATGACAGGAAAACTTTACTAGGGGGTTTGGAAAAATTTAACTTTTATAACATTATAAAATTTTTTTTTATGTTTTATTTTCCCTTTTTAACAAATTAGAAATATGTCTAAAAAAAAATTTGGGTTTTTTTTATGTTGCCCCATTTTTGAAAACCCTTTAAATTTTTTATTTTTTTTAACATACAGAGCTGATTAGGGGCTTTTTTTTTGGGGGATGATTTTGATGTTTTTATTATTACAATTAGGGGGGGGAAAATGAACGCTTTGATCATTTTTAATTTAAAGGTTTTTTTTTGGGGCATTTTAAAACAAAAAAAAACACAATCCGGTAGTTTTTTTCATTTTTATTTTTTACCGGCACTTTTAGGTATAAATGAAAGCATTTTCTCAAGCGGGGTCGATGCGTTTCCCAAAGCGATACCCAATTTGTATTTTTTTTTTTGTTTTCCTAAATAAAAAACTTTTTTTAAAAAAAGAAAAACACGTTTTTTTTTTTGCCAAGTCTGAAGCCTAAGGGAATTGTGTAGGGTGTTAAAACGTTTTTAAATTTGGTTTTCTTTTTTTTGGGGGGGGACAAAACTTTTTAAATTTTTTTTTCTTTTTTTGGAAAAGGCCCGGGGGGTGAAAAAAAAATACTGGAAAATCCTAGTATTTTTTTTTTTTTTTTTTTAACCCCTTTACCGCCGGGGGCCAAATTTTTGGCCTCTCTAAACAGACCCCCCATTTTTGAAATCTGTATGGGGGTATTTATTGAGAATAATTTTTTTAAAACTTTTTAAACCAAACCAGGGTGATTCAGAGATTTTTTTTTCCCCCGTGACACTTTTAAACTTTAAGTTTAGTAAAAAAATTTTGGTAAAAAAAATTTGCTTGTTTATTTGTAAAAAAAATATAAAAAAATTCTTTTAAAAAAATTAAAAAAAATTTAAACCAATTTTAAAAACTTAAAAAATTTTTTTTGCATGTAAGACGATAGTTTTTTTCCACTCAAAATATTTTATAATTTAACTTTAAACCATATGCCCTGCTGTTTTTTGGCCAAATTTTTTAAAATGTTTTTATTTTTTTTTAAACGACTTTAAAGGGGGGGCCCTTAGAAATTTGTAGTAATTTTCAAATTTTCAAAAAAAATTTGAAAGGGCCACTTTTTTTAGGGACCGGGTCCAGTTTTTAACGGACTTTGATTAAAATGTATGTTAGATACCCCCATAAATGACCTATCTAAGAAACTACCCCCCCAAAAAAAAGTATTCAAAACCCGCATTTAGGAAAATTATTAACCCTTTAGGTTTTTTTCACGGGAATTAAAGCAAAGTGGAAGGGGAAATTTAAAAATTTTTTAATTTTTTTTTTTTTTGCAGATTTTCAATTTTTATGCATTATTCACAAGAATACTTAAATTTTGATCGGGGAAATGAAAAATTTAAATTTTGATTCCCCAGATTCTGCCCTTTTTCCCAGAGATATCCCATAATGGGGCCCCTAGGAAATTTATTTGGCTCAACCACAAGCCCCAGAATAGGAAGCCCCTTTACTGGACTCGGGGGGCCCCTCATTTTCATTACGTTTTATTTAGGGGCCTTTCAGTTTTGCGGACACCCTAAGGTAAAAAAAATTAATAAACCCCCCTAAAAATCCCCCCAAATTGGAAACTAAAACCCCTTAAAAGGAAATTTTCCAGGGGTTAGTGACATATCGACCCCACGGGGGTGTGTCACAAAAATTTTTTAGCGTTGGGCTGTGAAAATTTTAAAAAACTTTTTTTTCCAATAATCGGGAAATTTTTAAAGGCTAAAAATTTTAAATTTTTTTTTTTTAAAAGGGCATCCTGGAAAAAAAAACACCCAAAACCTTTTTAACGCAATTTTTCCCCAATTTCCCGGCAAAAACCCTCCCATGGGGGGTTTAAACTGCGTTTGGGCCATGGCAGGGCTTTTATAAGGGAGGGAGTGTTATTTTGGATTTTGGAACGCAGATTTTTGGTGGGGCCCATGTCGCATTTTCAAAGCCCCCAAAATCCCAGAAAAAGGGAAAACCCTTCCAGAATTCCCCCCTTTTTTGGAAATTAAAGCACCCTCATAAAAAAACCCTCATCTAGGGGTGTTTTGTGCATTTTTGGGTGCACAGGTGTTCCAAAGTTTTTTTTTTTTTGGGAAATTGGGCTATGAAAATTTAGGGGAAAAAAGCAGTTTGCCATTGTTTTTTTTTGGGTTCAATTTTACAACGTTCGCCGGCCCGTATAAATGATAGGATATCTTTACTTTGGGGGTCGTTTCAATTGCAAGGGTAAAGATTTTTTTTTTAGGTTTTTTTTTTTTTTATTACTTTTTTCAAATAGAAAATAGGTCTAAAAAAAATTGCCTTTTTTTTGTTTTTCCTGTTCTGATTTGCCATAAAGTTTTCAGTTTTTTTGTATACAGAGCTGTTTATGGGGTTTTTTTTTTTTTTGGGTAGTTGGGCGTTTTTAAATTTGTACCATTATGGGGGGGGATATTCCGCTTTGATATTTTTAATTAAAAGGTTTTTGGGAGGTTTTGAAAAAAAATACAGCTTTTCCTGGTAGTGTTTTTTATTTTTATTTTTTAAAAGCGGCACCGTGCAGTATAGGGTGACATGTAGTAAATTTTTCGCAGGGCGATCAATTACAGCGATACCCCAAATTTTTAAATTTTTTTTTATTTTTTTTATGCTTTTTTCACAATAAAACACTTTTAATTTTAAAAAAAAAACCGTTTTTTGGGAATTTGCCCCTAGTTTTGGGGAGCCATACTTTTTTAATTTTTTTTGTGTACGGAGCTTGTAGGGGTTGTTTTTTTCGGGAAGATTTGACCCTTTTTATTTTGGGATCATTTTTTTGGGGGGGCCAGACCCTTTTTTATCAGTTTTTTAAAACCCTTTTTTTTGGAAAGGGAGGGTAAAAAAATTTCTGCAATCCTAGTAGGGGTTTTTTATTTTTATTTTTCCCCAGCACTAAACCCTGCAAATAAACCATGACCATTAGCTTTAAATCTCAGGGGCGATTTTGATTACGGCGATACCCATTTATAAAAGTTTTTTTTTAAATTTTGGGAAAACACTTTAAAAAAAAAAAAGTATTTTTATTGTTTAAATAATATTTATGCAAATTTCTGTTTTTCTGAGAGCCCCCCAACTTTTTTTTTTTTTTCCCCAATACAGGACGTGTAAGAACTTTTCTTTTTCGGGGGTGAAATGGGTGTTTTTTAAATTTGGGACAACTTTGGCGTTTTATTTTATTATTTTTTATCCTTTTTATTCCCCTTTTTTGTGCTGCAAAGGGTGCCCAAAAAAACGAATTTTTGTGGGCCCGTTTTTTTTTTTTTGTTTTTTTTCGGCGTTTCCCCCAAAACGGGGTTTAAATTAAAATGAAAGATTTATTGGGGGAACGTTAAGCACGGGGGCGGGTACCAAAAAATGGGGGACTTTTATTTTTTTTTGATCTTTTTTGGGGCCCATTGGGTTTTGTTAAAAAGGGGAAAAAGGGGAGTGATGTGTTTTTTTTAAATTTTTTTTTTGGGTTTTTTGTTTTAAATTTTTTTTTTTTCTTTTTTTCCATTTTTTTATTTTCCCCAGTGAGGGGAATTTTTTAACTGCCCAAAAACCCACTGGGGAAAAAGCAAACATTAGATTGCTGTTTGAAAAAGGCGATCTGTGCACAGCGTTACTTGTTTTGCAAAAGGGCGCCATGGCAACTAGTGAAACCATGCCCCCAAAAGCAAATTTTGGGCATGGGACCCCACCAGGGTACCCGGGGTGCAAATTTTTGGGCAGCATCCGGGGGGTCTGGAAGGGAGGGGGAGCGGCATCTGTGCCGCTGCCTCGCCGATCGAAAGGGAGAGGGGGTAAACCCCCCTGCCTGCCCGGCCCCTCATTATCGGGGAAACCCAAAGGCTGCGGGAAAAGTGCATTTTTCACCCGCGGCCCAAGCTCAAATCCGGCCCCGGGGGGGATGGGGCAAGAAACCCCGCGGGAATTTACCGCTGGTTTTTCCCTGCCGGGGATCGCGCGCGGGCCTGCCCGCAACCCCCCGACGCCAGGGCATTTGCATACGTCCCTTTTTCGGGAAGTCAAATTCCCGGGGAGGGGGTAAAGCCCTTTTCGCCCCAAAGTTGGGGGAAGGGGGTTTAAAAGTTTCTCTTTCTGCAGTTACGTGACAAGTTATTTTTTACCCCTTTGGGGGGTAAGATTACCGTGATACCCCAATTTTTTATAGTTTTTTTTTTTGTTGAAGCAGTTTAAAAAAAAAAAAAGTATTTTTTTTTTGTGTAAAACAAATTTATGGGATGCTGCTTCTGAGAGCCTTAAAAATTTTTTTTTTTTTCTGTATATAGAAAACGTGTAAAGGGCTTTTTTTTGCGGGGGTGAAAAAGACGTTTTTTGGTCCCAAATTTGGGGGTTTATATGGTTTTTTGAATTACTTTTTTTTCCAAATTTTTCAGTTTTGTACTGTTAAATAAACCCAAAAACACAATTCTTTGTTTTCTTTTTTTTTTAAAAACAGCGTTTCCCCCAAATGGGGTTTAATTTAAAAGAAAATTTTTTATAGGGCAGGTCGTTACACCAAAGCGATGTACCAAATATTTGTACTTTAAATTTTTTTTTGCCGTTTGTAAAAGGGGAAAGAAAAGGGGGGGGTTTTTTTAAAATGTTTTTAAATTTTAAATTTTCCCCTGTTTTGTGTTTCACTTTTTTTTTTTACTTTTTTCAAAAATTTTTTTTAAAATTTTTTCACTTTTCTCTAGAAGGGAAATTTTAAGAAAAGTCGTTTTAAATTTAATTTATACAATAAAGGGGATCAGCACACAGCTTTTTTAAAAGTGTTAAATTATCCCATGGCAACTGTCAATACCAAGCCCACAATGCATTGTGGGCAAAGGTGAAGTCCAGAAACCCCCCCGAAGTGATTTAAATTCCCCGGGCCTCTGGGAGGAGAACGAGAGCAAAAAAGAGCAGGCAACAGGAGCTCCCTCCTCTGCCTGCACTTAAACTCGACGGGTTTAAAATTTATCGGCGGAACTAAGGGGGGTTAATCACCCGCGGCAGGAGCTTACTCCAGCCAGGGGTGATGAAGCGTAAGGCCAGCGGTAATATACTGCTAGTCCCATGTCGCGATCGTGCGGGGCTAGCTTGTAAGCCCACACGATCGCCAGGACGTATCCATACGTCCATTTGCAGGAACACAAATCCTGCTAGGACGTATGCATACGTCTAATGTCGGGAAGGGGTTAACCGTACCATATAATGTACTGGAAAACTGAAAACAATTCTAAACAGTATGAAATGCGAAAAAACATACTTATAACATGTTTGTGGGGGTTTTGCTCTTATTGCATTTACTCTTTGGCATAAATGATGTGTCATCTGGACCTGAGTGATGGTGTATTTTTTTGTGGGATGAAGTGCAGTTTGTATCTCTACAGCCTAGGAAAAAAAATAGCCTAGACAGGAACTGGTTTGGGCTCATTCACATCAAGTTTTAGTCTTCTGTTCATGGTATCCGTTAGGACACCTTAAAAATTAATCCCGGGGGAATATCGTGGTGGGTCGGCGATGGAGCTGATAACTTGCATAGGACAAACGTAAACCTAATTGGACTTCAAATCAGATTCTTGAGACTTCAGCAGATAATAGGGAAAGGGTCACTTCTTTATACAAATTTACAAAATACAGAGGTTAAATTCGACATGGTTATCCTCGCTTATGGGTAATTAAGGGTGAGCCTATATCTCTTTTGTCTACACATATACTGCTAATTGGACTTAATTTGCCCTATTCACTGAACATGTCAGATTGTCCACGTTTTTGGGTCTGGTGCAAAAACCGGACACATTTGCTAAATAGGGCAAACATAGTTCAATTAAGTTTACGTTTGTCCTATACAAATAAATGGCTCCATCGCTGAGTTTTACGAGCATACCATAAACAGAAGGTGAACACATGATGTGAATGGGGCATTAAGGAAGTTTTCCCACCTTGCACTTAATCAAAACTATGTAACAGACAGTGGAGATAAGCATGCCGGCTGTGGCAGTGTTTAATTATTTTTTTTTAACTAGTCTGTCCAGAACAAATGAAACAAAAACAAACCCCAAAAAAACACCATAAAACTTGTTTAAAGGATTATTTCCACTATGAATTTGATGGCAAATCGATAGGATGCCACATCAAAGTCTGATAGGTGCAGGTTCCACCTCTGGGCTCTGCACGTACTGCATCTTGACAACGAGCCCCCAAAAGTTTCATCTCGGAATGGAAAACCGGTAACAATTGCGCACAACTCTCCATTCTGTTTTATCGAAGTTCCCAGTGCAGGGGAGCAGTGTATTTGGTTGTACTCCTCCTAAAGTAGAGACTGGAGACTAGTATGCAAGTGTGACTGTCGCAGCAGCAGCATGCTTATCTTCTCTGCTTGGAAATTCAGGTAAAGCCCCCTCAGACAATCCCTGACCACAGCCTGTGCCAGACCAGCTTTTGCAGATGGCAGGGAGATACGTAGCCCTTATTTATTTATTCATTTATTTGAACAAATCTGCTCGTTTTAAATAAATAAAAAAACGCAGGACAACTCCTTTTAAGGGGTGTTCCATTTTTACAAAACGTTTGTCAGCCAGTTGGATTAGTTATAAAATAAAAATAAAAAAAACTCACTGGGAACGGCAGCGGCATTGGTATGGATTGCATGATCGGTCACGATTAGAGATGGGGGAAATTTC
>JAODAL010001556.1:0-225553 GCA_025379985.1 Phyllomedusa bahiana | reverse complement strand
ACTTTTTAAAAAAAAATCTTCAAAACAAAATTTCTTTGCAATCCCATTTTCTGAGACCAATAACTTTGTCAGTTTTCTTCTTTAGAGTTATTTGATGGCTCATTTTTTGTGGGACAAGGACTAGTTTTTATTAGTACTAATTTGGAGTGTAGGTGACTTTTTGCATCTAACAGCACCACAGGATTGCATGGCACGGGTGAGCCGATTGGGGACCACAATGGACTATGACCCCTAATCTTTTAGATGCCATGGTTGCATTTACCACAATGTCAAAATAGCTAGCGTGCCAGTTGCATTTAACGCCGGCACCTGTCACGTGTAGACCGGGTTCAGCAAGTGAACCCACTTCATACTCCCTTAGTGCAAAAACTATATTTACTTGACACATGACTGCTGCTACCAATCAATGGCTTCAGCAGTCACGTGCCATTCCCCTGAGATCACCAATCAGCAAGTGAACAGCTTGTGAGTGGTGATGTCAAAGGAGGAGCACATGACTGATGAAGCCACAAATTTGTTGCATTGGTCACACATCAACAGAAGAACAGGAAGTAGGCAGCTTAAAGGGGTTTTCTCATCACAATGATTAACTTTAAGCATGTAGGCAAAGGTAAGTGAAGACTATTACCAAATACATTGCTGTTCTGATTGTGCTTTGTGCAGCAGAAAAAGGAGGTTTTATTTACTGCTTGTGAACACAAGTTTCTTTCTAATTCTCTAATTTATGAACCACCTTTTTATTTCCGTTAATGACCAGTTTTAACCCTTTAAGGCTCTGTAGCCTTGTGCACTACAATTTATGAAACATGGGTAGTCATCTCACTGTAACATGTTCAGCTAGCACTAGCAGAGAAGATATGCAAATTACTGCTATAGATCCACCCACAGGCTACCAGAAAGTGGGCGTCTGAAGCTGTCTGTGTCTCGGTGAAAAAGCATGCTGAGAAAATCCCCTTTAAGTCCTGGAACGACAGTAAAAATGAGCATATAATTGTTTAGCTTCTGTAAGCAGCTGTACCTCATTTTTATTATTTCATTTCAACTTGGACAGCTCCTTTAGTATTAGATTGCTAGCTGAAGGGGATAAGGTTGTGCAGCACTGTGGACAGCTTTGTGGATGAGAAAGATAAGGCTAAATTGTGTTTTTTAGTAAATGGGCAACTAATGTGGTGACAACTACAGGGTAGAGGCATCAGAGTTGGACAGAAAGGTGAACCTGGCTGCCTTATTCAGAGCGAAAAGAGTAAGAGACCAATAGGTAAAAACAGAGGCGTAACTTGAAGCTCCTGGGCCCTGGTGCAAAAAGTAAAATGGGCCCCCAAGCTACCATGTGCCATTTACAATACTAGTATCTCCCTATGTGGCAGAAGGGCTTTGGGTCCCCCCAGGCTGCAGGCCCGGTAGCGGTTGCTACCTCTGCACCCCCTGTAGCTATGCCCCTGGGTAAAAAGATATAGCAATCAATGTATAAGGACAACAATGAGAATGTTGCTTGCTTTTTCAGTAAGTATAAGGCAAATTTTGAAGTTGCTTTTAATGTACAGGTGACATGATTGAAAATAGAGATTGAGGGATAGATCTAAGTATCATACAAACCCTAGGCATCAGGAGCTATGATCACACTCCATACTGACATTGAAATATTAGGTGATTAAAATGGGTAGGTTGACCACCAGGACAGTGTCTGAGGGCTACCATCAGGGCAGTAAAGACCGTAGTGCTGTCACAAGCCGAGGCATCAATCCAATACCACACAGGCTCAATTAATTACTAATCCAATGCTTTCTTACTTCTAATAGCATATACATAAAGCCCATAATCTCTTTATATGAACAAGTAAGTAGTAAAGAAGAAACCTGGTAGTGCAAAAGTCCAATTCACTAGTGCTTCATCTGTAAGCTGAGGCATAAAATCAGCAGCCCAGTCTCATCTGAAGGTCCCTTACCTGTTACCCACAAGCCTAGCATAGGAGTTAAGACATTTCATTCATTTTTAACGGACAAACGTTGTTCCTTGCATGGTATCATTCCAAAGTAGTATTCTACCACATGGACAAATTAGACCTAAGACATTAGCATAGCAAGCTGCATAAAAATTATATTTTCCTTTTCTTTTCAAAAATCAGTAGGTACCCTATTTTTTGGAAACGTAAAGTTTTTTCCCCGGGTTTCCCTTTCCCAATTTTACAATGGGCAAAAAGATGGATTTGTCCTTATAAGCCAAAAATGAAGATAAACTTCCTCTTGGGGGTTAGAGGAGACCTACACCCTTTGGGTCAATTTAAAATTTTAGCCCCTTTAAAAGGGGTTGATTCATATCTTTGGTTTTTCCCAAATTAAATTTCCCTTATTGCGTTGGCTCCATCTTCAGGCCTTTTCTCTAAAATTTGAGTCCCCAAAATTCAAAATCCTTTTCTTAGTGTGATGGCGGGCCCCCGGGCTAAAAAATGAGGACAGAAGAGAAATGGGGGTTTTGGGTGTAGGGTTTGTTCAAAACGACTTTTTGACCCTTTTTTAGGGAATCCTTTTTTCCGAAAAAGTAAAAAACCCAAACCCGGGAAAAACGGTTCAAAAAACGAACATTTTGATACCTTTATTTGGTCTCTCTTTTTCTCTCGCCCCCATCCCCCGTCCACCCATCCACCCCCCTGCAGCCCCATCCCTCCCCAGCCACCCAATCCACCCCCCTGCGCACCTAAACCTCCCCAGCCAGCCATCCACCCCCCTGCAGCACTTCCCCTCCCCTGGTCCCCCCATCCCCCAGCACCTCCCCTTTCCCAAGCCAGCCATCCACCCCTTCCATCCCCCTGCCCCGCCCCAAAACCTGTCCAGCCGCCGTTTCCCCCATCTGTCCCGCCCAGCCGCCACCGCTCACCCCCGATCCCCCCGGCCCGGGGCCCCCTCCGCTAAACCCCGCCGATGCCCCCCCGGGGGCCCCCAAACCCGTGTTTTTCCCGCATGCTTCAGGATCCCAAACCCCAGCTGAAATGTACCAGGAGTGTGGACCCTTTTGGAAGGTCCAAAAGCAACTTCTTTTCCTAGGGGCTTTCACTTGCGTAAACCGAAATAAAAATTGACTGTAAATTTCAAAAAGGGGATGTGAAAAGCGCATGCAGGAGCGCTCTCAAAAGTGCATTGCATCCCCCCTTGAGAACGTGATGCACTTTTAACCCATTGAACCCCAAAGTTAATCACCGAAATGGTTAGATCCGTTTTGCATATCCATAAAACGGATCACAAATACATCGTGTGAACAAGCCCTTATATGCTGTGTGGCCTCTAGGGATCTCACTACTTGTAAATAAGTACTACAATGACATTGCAATTTGTTGGTTTGGTGGTCAGGGACCTGATCAGACACATGTGGTAAAGGCAGCTGACACCTCATGTTTTTAAAAATGCCCGAAAAATCCTTGGTGTGATCCAATTTTTAAGCAACAATTAACAGACATTTGCGTTTGAAAATGGCTTAGCTCACTGTATCTTTAGCAGTTTCCTGATTGCACACTAGAGGCATCACATGGAGTTAAAAGAAGGTGTAGGGGAAGTAGGCAATGCAGAAAGCTGTGGGCACTTGAAGGGGTTGTCCACCTCATAAAAAAATCATTAAAATATTTCCCAGGCCTGCAGAAAAATAAAATATTATACTCACCGTCCTCCAATCCCCGGTTCTAGGGTCACGTCTCCCTGGTCTTCTATTGACATGTTGTCACTTCCAAACATGTTCCTCTACTTATATAACCGTACGGAGCTGTTCACTTCCAAGCGGTGATCTAAATTAGTGGTATGTGACTTCTGCAGCCAGTCATCTGCTGCAGTGGTAGTGTCCCTATTTGGAAGTGACAGCATGACAAGAGAAGATCGGGAAGTTAATCGTCATTGTAACCAGGACGGAGGTACGGACCGTAATAATATAATATAATTTTACTGTGAACTTGAGACATTTGCAAAAAATTTTTATGACGACGTGGCGAACACAACTCCATAACTTGAAAGTCCCCACCTTCTGGCACACATTGAGATTGGGACAGCTAGGTCTTTAAAACAAGTTTTGTTTGATCATGCAACCAAGAACTTATGACTCTTTTTACATAGGCAAATAATTGCCCTTTTGGAACGCCAGTTGACTAATTTCAGGAGCATTCACATAGCCTAATTGCCTGGCAATGAACAACTATTTGAAGAATAAGTTATAAATTAAAAGTTTAATACTATTAGATGCACATCTCTTATTTATACAGGTACATGTGCTGCCAACAAACAATTATTTTTTGTGCTGCAAAAAAGATTCAATAGGCCACGAAACGATCATTTTGTTTCTTTGTTCGTTGATCACAAGCATTTTACACAGGGAAATTATTGAGAATGATCGTTCCTATGAATACTCATTAGTCTGATAATCAGCTCGTATAAAAAGCCTTTGAGGTACAAGCCTATACCTGCACCGTGCACTTCCCCCCTAACTTGCTTCTCCACTGTCACTCATGACAAGCCTCCACTCTACTCTACTACCAAATCCAACCGCACTTACCTGTAACCTTGGACCCACTGCCATCTCACCTCATCCCTCAGTCCGGCTGCCCTTGATAACCCTTGACTCCGCTTGTCCTTCAAAACCACAACATCCAAACCCTCACCTCGCCTGCCGCTCCACCTGAAAAATATCTCTCGCATCCTCTCATATCCTAAAGCCCTGATACTACAAAAATGCTGGTCCACGCCCTTGTCATCTCCCGCCTAGACTACTGCAACATCCTTCTCTGTGGCCTCCCGTCTAGCCACCCCTTGCTCTCCTTCCAACCATCCTCAATTCTGCTGCCCGGCTTATCCACCTCTCTCCCCCGCGTACTCCTCTGCCCTCCACCTGCTAATCCCTACACTGCCTACCACTGCCCACGGGCGAATTAAATTCAAGTTACTACACTGACCTACAAGGCTCTCCATACCTCTCCCCTTCATATATCTCTGCTCCTAGCATCTCCAGATACACCCCCTCTCACGCAATCTCCGCTCCTCACAGCACCTTCAGTCTCTGTTCTCCTCTTATCACAGCTTCTCACACAACCGTCTCCAAGACTTTCACTCGTGCTTCCCTCCACATAGAACTCACTGCCCCAACACACAGACCACATCCCCCACATTCACCAGCTTCAACAACCTGAAAACCCATTTCATCAGGATTACCTAAAACCTACAATAACCCAGTCTGCCCACTGTACTACCCCACAAACAAATGTCGTGCCCCCTCACCACTTCTCTTCCCCCTTCCTTGTAGATTGTAAGCCATTGTGGGCAGGGTCACCTATTGTCACCATTGTACTTGTTTGACCTAACGTGTCTTATGTATGAACCCCCTGAATGTACATGGGCCCTGTAATTAATGGCGCTCTAAAATAAATAATAATAATAATATGTTTCCACTCCTCTCCCTCTCCTCTGTATAGCGCTGTCAGCAGTTTTGATGGTTGAAATTACTGAATAATTCCCTTTAAATCCATTCAAGCCCAAAGACTCAGGTTTTTAGTAAACTGCTTGATATAGCATGTTATGCTATTTAATTTATCAAATGTAAGAAGTACTAATGTGTATTAATAATAATAATAATAATCTCTATTATATAGTCGCCAACATATTCCGCATCACTTACAGAAATATATAGGGTATAATTACAGACAAAAGACAGACATTTACACAGGAGAGCTCTTTACAGAAAGACACAAAGGTGTAGGGCCCAGCTCGCAAGAGTTTCTTACAATCTATTGAGGGTAATCTGGGGGAGACAACGGGGGAGAAGTGCTAAATTTACAATGGTCCAGCCTTGTTTCATAAATAGAGGTGGTTTACAAAAATAATAAAAAATTGGGGTGTAAACCTGCCATCCAGACAGTACATCTATATACAGATAAGTGGGCCTGACAGTGCCCTAGTGTAGGGAGTGACCAGAAATGTGTGTGATAGAAGGTGTGGGTTAGTCAATAGTGGGTTTTGGTAGGACCTGTCCCTAAGAAAAGAATTTTCAGACACTCTATAACACTGCGAAGGCAGGGGGTTGTGCTGATGGTACGTGGAAGGAATTCCAGAGAACGGGTGCAGCACGTGCAAATCTTAAAGACGGGCATGGGAGGTTCGGATGGTTGTGGTCTGTAGTTTGATGTCCGTAGCTGAGCGGAGAGAGCGGGCAGGGAGGTATTATGATATATATCTTTAATACAACTAAACCAACATGCACAAATTATGTTTTTAAACTTAATACAAAAAAACCTCCACGGTGGCATTTGCTTGTCTCAGTTTGAATTACTATCTAATAAAAAAAAAAATCAACATAATCAATGAAAAGAATGTGAATAAAAAAAAGTCCTAAAACTCTTCTACATTGTATTATGGCTAGATATAAATTTGCTACATAAAAAAATAAAATAAAATACGTCTGATGGATTAGAGAAGCACATAAAGACAATTAACTACTGTATATCAGTATGACAATAGAGCAGACCAGGGGACTCATGAGACAAGCAAAGCAGTTTACCTAGGCTGCTGTGGCTACATGGAATACATTCACCTACTCACTGTATTTAATTGCCTGTCCAGCTCCCCAGCCAAGGTGGGCTTCCCAATGTCATTAACAATACTTTTGATTCGGTACCTGCAGTTGCGGCCTTTAGAAATCAAGTTGATATTGTCAATTCACTGTGTCTGAACATTAATGAAGGTCCCCTCCAAAGGAATTATCTGGGTTCTGTAGGACAGTATTCTGATACATACAGAGGAAAAGGAATTGTCAAGAAGCGAAAGCTAAAACTAAGTATGCAGAGCGACAACCTTGGTTGGTGCTACTTTTGAAGGAGAACTAGGAGGAGGCACTTAAGGTACCTGTCCAAGTATTACCACGGTATCCTGAGCTACACAATCATACATCAGTCACCTGTTATATCTGTTGACTGTAGGTTGCTAGGTATTGCCCCTTAAAAGGGGGATATATCACCTAAACATACTCAACAGTCTTCTTTTTATAACCTCACATGTGCCTCCCTGTTTTTAGACACAGGTGGTTACATTTCTAGATGACGGTTTGGGATCTATGTTACCTCTGAACACATATGCTGCCTTTTTGGTATATTTGAGCAGAAGGCTTTACCAAAAACACTGCATTTTTATTGCAGTAGAACCTTGTTTTCAAACCAAAGAGTAATAGTCACAAATTGGATGACTGATTATGTTCCCTTTTCATTACAATGGACACATAGGTCCTCATATATGAAAACTGTCAAGGTCTAAGATTTTGTTTCCCATAGCAACCAATCAGAGCTCTCCTTAATTTATTCAGAGCATTATATAAAATGAAAAGGGAACACTGATTGGTTGCTATGGGCAACAAAGAAAGTCTTAGACCTAGAAAGTTTTCATAGATATCCCCTATAGTGTAAATGTGTCATTTCCTTACAAAAGATTAGACTATAAGCATCATAGAGCCCTGGTCAAATTAAGTAAGATCTGGGAAATTTGGCACCAATCCCACTGAACTCTATCAGCTATCTTCTTCCCTGTACCTCTTACCAAATTTCTGTATGCAGAATGTATAACACATGTACTGTGTCCTTAGTCCTGTGATAATCTGCTTGTTGATATGTTAAAAGGTTTGAGATAAGTAACTGTTTGGTTCCTGTTTCTTGTTATGTAGATTGTATTTTATACACCATAACATTACATTATTATGAGCAACAGCTAGTATCCAGAGTAACCTCTTTGTACAGCATGGTCAGTTGCTAGAGAGGCCTGGAGTTAATAAGCACCTGGTCGGTTGTCAGAGAGCAAACACGACAATCAAGATGGTCCCACAGGTGATCAATTATGTTCAAGTCTTGGAAATAAGGGGACCAGGGTAGTACTTGTAAGTTTTGGTAATATTTTTTCCAACCAATGCCAGACATTTCTAGCCATGTAACTTATTGCATTGTCTTGCTGGAAGATCCTATCCGCCCCAAGGGAAGACAATCAGCAATGTGGGTGTATGTGATCTGAAAGGATGGATTCATACTCAAATTTTTTGAGATTGCCATCCACATGGATGAGAATGCTACAAAAACATTCCCCAAACCATAACGCTTCCTCCACCAGCTTGTTTTCTTCCAGCAGAGGTTGCAGAGTGTTTGGTCTATCCATTCAATGAAGCAAAAAACTTGACTTATGAGAGAAGGCAACCCTTTGCCATTCAGCTGAGGTACAATTCCAATACTGCCATAAAAGTTTAAGCCTTTTCTGAGAAATACAGTTTGGTTAGCATAGGTGCAGTATCCATCTTTCTGCTTCAGAGCTCCATGTACAGAAGGATTTGCTGAATTGTTGTTTGAGACATCTGTCTGGTAGCCCCTTGATTCATTTAGTGATCTACTCCACTATAGCGAGTTGTTCCACCCTTGTGTACTTTTGTAGCCAAATTTCACCTCAAATTTCACAACAATGGCAAGTGGTGCTCCACATTTTCAACACTGCAGAGTCAGCTCACTATCCAATTTTCCTATTACAGATACACAATTACAGACAATTCATAGGGAGCAAATCAAACTATGTTTAAGATGTATGGGAGGACACTAGAATAAATAATCGCAATGAGAGGAGAACCATACGGGAAACACTACAGAGAATTATGCCAGAGGATGATGTTGAGGACAGTGTTTGAGAAGGTAGCTGACCAAGATAATTACCCCTGTTGCAGTGGGCTGATGTCCTAGCCCATTATCTCAACGGGGAGCCCCAAAAGGCCTATTATTACCTGACCCTACAGAATGCCTAGGAACATGAAAAAAAAAAAGCCAAAATTTTGGCAGGTTTGGGTGTGACCTTGGCAGTCCCAAAACAATGAGAACACCGCTGGGGATACAGCAAGGACAAGCCACCAAGATCTCAGATGTTCAACCTACTCCATCTTGTCCAGAAGTGGCTGCAACCCCTACCCAAGTGGGTCATGATGGATCAGTTTGTGCATTCACTCCCTAAATCCGTACAATGCTGGGTGGCACAGGGGGACCCCCAGAATGCAGATGACCTTGTGGGTCTAGTAGAGAGATATGAAAGAAATCTCTCTAAGTGACTTGGAGGGACTGAGGTCACATTACTGGGGTGCCAGGAGTGGTACCGACAGCCCAAAAAAGGAGTCTAAATCCACTCTGAAGGGGCATCTCCAGGCCAAGGTGGGATCTAAACCCAGTTTAAGGGTTCTAGGCCGCAAAATTATTTAATGGAGATCTTGGGCTTCAGGGCACATTGCCGCCCAGTGTCCAGAGACTTCTGAGCCTATGGAGTGTTCTGTAGGCCGACGCTCCTCCTGCTTCACGGACCCTGCATGCAGCACTACAGTCAGTCCTGGGGATGGACTGCAGGTGTGCCAGATGTTGGTGAATGGCACTAAAGTGACTAGACTCCTGGAGTCAGGGATTTTGGTGACACTATTAAGGTCCACACTCCCTCATGTCTAAGTCCCTTGGAAGTTGTAATGGAGGTAATGTGTATCCACGGAGACACCAGGTGTTTCCCTGTGGCCCAGGTGACAATAGGCACAGACTGGACTTCTTTGTCCCACACTGTGGGTATTGTAAAAGGTTTAATGCAGTCTGTTATTATTGGGCAGGGCTTTTCCTTGTTTTGGGATCTATGGGCGAGAGCAGCACTGCCTAAAGGCCCAGTTGGCTAATAAATTGCAGGTGATGTGGGTGCAGAAGCGCTAAAGGAATTTTGCTTTACAATATTGGTAGGGGATGAGGATGAAAAGTCAACCCCAGAAACCAGTGTTGCTGACTTGGGGTATCCCGTTAAAAATTTTTGAGACTGCCCAGTTCAGGGATCTAACCCTGAAAGGTGCACTCAAGAGTGTGACTGTGTTAAATGTGGTTCCTCAAGAGCCAGGGGCAGATGAGCGGTACACCCATTTTGCTGTAAACAATGTTTTATTGTACCATGTGACCAAGGTGAGGGATGAGATAATAGAGCAACTACTGGTGCCTGGACCCTACAATTGCATGGTGTTGAACCTTGTCCATTCCCTTGTGTTGGGGGTTCACTTTGGGGCAGATAAGACCCAGGAACGGGTCCTACCGAGGTTCTACTAGCCAGGGTGTTTCAGGGAAATAAGAGATTTTTGGCAGTCCCGTCCCAAGTCGCGCAAATGCAGGAAAGGTTATCTAACATGATGCTCATTATAGAATAACATTTACTGCAGGCACAAACAGCACAGTCCAGGGTGTATAATCGGTCCGCCGAGTGTTCAGACAAGAGGATTGGGTACTTGTGCTGGTGCCCACTATCGAGAGCAAGTTCCTAGCATTGTGTCAGGGCCGTATGAGGTAGTGGAGAAGGTGGGTGAAGTAACTTACTGCATCCATCAAAGTGGTAAGAGAAAGCCTCTACAGATATGTAACATGAATCTGCTAAAACTCTGGAAGAATAGAGATCCTCCTGCGTCCCCCTGTTTGGTGACCCAACCAGAGACTAATATTGCAGCGGTTAAAATTGCTGAGGCTTTGTCTTCTTCCCAGAAGCAGCAATGGAGGGAAAAGCTGCAACACAGTAAACACCTGTTCTCAGACTTGCCAAGGCTTATAAATGGTCTTGAGCATGAAATTCTCACTGAGCCACAGGTTCTGGTGAATGTAAATTCTTTTGGTATTCCTAAAGCCCACCGCGAAATAGTGGTAAATGAAAATAGGAGGATGATACACTTTGGGGTGATGGAGGAGTCCAAAAGTGGGTGATCTGTCCCCATAGTGTTGGTACCAAAACTGAACGGTAAATGGAGGTTTCATAATAACTAACGCAAGCTCAAGCCATGAACTGTTTATTATGTCCACACAGGAAGTGGACATTTTTAGCTAGGACTGGGAGAGTTATCTGTAGAAGGTCCAAGCAGACTTGAATGTATTAACGGAGGCTGGTTTTACGACAAACCCCAACAAGTATGCCTTGTGGATGGAGGAAGCCAGATACCTGGGTTACATAGTGGGAAGGGGCAAGGTAAAGCCATAGATAAATAAGGTGGAAGTAATCCCTAGCTAACACTAAGTAAAAAACAGGTCAGGGCCTTCCTGGGCATTGTTGGTTATTATCGAAGGTTCGTCCCAAACTTTGCGGAAATCACAGTGCCCCTGATTGACAAAGTCAGCCTTGGTGAAATGGGCCTAAGAAACTGAACGGTCTTTTCAGGAGCTAAAGCTGGATCTGTGTAAGCAGCCAATGTTGGTAGCCCCTGACTTCTCTAAGGAATTAATTGTGTACTGTAGACAGATACATCAGATGTGGGGCTGGAGGCTGTCATGTCCCAAGAGATAAATGGTGAGGAATACCTGGTAGTTTATCTCAGCTGAAAATTGTCCCCATGTGAGAAAAACTACTCCATCATAGAGAAGGAGTGTCTGACTACCAAGTGTGCCTTTAATTCATTGAGGTACTACTGATTAGGTATGAGGTACAAGTTAGTGTTGGACCATGGTATCTTAAAATGGATGCAGGAGAAAAAGGAGAACAATGTCCAGGTAGCATGTTGGTTTTTGGCCCTACAAGATTTAAAATTTTTCATGGAGCACAGGGGAGCAAGCTGCATGGCAATGCAGATGCCCTCTCAATGGTGCATCGTATGGTGGCATACAGAAGGCCCACTTCGGTCCTAAGCTGGTTTGGTGCATGGTCATTAAAGGAGTTTCTACTACATTGATTCATCTTACATCAGTTCAGTTTTTCTTAGTTTCACATTTGAAACTATCATGGCCGTGTTTTACTGGCTTTCCACTAGCTGCAGTAAATCCAGGTCTGTAGCGATAGCAACCATGCTGGGCAGCCTATCATTGAGAGACCAAAGGGTCTGTAGCAATAGAGACTCTGATGAGCTGAAAAAAGAAAAATGGCCAGCCCATTACAACGATGGGGATATCTCAGAACAGGAAGGACACTGTTAATACACATAAATTGCAAAAGGACTTGTTTTTGCAATATCTTTAACATAAAAAGAAACCCTTGTAGTGAGACAACCCCTTTAATGGAGGGAATGTATCACTGTGGTGATGCTCAGCAACAATATATATATTGTTCATTAATTGGTACCAATAAAAAATACAACTTATTCAACGAAAAATGTGGGGGATGAAAAATGTCTTAAGGCCGGTCCTTAAGGGGTTAAGTTTTCATATGAGCAAAAGAAAAAAATCTGATGGGCAGAAATCCTGTGAAGTGAAAAAAGATAGTTTTAAAAAAAAAAAAAAAAAAAAAAAAAACAAACACAAAAAAGAAACAAAAAAAAAAAAAAAAAAAAAAAAAAAAAAAAAAAAAAAAAAAGAAAAAAAAAAAACAAAGGGAAAAAAAAAAAAAGAAGAAAAAAAAAGAGAAAAAAGACAAAAGAAAAAAAAAAAAAAAAAAAACGAAAAAAAAAAACAAACAAAAAAAAAAAAAAAAAAAAAAAAAAAACAAACAAATAAAACTAAAAAAAAAAAAAAAAAAAAAAAAGAAAAGAAAAAAAAAAAAAAAAAGAAAACAAAAAATAAAAAAAAGCGAAAAAAGGCACTTATTGAGAACTGTGAAGTGTGGCACACCTAAAATAAAAAATCATAACATCAACTTTTCCCAGTAATCCATAAAAGAATACACTAAGGGTCATTAGTTTTTGATTTGCATGGGCCAATACCAGACTCAAAATGGATTACTGAGGCTGTGAAAAAGATTCTGGTTTGATAAACTGTTGCTCCTTCATCAAATGTATCAAATACACATACAAGTAGTATAAATCCTAGGGAAAAAAAGCAGATAAAACTTAGCTTTTAATAAATATACAGTAAAAAATAATAAACCAAAAACACACAATCCCTAATCTACCTAAACTAATACATATAACACGGATCCCTACATCTAAGACTACCAACAAAAAATGGGAAATCGCGCCTAATAAGGGCTTTCCCCACCCGTAACTAATAATCTAACCAACACCTATACTAACTAATCACTAAACATAAACAAAGGTAGGAACAGGAAATAAAGGTGTACACAATCATAAAATATCCCAGACGAATATAGAAGAAATCCTTATTCCACCAACGACATTTCCCCCCATAGACAAAGGGTCATCAGGGAACAGGGGAATATGTAAACAACAAAGTAATACACACAATTTGATAAAACTCCATGCCCTTGAGGTAGCGTAAATAGGATAAGTAGCTGATAATGAAGTGGGATACAAAGATAGCCTGTAATGGATCCACCACAACCAAAGCAGTCCAAAGATGATGTACATAAGTGCTGCAGGCGCTACGTAATGCACCTGATAATATCGTGCGGAACATTTAAACATGCTCCAGTGGGGTGCTCCATTGCTTGGTTGCTTCAAACTGAGTGCTTGTTGTGAGAACAGAGTGCGGAGTTACAAACCGGAGTTTAAAACAGGAAGAGAAAAACAGGTAAGACACACCTAAAACCCTCTTTATTTAGTACCTCATCTCCTACCTTAATTCATTTATTTATTTTTTTTTCCCTCCTTCATTTGCTGTTGCAAACCGTGATAATGGGCACTTCATTGCAACTTCCAGGAGTGCACAATCTGCCATATGTATGCCCTAAACGGACAAGAGTTCCAGAGGTGAATCCCGCTGGAGCAGATTGAGCATGTTCGCACTCTGGTAGCTCGCTTTATAACCTAGATGAGCAAAATGCACACTGAGGGCGATTGACAATGAAGAGAAGAGTTTGTACTCTTGGAGATGGCAAACAGTTAGTGGCTAAAACAGTGGAGGGTGTGAGTATTGGTCAGCAGGAGACTGTGTAGTTGAAGGTAAATGTAAACAGGGAACTTCTAGGGGTACCAGAAACAGGAAGCGCCTATCTCCTCCTGAGATTCCTACAAAATTGCCAATTGGTGATAATGCAGGGGAATCAGTCCTCTGAATGGCAGCCCTAGTGGGACACTGCTCTTATTCCCAAGCAGCCGAAGAGCAGCCCATCAGTATAGGGGGGATGGGAATGCAGGTAAAACTAAAAAGCAGTATAGTAGTTGTAGGGGAATTCTATAATCAGGAAGACGGATAGAATACTTTGTCGCCAGGACCGACTCAACCGAATGGTTTGCTGTCTCCCTGGTGCCAGGGGTTCGCAATGTGGTGGACCGGGTGATAAATTACTGAGAGGGGCTGGCGATTACCCAGCTGTTTGTGTCCTCAAGATTCACAACCAATGACAGAATACCACGTGAAGGCTGGAGGATTCGCTAAAGAATAAATTTTAAAGACTAGGCTCAATGCTGAAGGTAAGGAACCACTCACAGGTTGTGTTCTCCGAATACTGCCAGGTGCCATGCGCTACTCATGAAAGACAGCGGAGCTCAGGAGTTAAATGCATGGCAGAAGTCTTGGTGTAGGACAGAGGGGTTAGTGGGTTTCTTAGAGCACTGGGCGCACTTTTTCATTGGGGTCCACTCTGTTTTCGACAGATAAATTGCAGCTGAATGGAAGGGGGTCTGCTGTTCGGGGAAAGAATTCTAGAGGGGTGCGGGAGTAATTTAAAATGATGGAGGAGGACAATATAGAAAAAAGAATGGTAGATAGGTTAAGAGTGGGCAACTATATCAGCCGGTTGAGAAGCGGTAAATGGAGGAGGTTGATAGTAGACCATGGATAATGGAGATCCATGTGTTAGCAAACACAGCAATTGTAAAATATATGTACCACAATATTTCATGTAATCTCATGCCATCTACTAATAGTGTAATAAGATAATCACATGCTGATCCACTAAAGGTATAAATGTATAATCCTCATGCCATCAACCAAAGTAATATGTTTCATCGAAGCCGTCCATCTGACAGGTAACGTATAATCCCGTGCGGTATACTGACAGGTAACGTTTAAACCAATCTGTCTACTGAACTAGTAACTTAATCCCATGCTGTCTACAAAACAGTAACGTTAAGTCCCATCTGTCTACATAAACAGGTAACGTTTAATCCCTGCAGTCTACTGAATGGTTAATGTATGAATTTCCAGCCAATCTAAATGAAAATGTTTGGATACAATCCAAAACTGTTGACCCGAAAAGTAAAACTGGAAGGGAACTTAAAATGTCTATTCACAAATGCTAGAAGTCTTGCAATCAAAATGGGGGAACTGAGTGCTAATTGTAGAGGAGATGAATGATGAGGGTAGGTATGCTGAAACAATGGCTGACACCACGCATGATTGGGGCAGACCAACATCAAGGTTTAATGCTATTCAATAAAGTACAAGAGCGAACAGGAGGGGAGGAGGTGTCTGTATGGTAAGATGAATAATATGAAGGCAAATGTGAAAGAGGTGACACACACGGCTCGGAGTAGCTAATGATGTGTGGAAACATTGTGGTGGAAATAAATGGGGCATAATACATAAATAATTATTTTGGTTAATCTATAGACCCCCGAACATCACAGAGGAGATAGAAGAACAGATGAGCATAATCAAATGGTGATGTGCCAGCAAAGGCATGTACAGTGATAATGAATGGGCGTACTTTAATTTCCCAGGCATTGACTGGAGTCACGGGTTCTGCGTCAACAGAAAGGGAAGGAAGTTCCTCAACTGTAAGAGGATAATTTTATGGGCAGATTGTGGAGTGAACCCCACTAGAAGTGATGCTCTGTGGATCCTGGACCTTTCTAAAAGCAGAACTATACGGAGCGTCCACGGTTTCTGAAAATCTGGTAGACAGTGGACCATAATATAATTCACATTAGTTGTAAAAACTGGAAAAAAAAAAAACAAGCTGGAATGCAAAAACAATTATTTTATAAAAGGGCCAAATTTTCCATATAGAGGATGGCAATACATGACCGTAGACTGGAGGCAGCTATTAGCAAATGGTGAAATAGAAGCCAAGTGGGGGAGCTTTAATAGTACTTTGGGAAAATTTATTGCAAAATATATTCCTATGGGTTACAATATAGGCGACTAAAACCTAAAACCAACATGGCTCCAACCTTCTGTTAAGAGGGCAATAACAATAAAAAAAGGGCATTTAAAAAATATAAGTCATGCAGTGGGTTCAGCATCAGCCTTAGAAAAATTATAGAGAGCTTATAAAATCTGTATAAAAAAAAAAGTGATAAACAGCTAAAATTCCACTATTAAAGGCAGGTGGCCAAGACAGCAAGACTAACCCCAAAAAAAGCTTATAAGCATAAAAATTCCAAAAAGCCAAAGATCAGAGCAAGTAGTGAAACCCCTAAAAACCTGTGATGGGTGGGCTGGTCACTGGTGACCAAGAGAAGCAGAGGAACTAAATAAGTTCTTCAGCACAGTATATACTCGTCAATGAAATATGAGTTTGTATGTGGGTGGGCCAAGTGCAGAAGTAAGGTGGTGCCAGTACTGTAATACAATCAACTGCTTATCATTTAATTCACACAGTCGTCAGAAAAAGTCAAAGCCAAGTGTAAAATAAACTGGAAATGTGAACAAGGCTCCAGGCCCTGATGTACATATCACCCAACACGTTCTTAAAGAGCTCAAGCTCGGTTTATCTCAGTCCCTCTGTACATGATATTTTAGAGTTCCCGGGGACTGGAAAAATGTAATCCAGGAGACTGGTGCAAGGCAAATGTAGTTCCCATCATCAAAAAAGGTTCCAAGTCTTGAGCCCAGGTAATTATAGACCAGTAATTTTAACCATCTGTTGTGGAAAAATGTATGAGGGGCTCAAAAGGGACTATATACATGAGTATGTTTGACAAACACTTTCCCAACAAAATTATAAGTTGATTGCAGCATGGATTTCTAAGGACAAGAAGCTGTCAGATACCAATCTGATTTCCTTTTTATGAGAGGTGAGTAGAAGTCTGGATAGCGGGTCAGCTGAGGATATTGTGTTTTTAGACTATGCAAAGGCATTTACACTGACCTCTCATAAGCGTTTTTGTTGTTAATACAAGAATCCCTTTGGGTTAGAGATAACATTGTTTAATTGGATTCAAAAACTGGCTGCTTAGATCGTACCCATGAGTGGTGTAAATGACTCCTACTCTGATGGTCCCCGTCCGTGAGTGGTGTGCGCAAGGGTCCTCTGTTATTTAATTATATATTAATGATATAGGTAGAAGGGATCGAAGCTACTGCCTCGATTTTTGCAGAAGACACCAAGCTATGCAGGGTAGTGCAATCTTTGGAAGATGCAGCATAAATTTGCAAGCAGATCAGGACACACTGAGAGCTTTGGCATCCACTTGCATATTGGGGTTTCAAATGTGCGAGCAATAAATGTACAGGTTTCTGCATCTGGGAGAAATAATCTACAAGCATCAAATGTACTAGGGGAAGAAAAACTTGGAGAATCGAGCACTTGTTGAGAAAGATCTAGGGCTGTTCTTGTAGAACATAGACCACAGATAGCATGCAGATGTCAATCAGCTGCCTCTAAGCAAGTAAGATATTGGCTGGGTATTAAAAGAGGCCATGGACTCAGTCGTGACAAAGGAAGTAAATATAAAAAAATAGGCAAAGATAAAACAAATGTGAACAAACCCGCTTGTACAAAGCAATGGATCGTCCCTCACTTAGAATATGCTGTTCATTTCTGGGCCCCAGTTTATAAAAGAGATGTAATGGAGCCTAGAGAGAGTACAAAGATGAGCAACCAAACTTATAAGTTGAATGGAGCATCATAGTTATGATGAGAGGTTAGTAAATTGAACTTATTTAGTCTGAGAAAAGAACGGCTTCGGGTGGAAATAGATTAATTTATATAAATATATAAATGGGTCCCACAAAAAGTAGGGTGAAAATATAATTCAAGTGAAGCCCCCCTCAAAAACAAGAGGACATTCCCATCGACTAAGAAACAGAAAGGATTCAATCTCCAGATGAAAGAGCGTTTCTCACTGTAAGAACAGTGAATCACGTGCGGAATAGCCTACCTGAGGGAGCTGGTCACGGCAGGAACTGTAACGAGAGTTTCAAGGAAGGCTTAAGATACCTACCATGTAACTAAAGCAAATAATGCGTACTGTCGCTATGTAAAAATCAGATCCAGCTGGTGGAGGCACTGGGTCAGAATATGTCTACACTGAGCAGATTGTGTTCATGCTTAGGTCTCAAGAAATTAACCAGTGGGATAGGCTGCATAAGAGTCTTGGTCTCCTCTCCCTCACCGATTTTTCCCCACCATTGGTTGAAAGTGATGGACACGTGTCTTTTTTCAACCGTACTAACTATGTAACTATGTAACTATGTATGAACGGGGCTGTGCCTGATATTGGGCTGAAAAGACGGCAGATATCTGGCAGAGCCCCATTCATACATGTCGCCCATAAAGGTTATTTAGTGATGTATCATCAATCACACATATTCATTCTTAAGCCAAAAAAGAATTACTTGAAGAATATCCAGCATTTTACATATATCTTTCAAGTAAGCAATGAACAGTCTTAATGCTATCAATGATTATTGGCTGTTGATGGGTTGTTAGTAATATGGAGTGATGTAGAAATGTTATCCCTTTTTAAAAAAAAAACTAAAACAGCACAGATGATCAGTTATTGCTGCAGACCCAGTTCAATTGCATTTACGGCTCATATTAGAGACTTCCCTCAGCTACTTTAAGATATAGAGAAATGCATCATGTTCACAGTATGTAACTGCATCTGAAAACCATTGCCAGGAACATGACTATTAAATAAGGTGGAGCTGGCCCAATGTTCAGAAATGCGGAACTGATATTGCATCAGTTGCTTGATACAATGTGTTTGCTGTAGAATCCATATCATGACATAGTGGAGCTTTTCTAAAATGAATGAGAAGTCATATATACTAGAACAGTGTGTGCAAACCTATTGATACACTGTATGAAATAAACGTATACTTGTCAACCTTTGTAAGTGGGCTTCAGGGAGATTTTGCGATGCAGCGCTCCTTCTTTTTCACACCAATATCTATGTTCTCGTAACAGCCCGTTCCATGGCTACAGCCAGAGTGCAAAGTCTAACTCCAGCAAAGAGTCAATAGTCTAGCTGCAGCACAGAATATATAGTCTAGAGGCGGCATGAGAGTCTATAGTCTAGATGTATCATGAGAGTCTATAGTTTAGCTGCAGCACAGAATATATAGTCTAGCTGCGGTACAAGAGTCTATAGTCTAGCTGCGACATGAAAGTCTATAGTCTAGCTGCGGTACAAGAGTCTATAGTCTAGCTGTGGCACAAGAGTCTATAGTCTAGATGCGACATGAAAGTCTATAGTCTACCTGCGGTACAAGAGTCTATAGTCTAGATGCGGATGAGAGTCTATAGTCTAGCTGCAGCGCAGAATATATAGTCTAGCTGCAGTACAAGAGTCTCTAGTCTAGATGCGACATGAAAGTCTATAGTCTAGCTGCGTTACAAGAGTCTATAGTCTAGCTGTGGCACAGAATATATAGTCTAGCTGCGGTTCAAGAGTCTATAGTCTAGATGCGACATGAAAGTCTATAGTCTAGCTGCGGTACAAGAGTCTATAGTCTAGATGCGGATGAGAGTCTATAGTCTAGCTGTGGCACAAGAGTCTATAATCTAGATGTGGCATGAGAGTCAATAGTCTAGATATGGCATGAGAATCTATAGTCTAGCTGCAGCGCAGAATATATAGTCTAGCTGCGGTACAAGAATTCAAGATAGTCTAGAGGCCGGCCATTAGATCAAAAGTCCTCGATGTGGAGATGAGAGTCTATAGTCTAGCTGCGGCACAGAATATATAGTCTAGCTGCGGTACATGAGTCTATAGTCTAGATGCAGATGAGAGTCTATAGTCTAGAGGCGGCATGAGAGTTCTATAGGTCTCTTCGTACAAGAGTCTATAAAGTCCAGATGCGGATTGAGAGTCTATAGACTAGATGCGCGATGAGAGTCTATAGACTAGATGCGGATGAGAGCACTAATAAGTCTAATTGCGGCATGAGACCGTCTATAGTCATAGACTCGACGAGATGAGATTCTATAGTCTATCGTGCTGAAGAGGATCATAGTCTAGATGCGGGATGAAGATTCTATAGTCCTAGTATGCGGATGAGAGTTCTAATAGTCAAGAGCGGATGATATCTTAGACCTAGATGCGGAATGATAGTCATAGTCTAGATGCGGATAAGAGTCTATAGTCTAGATGCGGATGAGAGTCTATAGTCTAGATGCGGATGAGAGTCTATAGTCCAAGTGAGGGATGAGAGTCTATAGTGCTATATGCGGATGTTGAGATCTATAGGCTAGATGCGGATGAGAGTCTAAGACTAGATATGCGTATGGAGCAGTCTATAGTACTAGATGCGGATGAGAGTCGTAAGTCTAGATGCCGTATGAGAGTCCTATAGTCTAAGATCGGAGAGAGTCTATAGTCGTAGATGGCGGATGAGAGTCTAAAGTCTAGATGCGGATGAGATGTCTATATACAAGAGGCCGGATGAGGTCGATATTCCTAGATGCGGATGAGAGTCTATAGTCTAGATGCGGATGAGAGTCTATAGTCTAGATGCGGATGAGAGTCTATAGTCTAGATGCGGATGAGAGTCTATAGTCTAGATGCGGATGAGAGTCTATAGTCTAGATGCGGATGAGAGTCTATAGTCTACCTGTGGCACAAGAGTCTATAGTCTACCTGTGGCACAAGAGTCTATAGTCTATATGCGGATGAGAATCTATAGTCTACCTGTGGCACAAGAGTCTATAGTTTAATAAAGCGGATAGAGTCTAAAATCAGAGCTGGGGATTGAGAGCAATAGTTTAGATGCGGATGAGAGTCTATAGTCTAGATGCGGATGAGAGTCTATAGTCTAGCTGTGGTACAGTTCTTCTGCACATAAACATGCATCAGGCATCATCTCTTGACACATTACAATGATACCAACTGGTTTATCAGAAGCAGACGGATACTTGCCAACTGTTCTAGAAGTTCGAGAGGACTCTCTTTTCTTTAGGAATCCCCTGGAGGTTATGGAAAGTTGGTAACAAAGGTTCAGGTTGGGGTAACCCGGGAAATAGTGACCACAATATAGTAAATTTCCAATTATCCTTATCCACAAAAACATTGAATTTTAGGGAGGCTATTTTTAATCTGCTTAGAGAGGCCCTAAACTGCATTGACTCGGGACACAGCTTTTCAAAAATAGACAGAACATATAATAATTGAGAAGATTTTAAAAACCATCCTATGAGGAAATAAAATGAGTAGAAAACGGAAAAAAAAAAACAATATGGATCAACAGAGATGTAAAAGAGGCAATACAGAACAAAAAGAAAGTGTTTAAGCTACTAAAGAAGGAGGGCAGTGTAGAAGCACTAGAAAACTATGAGGAAAAAAAATAAAATATGTAAAATAATTATAAAAACAGGAAAGTTGGAGACAGAAAGGCAGATTGCCAAAGAGAGTAAAACTAACCTCCAAATATTTCTTAACTATATAGATATTACAAAATTAAAACTGAAAATGTTAGCCCTTAGAAAAGTAGTGAGGGAGATATTGTAGAGGGCAATGAGGAGAAAGCAGATGTTATCATTCTAACTGGTCACATGGGATATCACTGGGGGAGGGGTTAACCCCCTACCCACAGCTTATCTTTATTTATCTGCAGTGTTTAATACTACCAGTCGTTTTGGAAAAAAGCATGCACATTTTTTTTTTTTTTTTGCATTGCTTAAGTATTTTTGGTCCCCTGGTATGCATGTATACTCTGTTTTCGCATTATTGGGCATTTTATCTAACATCTTTGATTGATATAGCCCCCTGAGGAACCGTTAGAAATACCTTATATATGAGAGACTCGACAGAACAGACAGCTATTTCCTATCAGATCTAGCAAATCTTCTCTTTTGCCTACCTTTGTATTATTTTGGTCCTAAATTAACTAGGGCATTACAGAGAGAGATTCTGTAGGGTATCAGTCATATGATTTTGTGTTGATGTCAGTGATTTTTGAGAAAGCAAACATATTAAAAAAATGTCTCCACTGTATTTACTGAGGAGAATTACATTCCTGTTGATAGGCAGAGGGATGAGGTAAACTCCACCTTAAATGTTTCTTGTCTAACCCAGGAAGAAGTGCAGCTCTGCCTTAAGAAGATTAAAATAGACAAATCACCAAGTCCTGATGGTATACACCCCCGTGTCCTACGGGAATTAAGTAATGTGATAGATAGGCACCTATTCTTAGTATTTACAGACTTCTAATAACGGGGTATGTACTGAAGGATTGGTGCATAGCAAATGTGGTGCCAATATTCAAAAAGGGGTCAAAAAGTGATCCTGAAAACTATAGGCCTCTGTTGTAGGTAAAATGTTTGAAGGTTTTCTAAGAGATGCTATCCTGGAGTATCTCACTGAAAATAAATGTATAACACCATTCCAGCATGGGTTTATGAAGGATGGGTCCTGTCAAACTAATCTCATCAGCTTTTATGAGAAGGTTAGTTCAAGACTGGATGGGGATGAGGCATTGGATGTCATATATCTAGATTTTTCTAAAGCATTTGATACTGTTCCACATAAAAAGTTGGTAAGTGAAATGAGAATGCTTGGACTGGGGGAAAATGTGTGCAAGTGGGTAAGCAACTGGCTCACTGATAGAAAACAAGGGGTGGTGATTAACAGCACAAACTCAGACTGGATCCCTGTTACTAGTGGGGTACCACAGGGCTCAGTATTGGACCCTATTCTCTTTAATATATTCATGGATTACACAGTAGAATATCAATCTTTGCAGATGATACTAATCTCTGTAAAGTAATCAGCGCAATAGATGATAATGTTTTATTGCAAAAGGATCTGGATAAGTTGGAGGTCTGGGAAGAGAAGTGGCAGATGAAGTTTAACACTGATAAATGCACGGTTATGCATATGATAACATGTTAAACAGAAAAATGCTGGGAAAAAGTGACATGGAGAAGGACTTGGGAATCCTGGTGGACAATAAACTTAATTGTAGCAGCCAGTGTCAGGGAGCAGCTGCCAAGGCAAAAAAGGATCATGGGGTGTATTATAAAGGACATAGATGTATATGATTAGGACATCATTCTCCCATTATACAAGTCACTGTATACAAGTCAGACCATGCATGCAATATTGTGTACAGTTTTGGCCTCTAGTGCACAGGAGAGACATTATAGAGCTTGAACAGGTTTAAAGACGGGCAACAAAAATAATAAAATGACTAGGTGGACTGCAATACCCAGAAAGATTAGCAAGATTAGGGTTATTTAGTTTAGAGAAAAGACGACTTTATATGTATAAATATATCATGGGTGAATATGGAGATCTCTCCCAAGATCTATATATTCCCAGGACTGTATCCAGAATAAGGGGGCATCCTCTACGTCTTGAGGAAAGAAAGTTTCTACATAAACATAGAAAGGAATTCTTTACTGTAAGAGCAGTGAGACTGTGGAGACTGTGGAACTTTCTGCCAGAGGAACTTGTCATGGTGAATTCAATAACAGAGTTCAAAAAGGGTCTGGATGCATTTCTAGTGTGTAATAATAAAACAAGTTATATTGAATTGGATTCTGGAGAAGGGTCGTTGATCCAGGGATTTATTCTGATTGCCAGATTGGAGTCGGAAAGGAATTTTTTCCCTAAAATGAGGACAATTGGCTTCTACCTCATTAGGGTTTTTGCCTTCCTCTGAATCAACACTCTAGCACAACAGGCTGAACTGGATGAACGTCTGTCTTTTTTCAGTCTTACAAACAATGTAACTATGATAATTTTATAGACTGGATTGCTACAGACACGGTGAGGCCCATTATGTCTACCAATTTTTTTTTTTTTTTAAACAAAAAAACTGAAGAAAAGGATATGCCAAAAGCAACTTATAAGACCTGGAAAAAGCTGATACGCCAACTTCCAGCAATCAATAAAAGAATACACTGAGGGTCAATACTTATTGACTTACATGGGCCTATACCAGACTCAAAATGGATCACTGAGGGCTGTGAAAAAGATTCTGGTGTGATAAACCTTTGCTTCTTCATATAGATAGAAAATTGAGATTTAGCATTTTCCATGTTCATGAACTCATTTTGAATGGTGCCAAAATGGCGTATATAGCGGTTATGAGTTGATGTAGAAATTGTAGCCCCTTTAAAATTAACTAAAACAGCACTAAACAGCACATGTCATCAGTTATTGCTGCTGACCAGGTTCTCTCATTTACAGCTACTTTATAGAGACTCCCTGAGATACTTTAATTTGGGCAATGCATCATGTCACAGCTGTAACGGCATCATGAAAAGTTGCCAGGAACATGACCTATGAAATAAGGTGGAGCAGCCAATGCGCAGTATATGGCTGTACTGTTAATTGCATCAGCTGCTTGATACAAGTGTGTTTGCTGTAGAATCCATATCATGACATAGTGGAGCTTTTCTAAAATGAATGAGAACGGGTCTAAAGAGCAAAAGTCATATATACTATAACAGTGTGTGCAAACCTACACAAAAAATATCAATGTTCTCATAACAGCTGGTTCCATGGCTGCAGCCAGAGTACATACTGTAGTCCTGCTACAGCACAAGAATATATAGTCTAGCTGCTGCATAAGAGTCTATAGTCTCCTGCACTTAACCATGCATCAGAGCATCGTCTCTTGACACATTACACTGACAATACCTGGAGAGTTGCCAAATATGTTTTTAATAACATAATTCTCAATAGATATAGAGAAGTGTATAATACGACAGTATGCATGAAAGACTTATGTGGCAAACATTTTTGGCGCGTAGAGTGTAATGCAGCAAACTTTGTATGGTGTATAGAGTGTAATGATATATGGAAATATATAAGAATTTGTTTTGACCCACTGAGGAGTCCATGAAATTGAGACGAAACGCGTTTGGGGTTTATGGTGTGTGTATTTTGACACTTTATTTCCATTATAAATTGTTGAACTATACTGTTACTAATCCTCTCTTTATCCCTTTGGAGAGAAGTTTCCCTCCCCCTTTACATTTAAGAGAGGTCAGGGTAAGCTATAGGGATATCAGAGGAGCAGTGTGGGGTCGCCCTTTTTGGGGTGGGGTCTCCGCAAGGGATCATTATTAGTGCTAGAAAGTATAGGAGACAGCTAGATAGACTGTTCCTGCGTGTGTCCCTAATTAGGTGATATGATAGATAATATTTTAATTGTAGTTCATGAAAAGTTATATTTTAAAGGAATATATTTTTCTGTATTTTTGCCATAGAGTGTAATGCACCAAACTTTGTATGGTTCATAGAGTGTAATGCACCAAACTTTGTATGGCAGCTTTGCATCAAAGTTTGGCACATTTTAGTCAATTTAAAATGTGTTGTACCATCTTTACCAACAGTGGGCCAGCAGGTTTATGCCAAAAAAATACTGAGTTTGAATTTTATTGCGATGTTAATTGTACAGATTAAATAGCATGATAATTTTATAGACTGGATTGTTACGGACACGGTGAGGCCTACTATGTATACCTTTTATCATTTTTTATATATATATATTGGAAAAAATGTTACTGGGGAAATGGGGATTTTGTGTTTGCTTTTATTTTTATTTTTTGTATGTTTAAACATATTTTTAAGTGTTTTTACTATCTTTTGTATGTTTTTGTGTTTTTACTCTTTTTTAGTTAATTTACTCCTGTATGGGACTACATTTTGCTTGTTCACATTTATAATGCATAGAAATACAAAACTGTATAACACTATATTTTTTGTATTATGCCTGTGACAGAGAGCCTATTAGACTGTTTGTGGTTTGGCCTAATAGGCTTCTATACATGGCAGACCTGAAGGCCTTTCTTTGGCAGCCATCATCTGACATTTGCAAGGTGATTAGACAGATGGAGCCTCCAACCTCTGTTTCCCACCTAAATGATGTGACTGCTATTACATTACATTACAGCCAGCTATGGATGCTGTGGGCACAGCTCCCCAGGAGGCTTGCCAACTTTTCTGTGAGCCCAAGAGGACTCCCCTAATCTATATTAATCTGTGAAACATAATAATAGAAAAAATATCAAAAAGATCTAATTAGAAACTTTTCATTAATGTGTAAGCTATACTCTGTACCCTGTTCTGTACTGAGGAAGAGCCCCAAATCAGTTCCAGATGGGTCCTCTAGCTTTTGGAGGCAATTGTGGTTTATGTGATAATCCCTTGTGTCACGGTTCCCATGGCAGTCCCTGCTATGGACCCTCGGTGGGCCCGTGTCTCCCATGACCCGGCCGCAGCTGCGGCATCCTCTTCTGTTCCTGGCTCTTGTCCATACTTGCCAACTCTCCCGTTTTTGGCGGGGGGTTCCCCTATTTGGGGTCCCCCCCCCCGCCATCCCGGCAGAGTTGGCGAACCTCCCGCCGCCAGCAGGCAGCGGGGGTTCTTTAAATGGCCGCGGCGTCAGAGTAGCGCTGGTGCGCTACTCTGGCGCCGCCGGTCCACTCTCACAGGCGGGTGAAGCGGCCACAGCTGCCGCTTCACCCGCCCGGAGTCTCGCTGTGCAGGGAGGAGGCAGGAGGGATCGTTCCCCTCCTCCCTCCTCCCCCTGTATGTCCGGTGCCTGTGCGCGCTCTACATACAGGTCAGCGGTGCAGGGGAAGTGACGCGCGGCTGTGTCCCCCTGCGCCGCTGAGGAGATCGGTCGGGAGCTGGCAGCGCTGCAGGAGCCTGGTGAGGTGAGTGGATTTTATTATTTTATTTTTATTAGCTGTACCTGGCTACAATGTACCTGGCAACAGAGGGGGCACTACCTGGCTACAGTGGGGCACTACCTAGCAACAATGGGGGCACTACCTGGCAACAGAGAGGGGCAAACTACCTGGCTACAATGGGGGCACTACCTGGCAACAATGGGGGCACTACCTGTCAACTATGGGGCACTACCTGGCAACAGAGGGGGCACTACCTGGCTACAATGGGGGCACTACCTGGCAACAGAGGGGGCACTACCTGGCAACAATGGGGGCACTACCTGGCAACAGAAGGAGCACTACCTGGCAACAATAGGGGCACTACCTGGCAACAGAGGGGGCACTACCTGGCAAACAAAGGGGGGCACCTACCTGGCTAACAAAGGGGGGCACCTACCTAGCTACAAATTTGGCTCTATCTGGCTACAGAGGGGGCATCTACTTGGCTACAAGGGGGCATCTACCTGCCTGTAAGGGGCACTACCTGGTTATGGGGGTTACTACCTGGCTATAAGGGCTTTCTTCCAAAGCCGTTATGCAGTTAGGTGGAGTGGGTGTGGCTTTTTGAAGGGGCGTGGCATACAGACAAGATGGGCGTGCCCATGCAAATTTTTGCGCCGCCCACTAAAACCTCCTGCTTTTTCATTTTCAAAAGTTGGCAACTATGCCCTTGTCACTTACCTGTCCCGTTTCCTGTATGTCCTGCAGCAGTTCCTGCTGGCAAGTTCGAGTCTTCATTGCTTCCTCCGGCTCCCTGGCATCCTGTGCGCGCACGTGCTCCCTCTAGGGGCACGCGCGGCACTGCCCTGCATTTAAAGAGGTAGTCTTCCTGTTTCCTTCCCAGTGACCTGTGACCTCTGCCTTCATAAGGAACTTCCTTATGCTCTGGGTTGGTGTTCTTCCTCTGAGCTAGACTTCTGTTTGCTGAAGCTCCTGCTGAGTTAACTCTCTGGTTTCCAGTGTTCCTGTGAACTTCTGCATTTAACCCTGTGCTGTCTAGCGCACCCGTTTCTCTGCTATTTCCTGATGTACTGTTCTCTGGTTACTGCCTGCTGATTTCTGCTACTGCAATGCTTCAGTTACCTGTCTGGGACCCTGTGTCACCCGTTTAACAGCTACACCTTCCATTTACCCGTCAGCAGTGTCCAGTTATCCAGTCCTGCACTTCGGCTACCCACCGCGTGTTACCATCTGCTCTCGCGGTGGGCCCAGAGGATCCGCCATACCAGACGTTTCTAGCCATCCCGGTTAGAAAACGCAACACCTTGTCATGGCTCACGGCTCTTTTATGGGTCAGATATTGACCTACAGAATATCTGCCTTCATTAGGTTGCACTAGAGATACAGCTTTCTTTCATCTTAGTGAGAGCTAATGTGTATGCCAACATATAAGTGCAGCTCCAAAAATTTGAATATAATTGAAAAGCTAATTTTTGTCCGTAATTGAAGTCAAATAGAGAAATCCATATATTGTATGGACTCATTACACACAGAGCAATATATTTCAGGCATTTATTTCTTTAAATATAGATAAACATCACTTATGTCTAAAGAAAACCCAATATCCAGTATATCAGAAGATTAGAATAATGTGAGAAAGGTCAATATTGTTGACTCATGGTGTCACACAAAAAGGTTTGATGTCTTTAAATGGTCCTTCAGTCTAGTTCAGTTGCTACACAATCATGGGGAAGATTGCTGACCTGACAGATGTCCAGAAGGCAACCATTGACACACTCTACAAGGAGGGTAAGCTACAGAAGGTCATTGCTAAAGAAGCTGGTTGCTCACAGAGCGCTTTATGAAAGCATAATAATGGAGAACTGTGTGTAAGAAAAAGTGTGGTAGAAAAAGGTGCAAAAGCAAGGCCCAACAAAGCAGCCGAGCTGAAGGGCGCTATCAAGACAACTTGGGCTTCCATAACACCTCAGCAGTACCACAGGCTGATCGCCTCCATGCCCCACCACTTTGAGGAACACCAATAAAGTACTGAGTGTATACACTGTACAGATTTTCAGTAGGCCAACATTTCTGCACTACAATTATTTTGTTCGATCAGTCTTATACACTATTCTAAGTTTCTGATATAATAAATATTGAGTTTTTATTAGCTGTAAACCAATATCATCCGCATAAAAAGAAATAAACACTTGAAATATATCGCGTGTAATGTGTCTATGCATTACATGGATTTCTCTATCTGATTCGAATTACAGACATAAACTAACTTTTCGATGATATTCTAAATTTTTTTTAGATGCACCAGTATAATATGTAATTAGGCCTCCTATGAAATGCTTACCTCTTGATGTGTAACAACTGATCAAGAAAACAAAAGATAAATCTACTTGTATCTCACATGCAATCTAGAGGAGGACATGTACACTAACTGTCTAAGCATGGTTAATGGGGTACTGTCAAGTCTCGGGGGGTGGGGCTGTTTTAGTAAATTCTGGCATTGCATACAATGTAAATTAACAATTCTAAAACTAAGGGTGCTTTCACACGGAGCGTTTTTGGTGCTTTTTTGATGTGTATTTTAATGCGTTTAATGCTATTTTTAGCGCGATTTCTGCCGTGATTTCCGTGCAGCAATGTACAGCATTAACTTCTGTACCTTCCTGTAAAAAAACACATTGAAAAAAACGCATCAAAAAAGCACCAAAAAGGCACCGTGTGAAAGCATCCTAAGTGATCTTTCAGTCAGTGCTGATAGAAACACTGTGTGCTAAGACGCTCCCTATTAACAAGATGAATATTAACCAGCAGTTGTTGATTAATTAGCACATTTCCAGGAAGAATAACAGAGGAAAGACACACAGAAGAGCTATGAAAAAGGGTGGAGGGGTTTATTTGTTGTATCTTGAGAATTACAAGTATTTCCTATATTAAAATAACTGACAGATTCTTTTTAAAGTAAATGATACTGTTCCTCAGCTAAAAACTGCCTACACCCCCTAGTGAGATAGATGTTATTTCATAACTATGCTGCTAAATAATTAACTACCCGCTATCTCTTCAAATTCGGGACAGTATCTTGAACACTAGAGCAGTGAATTTTAATCTTTTTATCATGGGGGGAAACCATGGAAATCATATTCCCGTTCTGGGCTTTATGCTGACAGAAGCCTCTCCTCGGTACAAGACATATGAAAGCCGCATGCAGTTTGCAAAAAAACACATGAAGGACTCTCAGACTATGAGAAATAAGATTCTCTGGTCTGATGAGATGAAGATTGAAGTTATTGGTGTTAATTGTAAGCGGTATGTGTGGAGAAAACCAGGCACTGCTCATCACCTGCCCAATACAATCCCAACAGTGAAACATGGTGGTGGCAGCATCATGCAATGGGGGTGTTTTTTAGCTGCAGGGGGACGACTGGTTGCAATTGAAGGAAAGATGAATGCGGCCAAGTACAGAGATATCCTGGATGAAAACCTCTTCCAGACGATCTGGACATCAGACTGGGCCGAGGGTTCTTCTTCCAACAAGACAATGACCCTAAGCTAAAATAACAAAGCAGTGGCTTCAGAACAACTCTTTGACCATTCTTGACTGGCTCAGCCAGAGCTCTGATCTAAACCCAATTGAGCATCTCTGGAGAGACTTGAAAATCGCTGTCCACCAACATTCACCATCCAACCTGAGGGAACTGGAGAGGATCTGCAAGGAAGAATGGCAGAGGATCCCCAAATCCAGGTGTGTAAAACTTGTTACATCATTCTCAAGTAGACTCATGGCTGTACTAGCTCAAAAGGTGCTTCTACTCAATACTGAGTAAAGGGGCTGAATACTTAAGACCATGTGATATTTCAGTTTTTCTTGTTTAATAAATTTGCAAAAATATCTACATTTCTGTTTTTTTCCTTTCAAGATGGAGTGCAGAGTGTACATTAATGAGCCAAAAAAATTTAGTTTTTGGATCTTACCAAATGGCTGCAATGAAACAAAGAGTGAAAAATGTAAATGGGTCTGAATACTTCCCGTACCCATTGTAGGTAATTTTCATTTGATTGGACATCAGCATCGGATTATTTCAATTTTGAATGAACTGAACAACCCCTCAGGGAACTGAGGGGAGGAATCATTACTTTACAGTTCAGTGTAGAAATTTTAGGCATTTTTTATATTGCTAAAAATAAAGTAAATGAGCAAAAGACAAATCTAAATTGAATCAATATTTGGTGTGACCACCTTTAGCCTTCAAAACAGTATAAGCTCTTCTATATACTTGTACACAGTTTTTGAAGGAACTCGGCAGGGAGGTTGTTCCTAACATGTTGGAAAAGTAACTACAGATCTTCAGTTGATGTAGACTTGTTCAGTCTTCTGTCTCTTCATGTAATCCCAGACACCTGCATGAATTAAAATTAGAGATCTGTGCTGGTTGTATCCTCAATTCCAAGTCTCTAAAGGCAAAGGGTGGTCACACCAAAGATTGATTTAATTTCTCTTTTGTTTATTCACTTTGCATTTCATTAATTGATTCAAATGAACTTTTAACACTTCCATGTTTGAAAGCATTCTTACTTTGCAGCATTTTTCCCATACCTGATTAAACTTTTGCAAGTGCTGTAATATAGTAAAATAGTAGTTAAGGTTGGAAAAAGACACAGGTCCACCAAGTCCATTGTATATATTTGCTCCGATTTTCCAGTGCACTTTTTTTGATAACTCTCTTACATATGTGTAGAGTGTACTGCGTCAGTTAAAAAAAATTCCCACCCTTGCTATGGGGAAAATACTTTGGGCCACATGTATGAAATAGTTTTGGTCTAAAACTCACTTTTTTCCCCATAGAAACCTATTTCATTTAGAGTATAGAACTAATTTATGGAAATGCAACCCAGCAGTGCAGAGCCCCGCTCTCTTTTTGGAGCCATTTATGTCTTTGCAATAGCCAAAAGAGAGAACATATAGATGACTTAGTATACACATATTAGTGATAGAATATTATTCTATTGATTGATAACAGTTTTAGGTAAAAATCTTTTTTTTTTTTTTTTTTTTTTAAGAAGAATGTTTTCTATTTACTTATTATTGTGTACAATTAATCCAACCTATTTAACAATTCCAAAAAGAATTGTTCACATTTCGCACAATTCTGCTCAGTAATGAAAGAAGTTGTACCGACGTCTATAGAGATATTCTTATTTGTTGTACTGTACAAACACAGAGCTTCCGTGGGAGCTGTGAAGTGATGAAAAGGTGCCATAAAATAACAGGCTCCTCTTATTACATCTAAATTCCTTTATTATTATTTAAAGCAAATCTGATATATTACCCAAACTCATAGAGCTGTCAATGTGAAACTGTACAGTGGAGAATATTATCGCCGCTCAAACACCACTAAATAACTGAGCACATATATTGTTTGGCTCGTACAACAATGCCCCCTAGTGGCTTTTTTAGTAAAGACATTTATTTCCCTCTTTCTTGTCAAGAATTTCTAAGATTCTAATCACACTGCCGGTTTTTATTATTTTTATCTGTAGTCTATAGAAATAATTAATTAAGTCATATTATTATGACCAGCAGCTAATATCCAGAGTAACCCCTATGTACAGCACGGACAGCAGCTAGATGGGCTGGGAGTGACTCAGTAAGGTCCTGGTAGGTTGCTTTAGGTATCTGAAGGACTGAGACTGACACAGTAGGTGGCACTGGAGTTCAAGGAAGGCACAAAAGCCAGAGAAAAATAGTACCTTTGTTAGTCACCTCTAGAGGGTTAAGAGGGCAGACAAAAGAGAGAGATCAGTTGACTCCAGTTGAGAGAGAGGTGTTGTATATATAAATTTGCTGGGGATACTTACTGCAGGTGCGTGTTATGGTCAATGTAAACCCAGACTAACAAGGACAAACATTCATATGGAGCATAAATATCTGTGCTATGCAAAGTGCAAATAAACGGGTTACATGGTGCAATATATTAGGCAATTAATAACGTGCATTGTTTAAGTCAGCGGTCCCCAACCTTTTTTCTACCAGGACCGGTTTGATGCACGACAATTTTTCCACGGCCCTGTGGGGGGTCGCGTTCTTGGGGGCGGGGTTATTAGGGGCAGGGTTATGGAGGGGGTTGGATGTTTAGAATCACACACACCCAAAAAAACCCAATAAAGTGTATACTGTGTCATTGAGGGGTATCGTATGCGGTAACCAGCATTTTATAACTGGAGACTGATTGTCAGCTCTGTGGGTCACTATTATATTAATAATGCTGAGCCAAAGAGCTGATAATCAGTCTGCAGTAATATTGATCAGCTCTGTGGGTCAGCATTATACATGTATATAATATAATCCAATTATACGAAAAGACCAACTTGTAACAGGATAGAGGATACGTATATGCAGCTTGTATTAAAACTTATTAACTTTTAATTCATTTCCATTAAAAAGGCATATCCATAAATAGTCCATATGAATAGATAGGCTACAACCTTAACATTCAAGGGTCACACATGTACTCGCCTGGGTAGTGAACCGACCGACGCGTTTCGGTAATAATACCTTAGTCTTGGTCTAAGCCTCTTAGTTCACCATAGGTTTAAATAGGATTCCGGACATACGTCATCGTTTCCATGTGTTAACTATATGTTTCCCAGAATCACAAATATATGCATAAAAAACATATGTTCAAATATACAAAAAAACCATAAAAACAATAATACTCAGACGGCACATATTTTTGAGATTAAGTTCCATAAGTATATAGTAATATGGTATAAGAAAAAAAAGGGAAAAACTATAAAAATCAGAAAAAATCAGAAAAAACGTACGACAGTGCGCATAAGGCTGTATTAGTAGTGACATAATATATCATATTTTAAATTGAGGCCGTGCGGTTGTCTAGTTCCTAGTCTAAATATCCATTTGGCCTCTGCATTCAGCAACCTATCTCTTTGATTTCCTCCCCGTTCGGCAGAAAACACCCTTTCTATGCCCATACATTTAAAAGCTGTCAGATCACCAGCGTGGACTTCTAAGAAGTGTTTAGAGACTGCTGACATGTTGTGTCGCCACATGTCCTTACGTGCATCCGATATGTGCCGTCTAATTCTTAGGCTATGTTCACACGGCTTAATTGAGGGACGTAATTACGCCCCGCAATTACGCCGTGTGGACGGGGGCGGGGCGGGAGTGGGGGAGTGAGCGGGGGCCAGCACTTCGCCGGCCCATTGACTTGATTTGCCAGCGGCGCGTATACGCCGCTAGTAATTCACATGTCAATTATTACGAGAGGAGACGTAATCCATGGTTCTCTATGAGAACTGTGAATTACCGTAATGAATGGGCCGTTTTCGGCCCGTAATTGGCGCACTTCGGCGCGTAATTATGGACCGAAATACGGCCCATTTTAAGCCGTGTGAACATGCCTTTACTTTTAAAGGATTGGTGGTACATCCAACGTACTGCACTCGGCATATTTCACAGGAGATGAGGTTTACCACAAACTTAGTGTTACAATTTATATATTGTTGGACGCTGTAAGTTTTACTGGTGACATAAGATTCGAATATATCTCCTGTATTGATGTATTGACACGTGAGACATATTCGGTGTCCACATCTGTGTGAGCCCTTATATCTGAGCCACGTTTGAATGGAATTATTGTGACTAGTATATAGGCTGGGTGATATATTGGATCCAATACTTGGAGCCTTTCTAGATACAAATCTGATTCCTTTTTGGATAATATTCTGTAATTGATTATCTGCATATAATACTGGTAAGTATTTTTTTATTTTTTTAATGACTTGATTGTGTTGTGGAGAAAAAGTGGTGCTGAATGTGACACCTTCAAAAGGTTTTTCGTGTATTCGTTTATTTTTGTTTTTTATTAATTGGTGTCGTGGTATTCTGGCAACCTTTTCACTACTAAAATGCAAAAAATTTTCGGTGTATCCACGCTGTCTTAATCTGTCCAGTACTATATCTTGTTGGATTGTATATTCCTCAGTTCTACTACAATTTCTTTTTGTACGTATAAGTTCTCCTGTAGGTATGTTTTTTATCACATGTTGTGGGTGACAAGATGAGGCATTTAGGATAGAATTCTGTGCAGATGTTTTTATGAATGGTTTTACATTAATGCTGTTGTTTGGAATGCCCTCTAGAGTAATATCTAAATAATCTATACTAGATTTTTGGGCTTGATGTGTGAATTTTAAATTTAAATGGTTGTTATTCACATATTTAATAAATTCCGGTATATCCTCGTGAGGACCCTCCCATATCAGGAGGAGGTCGTCTAAATAACGACCATACCACCTGATATGGGAGGAAAAAATGTTCCGATCACTGAAAAGAAACATTTCTTCCCACATACTCATAAAAATATTAGCCATAGAGGGGGAAAACTTGGCCCCCATTGAGGCCCCCCTCAGTTGCAAGAAAAATTGTTTATTAGAAGAGAAGTAATTATGAGTAAGAAGAAAATTTACCACCATTATTATAAATTCACAATTATAAATTCACATAGATTAGGTTCATAATTGCCGTATTTGTTGAGGAATTTCTGTAGGGCTTGTAAGGCTAGCTCGTGAGGTATAGAGGGATACAGGGCTATGACGTCACAAGTTAACCAGAAATAATTCTTTTGCCATTGTATTTGCTCCATGATGTTTATAACCTGCTTTGTGTCGCGTAGAAAACCCGGTAACTTAGGAATTAGTGGCTGTAGAAGACTTTCTGCCCATTCCTCTAATTTTTCGCTATACGAGCCTAAACCTGACACTATGGGCCTTAAAGGTGGTGGAAATACGCCCTTGTGTACTTTGGGAAGTGAATATACAATAGGTATTTTAGGATGTTCTACAAATAGTTTTTGTGCTAAATCCTCTTTGATGGCTCCCATATGTATGCCTTCCTTTAACAATTCTTTCAGGGCGGTTTGGAAGGGTACAGTGGGGTCCTGTGTCAGGGCACGATATGTATTGATGTTATTTAACATTTCCAAATTAAGTTTTTCGTATAAGGGCCGTTCACACGCTTATTGCCGACGGATTGGCGCGATCTCCGCGCCGATTTGCGCTTCATACGGCGCAATCCGTTGGGTCATTCGGTAATCACTGTTCATGAGACAGTGATTCCGTGCTCCTCCCGCTCGGCAAATCCGCCGATGGGAGAAATGCATGCACATATTACGGCGCGTCGCACCGTAAACAATGCATTGTTGATGGGGCGGAGCGGCCCCCGCGCTCCGCCCCCTCCCGCCCAGTATTCACGCGGATTTGAGCGCTCAATAGGCGCACAAATCCGCCGTGAATAAGCCGTGTGAACAGCTTTCCGATCAGGTACTACATTGCCCCCTTGTCCGCCATGTTTCCGATCGATTTATCTTCCTGATGTTGATGCCAGTTGTTCATGGGCATCAAATTGTTATATTTTGTGTCGAAACGTATCCTTAGCATCAATAGCTCCTGTTTCTATTAATTCCTGGAATGTATCTAGGATCATTGGACGAGATTGTACAGGATAAAAATGTGGATTTGAGACCACAAACTCTCTAGGTTTAGATATAATATCACCACCTTCTGCTTGTAAAGTTTCTAATTCTACTATAGCCCTTAGTTCTCTAAATGGATGTGGTCTACTTCCAAGTGTTGATCTATTGATTGTGGTTGTGTATTAGCCTCCTGATGTTTATTTTCCTCAATATTTGACCTAAAGAAATGACTCTTCACCGTTAATAACCTTGCAAAGCGATTTACATCAACAACTGTGTTAAACACATCAAATGAATTAGTCGGAGCAAAGTTCAGTCCACGAGACAGAACCCTGATTTCAGCTTCAGATAATATGTGTGCTGATAAATTTAAAACCGGGCTCTTCTTCTCCGTCGTCTTTGGGGATTGTAATTCCCACGTCCTCTTCCTATGTTTCCGTCCCGCTCGTTTGTATTTTCTCGTAAAAAAGCTTGAGCGTTACTTTGATACGAGCGGGTATTCATTCTAGTATTTGAGATGGTTCGGTCCTTACTACTGGAGATATGAAGTGTATTTAAATCTTCTAAATATCCATCTATGGTAGATGAGGATGATTGATCTGCAGAGGATTCTAAATCCGAGAAACTGACATGTCTATCCCGGACATAGTGTTCCAAATCATTTTGTCGTCTTAAAATAGGTCTCGGAATATATCTTTTGTTTTGCCAAACATATATTTGTCCACATGTGGACACCGAATATGTCTCACGTGTCAATACATCAATACAGGAGATGCATTCGAATCTTATGTCACCAGTAAAAGTTACAGCGTCCAACAATATATAAATTGTAACACTAAGTTTGTGGTATACCTCATCTCCTGTGAAATATGCCGAGTGCAGTACATTGGATGTACCACCAATCCTTTAAAAGTAAGAATTAGACGGCACATATCGGATGCACGTAAGGACATGTGGCGACACAACATGTCAGCAGTCTCTAAACACTTCTTAGAAATCCATGCTGGTGATCTGACAGCTTTTAAATGTATGGGCATAGAAAGGGTGTTTTCTGCCGAACGGGGAGGAAATCAAAGAGATAGGTTGCTGAATGCAGAGGCCAAATGGATATTTAGACTAGGAACAAGACAACCGCACGGCCTCAATTTAAAATATGATATATTATGTCACTATTAATACAGCCTTATGCGCATATACATACATATATATGTACACACTGTCGTATGTTTTTTCTGATTTGTATAGTTTTTTCCTTTTTTTTTCTTATACCATATTACTATATACTTATGGAAGCTAATCTCAAAAATATGTGCCGTCTGAGTATTATTGTTTTTATGGTTTTTTTTGTATATTTGAACATATGTTTTTTTATGCATATATTTATGATTCTGGGCAACATATAGTTAACACATGGAAACGATGACGTATGTCCGGAATCCTATTTAAACCTATGGTGAACTAAGAGGTGTAGACCAAGACTAAGGTATTATTACCGAAACGCGTCGGTCGGTTCACTACCCAGGCGAGTACATGTGTGACCTTTGAATGTTAAGGTTGTAGCCTGTCTATTCATATGGACTATTTATGGATATGCCTTTTTAATGGAAATGAATTAAAAGTTAATAAGTTTTAATACAAGCTGCATATACGTATCCTCTATCCTGTTACAAGTTGGATGCTGGTCTTTTCGTATAATTGGATTGTTGCAAACACCGGTGAAAGCTGCCGGCAGACCGTGCACTCAGTGGAAACCTAGATGATCTCTTCTAAAGGTGGGGTTAGCTGAAAATTCCTTTGATTTCTTTGTATATAATATACATATGTAATCAGCTATGTCATTATAGAGATATATGCCCCCTGTAATAATAAATATAGCCCCCCAGTAGTGATAGTGATACATAGCTGCCCCAGTAGTGATAATGATACATAGCTGCCCCCAGTAGTGATAATGAAACATAGCTGCCCCCAGTAGTGATACATAGCTGCCCCTGTAGTGATAATGAAACATAGCTGCCCCTGTAGTGATAATGACACATAGCTGCCCCAGTAGTGAAACATAGCTGCCCCAGTAGTGATAGTGATACATAGCTGCCCCAGTAGTGATAGTGATACATAGCTGCCCCTGTAGTGATAATGACACATAGCTGCCCCCAGTAGTGATAATGATACATAGCTGCCCCAGTAGTGATAGTGATACATAGCTGCCCCCAGTAGTGATAATAATACATAGTGCCCTGTAGTGATAATGACACATAGCTGCCCCGTGTGATATAATACACATAGCTGCCCCAGTAGTGTAATGATACATTGCTGCCCCAGTTGTGATAATGATACATAGCTGCCCCAGTAGTGATAATGATACATAGCTGCCCCAGTTGTGATAATGATACATAGCTGCCCCAGTTGTGATAATGATACATAGCTGCCCCAGTAGTGATAATGATACATAGCTGCCCCAGTAGTGATAGTGATACATAGCTGCCCCAGTAGTGATAATGATACATAGCTGCCCCCAGTAGTGATACATAGCTGCCCCAGTAGTGATAATGAAACATAGCTGCTCCAGTAGTGATAGTGATACATAGATAGCTGCCCCAGTAGTGATAGTGATACATAGCTGCCCCAGTCGTGATACATAGCTGCCCCCAGTAGTGATAGTGATATATAGCTGCCCCAGTAGTGATAGATGAATAGCTGCCCCCAGTAGTGATAGTATCATAGCTGCCCCCAGTAGTGATGTGATACATAGCTGCCCCAGTAGTGATAGTGATACATAGCTGGCCCTGTAGTGATGACACATAGCTGCCCCAGTAGTGATAGTGATACATAGCTGCCCCCAGTAGTGATAGTGACAGTAGCTGCCCCAGTAGTGATACATAGCTGCCCCAGTAGTGATACATAGCTGCCCCAGTAGTGATACATAGCTGCCCCAGTAGTGATAGTGATACATAGCTGCCCCCAGTAATAATAGCTGCCCCCAGTAGTGATAGATAGCTGCCCCAGTAGTGATAGCTGCCCCCAGTAATGATAGCTGCCCCAGTAATAATGATAGCTGCCCCAGTAATGATAGCTGCCCCAGTAATGATAGCTGCCCCAGTAGTGATAGCTGCCCCAGTAATGATAGCTGCCCCAGTAGTGATAGCTGCCCCAGTAGTGATAGCTGCCCCCAGTAGAGATAGATAGTACACTCCTCCGATAATGATAGCTGCCCCAGTACAAGTGATAGATAGCTGCACTCCAGTAATGATAGCTGCCCAGTAATGATGCTGCCCCAGAATGATAGCTCCCCCCATAATGATAGCTGCACCAGTAGTGATAGCTGCACATTAATGATAGCTCCCCCCCGTAGTGATAGATAGCTGCCCCCAGTAATGATAGTTGCCCCCCGTAGTGATAGCTGCCCCGTAATGATGGTGCCCAGAAAATGACAGTCCCCCCAGTAGTGATAGTGCCCCGTAATGACAGCTGCCCCAGTAGTGATGCTCCCCCCGTAGTGTAGCTGCCCCCAGTGTGATAGCTGCCCCCGTAGTGATAGCTCCCCGGTAGTGATAGTGCCCCGAGTAGTGATGCTGCCCGATAGTGATAGCTGCCCCCCAGAAATGATAGCTGCCCCCCGAAATGTAGTCCCCCCAGTAGTGATAGCTGCCCCGTGGGCGCCGGGAAAATTAAAATAAAAAAAATAAAAAAAGTAGTAGTACTTACCTTTCCCGGATCCTCGGCCGAGTTTCCCCCTCCCGCGCGACAGCACCGGCGGCCCGGGGGGTGTGACGTATCTCATCACACTCCTGGCGCTCATCGTTGTAGATGCGGAGCTCAGTGAGCGCCGCATCTACAGCGAGAGGGAAAGCAGGGACAGTAATGCATCGCTCCTGCTTTCCCTGTACCGATGAAGCCGCACGATGTGCGCAGCTGCTAGGTCTGCGCGGCCGGATTACAGCGACCGCGCAGACCAGATGCCGACCGCCCGGACTAAAGTCCCCGAGCGGCCGGCATCATGTGTAGCCGGCGCCACGGACCGGCATGGGATACGCTAAGGCCCGGTGCCGGTCCGCGGACCGGCGGTTGGGGACCCCTGGTTTAGTTAACAGTGCAATACAGGGTGATACCACGCACAAACAACTGGACCATTCGTTATACAAGCAACAGGATCCAACACAGCACAAAGTCCAAATACTAGGGAAAGAGTCCAACCAGGGGCACATTTAGGGTTAGTCTCCTAGTATAAGGAAATTTCATCCTTGAGGCTCTGAGGAGAAGTTACCAAGCAGCAAGATTTAGGGTTTGTCCACACAGCAAAGGTTTTTAGTCAGTTTTACAAATGGTTTTCAGATTTGAAAACCTTTTACATTGATTTCAATAGAAAATCCGTGCAACACACTGCACAGATTTTCTTCCGGACGGTTTTTTAAACCACCGTCGTTCCTAAAAACTTAGAACATATTCATTCTTCCGCCCAGTTTTCGGGCAGAACATGTGGGTGCGAAGGAGGATGGCTTGAATCTTCAAACCGTGGACAAAAGCCGTTCCCCCTACGTGCCAAGAAAAGACTAAATCCAACCAGTCTTTGCCGTGTGAACCCACCTTTTTTTTAAACAGGATTTCTTGACAATGAAACCTCACAAATGGAGAGTGCGTCCGACCTTACAGTTTCAATGGGTCATTCACACTGCCGCTTTTTTGATTACATGTATAGCGAAATTTAAAGGATATAAAGTTAGCGAAAAAATTGAGGTTCAGGACATTTTGCACCTACATTTTTTCGTATGTTTGGCCCCCCCCAACCCCCCCCCACCCTAAAAACATGTTTCATAAGCCGAAAAAAATTGGAACCTATTCAAACAACTTACTAAAGAGAGTGGACTTTAATTCACCCCGCCCAAACTTTCAGACCGGGTCCCCACAGTACACCTGCGTATTGCCGCGAAGAACAGAAACGTTTTTTTGTTTCTTCCTTCTCTTTCCAAGAGCCGTGGGGCAGATCCCGGGCCCCTTGCTTTCTTACAATGCACTTCATCTGGAGGGCAAAATTCTGAACAGGTAGTTGCCACTCAATAGCAAAGGGCATTGGACCAACCAGGTCTATCACCTAATTCCAGGGGCCCTGTAGTATTTTTTGTTAGATTATTCTTTAGTATTTTGGATAACACATCTTTCATTCTGAATGTTCTACCACTAATAAAAAATAATAGAACTCATGTTATATAGCCTCATTAGATTTAATGACCGTGTTTTTAATGTAGTAAATCTGTGAAGCGGCCAGTCTGTGGGTCAGGATGATGCAGACGTTGACATACTTTAATCATGTGCCCTCTGTAGTGTTCCACTTACATTGTCAGTATTTCTCACCTTCATTACTTCCGTTCTTTCTCATGGGACAAAGGTTACTGATTATTTTTTCTTAAACGTCCAAATAAACCAATAAATGGTGTCTGATTCATGTCTTGTTCCATTACAGGACACCGCAGACAATGTCACAAGTCTGCTCTTTATACTTTATTTTTCTCAAAGTCCCCACAATCTTTCACTGCAGCAATAGGGTCCTGGCCTTTCAAGGCGCCAGAACATTTAGATAATTTCTCTCTGTCCTATGAGTCTCTTGTCTTTTATTGATTAAAATCCTGTCGGTGTCAATGGAAACATAATTAGGTTCTTTATAGTTTATGGCGTGACAGTAAATATCTTCACACTAATTAACATGTCATTCAGCTTTCATTCTGAGTAATTCATACAGAGGTAACTTCAGTGGTGTTAATACGAATGAAAAACCAGACAAGGGCAGACGTACAATTGGTGTAGGTGCAAAACACACAATGACAGCAGCGACACATGTAACTAAGGGGGTTTCCAACATTGTTAAAAAGTTCTCTACAGACCCCCTCTGTCAAGAAATTAAAAAAAAAAGATAGTATTGACCTGTGATGCTGTCACCGCTCTTGTGCCGTGACGCCATTAGGGCATTACAGGCAGTACCGCTGTACAGGGCCCCGGCCGCTTTATGAAACAAGGGGGGGCTGCGGCCGCCGGGAGGTTCTTACCCCTTGTATCATAGCAGTGGTAAAGAGAACAGGCCGCACATGCAATTAAGATGTATGGCAGGGCAGAGAGAGCTGTGTGCTCCCTGTGCCTGCCTTACATTGCTGTCCAGGTGGCGCGAGGAAGTGACGTCAACGCGCCGCCTGTCCAGCTTCATATCCTAGGAGACGCCAGGGGAGCATGGAAAGGTGAGTACCTACACACTGGAGGCCCCTTTAAGCCGGCCGAGGGCCTCTATCCAACGCTTGGATCTTTATCTGCCTATAAAACCCCCGGGGGGCCCTATCTATCTATGTAAGCAATTATCTATGGGAGCAATTATCAACCTCTGTAACCCCCAAACTCCGGGGGCCCCTATCTATTGCCCGGAGGCCCCTATCTATCACCCGGGGGTCCCTATCTACAAGGCAGGGGCCCCATGTACCTACCTACTTCTACCCGGGGGCCACTATCAGCCGGCCGGGGACCTCTATTTACCTATCAGTTCCTGGGGCCATATGACTGGCACCTTATGTAAGTCTTACTTATGTGCATTTGTAATACTAGTAGTCACCCCCTCATTGATGGTAGTATTTTTGTAATCTCACCTGTATGATACTGCAGCTCTTCAGCATGCTGGTGAAAATGACTCCATTCATGAATCATAGGTGTATGAGCGATAGTTCATCAGTATTCTGCATCTGTGTAATTTCTCCCATGTAACACTGGGGCTTTTGTGCCTCCTACTGGGAATGGATTTCTGACTTGCCTCAATAGCAGTAGGCAGAAGCATTGGTATTGTCCTAAAACAACTGGGATGGTGTTACATTTTGTTCATTAAGGCTGGGTTCACACAGCATTTTTCATAGCACATAAACAACGGCATGCATTTTTATAGATAAAAAACTATGTTCCTTTTACTAATTGCTATGTTTTCCACATACAGTTGAAACCAGAAGTTTACATGCACTATATAAAAATACACGTATGCATGTTTTTCTCACTATCTAACATTAAACCTGACCAGTTTTAGGTCAATTAGGATTACCAAAATTATTTATATTTGCCATATGACAGAAAAATGAGAGAGAGACAGAATTTGTAAGGCATTTTTATCACTTTCTGCAAAGTCAAAAGTTTACATACACTAGGATAACTATGCCTTTAAACAATTTGGGACGGCCCATATGATGATGTCATGTCTTTGGAAGCTTCTGATAGGTTTATTGGCAACATCTGAGTTAATGAGAGAAACACCTTTGGATATGTATTTTAAAGCACACCAGAAACACACTGCTTCTGTGTGTGGGAATGATCATGGGAAAGTCTAACGAATTCAGCCAAGATATCAGGAAGAGAATTGCGGACTTGCACAAGTCTGGATCATCCTTGGGTGCAATTTCAAGATACCTGAAAGTACCTTGTTTATCTGTACAAACAATTATACACAAGTACAAACAAGATGGGAATGTCCAGCCATCATACAGCTCAGGAAGGAGACGGGTTCTGTGTCTCAGAGATGAACGTGCTTGGGTCCGACATGTGCATATGAACCCAAGAACAAAGGCAAAAGACCTTGTGAAGATGCTGGAGGAAGCTGGTAAGATTGTGCCACTATCCACAGTGAAAGGAGTACTGTATCAACATGGGCTGAAAGGCCACTCTGCCAGGAAGAACCCATTACTCCAAAAGAAACATATAAAACCAAGATTAATGTTTACAAATCCACACAGGAACAAAAAGCTACATGTTTGGAAATATGTCCTATGGTCTGAAGAAACTAAAATTCAACTGTTGTTCCATAAAGACCATTGTTACTTTGGTGAAAAAGGGAGAAGCTTGGAAGCCTAAGAAAACCATCCCAACCGTGAAAGACAAGGGGTGGCAGCATCATGTTGTGGGGTTTTTTTTTTGCTGCAGGAGGGACTGGTGCACTTCACCCAATAGATGGCATCATGAGGAAAGAAGATTATGTGGCAATACTGAAGCAAATCTTAAGACATAACAGAATAGTTAAAGCTTGGACAGAAATGGGTCTTCCCAAAAGGACAATGACCGGAAGCATACTGCCAAATGGTTACAAAGTGCTTAAGAATAACCAAGTCAATGTTTTGGAGTGGCCATCACAAAGCCCTGATTTTCAACCCATTTAAAAATTTATGGGCAAAGTGGAAAGGCAGGTGCCAGCAAGGTGACCTACAAACATGACTCAGTTACACCAGCTCTGTTAGGAGGAATGGGCCAAAATTCCTATCAACTATTGTGAGAAGCTTGTGGAAGGATATCCAAAACATTTGATCCATGTCAGTTAAAGGGCAATGCTACCAAATACTAATGAAACGTATGTAAACTTTTGACTTTGCAGAAAGTTATAAAAATGTCTCTCTCTCATTATTCTGGCATTTGGCAAATAAATAATTTTGGTTCCTAATTGCCCTTTAAAAGGGAAAGGGTTATTCTGATTTCATGTCAGATAGTGAGAAAAAACAGATATGGTTTTTTAAAGTGATGTAAACTTTGGTTTAAAACTATAGATACTGTCCATCACCTCAGCAGTACTCTGTGCAATGAAAGGCAACGCTGATAAATTTGCCTCTTCAAAAGTGCTTATCATTGTATGGTAGTATAATACTATTTAAATAAGTCATACAGTTACCAAACAATACACCTATACATGGAGCAAATATGCAATATACCATATGTACTGCCATCATACTGTTATTAATAAAAATCCCACAATACCAAGACCATCAATCCCTATACCATTACATAAGGACCAAATAATATTGCCAGATTATATTTAGTTGAGAGCACCACATAATGACTACCAGTTGGACACAGGCTCTGCAGATATATAAATGATTATAGTGCATTTACAGAGAGTGATTCACAAGTAACGTCTTCTCCAAGCCGCTCTCTTCCCCTTTTTTTTTCATTTCGGCTTTGAATGCCATGATGACTTATCCTGGCCATGACTCATCCCTGCATAATTTACCACACAAACATCTTAGATTCCTCACTTTTCTGGCACCTCCCTACCTCTTCCCCTCCTCTACACAAACTCCCCATGGGATAATAGGTGGAGGTGGGGGTTATATGGTGGAGGCTGTTTTTGTGTTGGTACTAGGCTGCATAACACAGTGGTGATGGGGAGGATCATAAGAGGCCAGAGCTTACATGCCTTATTTCCGAGGGAAAAAAAAAAGGACCAACCCCATGGAGATTGTGTTGTAGCCTGCACCCTCAGGATCATATTGTGTGGCCTAAAGTTCCCCACCCATCCCAGAAGATCAGCCACAGGAATAATCTTTGAAGGGTGCAGGGAATGGATTTTAGTACTGTGGTTTTTTGTAGTGTTTCTATCTTTCTATAGGATTAGCCTTTGGACTTAATGGGATTCAATGGACTAAATTGGACCAGTGCTGAATCCATTTCTTTAAAAATTCTTTGAATTCTTTAAAATAGGCAAACAAAGGAAGTTGTCGGGTAGTGCTTATTTAAGTAAATAGGCAATTAGTAATAAGTAATTAGTAATGGAGACATCTCCTCTCCACTATCACTGGGGTTTGGTGGTAGGCAGTGGTGTTTTTTGTCCCCCCAAGGTTCACACTAACTTCCTCTCACTCTTACCCTAGTACCTAATGCACCAGGGAGAGTAGAAAGAGCCAGGTTATTGTCAGAAACACACCCTCTAATGTGATAATATGCTTCTGGGGTGGCTGCGGGCTGATATTTTTAGAATGGGAAGGAACAAAAATCCATGGACCTTTCCATCCTAATAGTATAAGACTGCACCTACCAGTGTAACCTTGGCTGGTCGTAAAAAATGGGTGTACCCGCACATAATTTTTTTTGGGGGGGAGGATAGCATTTATTAAAAATATTTTTTAAAAAAATAAAATTTTTCAAAAAAGTGAAATGGAGGTCCCACTATTTTTCATTACCAGTCAATGTAAAATCAGTAGCTGCAGCCTGATACTTTCAGGATGGGAAGATAGATATTGGTCCCTTCCTATCCAAAAATGACCAGCCCACATTCGGCCCCAAAAGAAGAGCCATCACATTAGACAGTCCACTTTTGAGGGTAACCCTGCTGTTCTCCATCTCCCTGGGGCATTGGGTACTGGAGTAATAGTAAGAAGTGATTAATGTCAGCTTTGGCCTGACAAGAAAAATACTACTAGCTGATACTTAACTCCAGACACCTCCATTGCTAACACTGTAATTAAATGGTAAAGAAAACACAAAGCAACAACAAAAATACTTAATTTAAATAAACATTCCCTGATAACATACCTCTTTGGCTATGTTTGGACATAAATCCAACGCTGGTCCAACATACTCAAAGACCGAAACCTGTAAAGAAAAAACAGACACACACACACACTAATTGAGGCTGGATAGTCTTTCCAATGCCCAGAAATTCTGGGTGACACTTCTTCCCCCATTACAACTAACTTTTCTATGATAGGAAATCTGGATCCCTCCTGTGGAGGATATGACACCACCCAGCTTTGCTGTATAGACTGTCCAGCATCCAGAAAAGCTGAGTGATATCCCCCAAAATAGGTATTCAGCTTTGCTATCATAGGAAACCTGGGTACCTGCTGTGGGGAATGGGGCATCATCCAGCTCTGGCTCCCCATTAGGTAGGAAGGTCTATAGTTCCCTCAGTAGGTAGGTATATAGACACCCCATTAGGTAGGTATGTAGACCCCCCCCCATTAAGTAGATAGGTATATAAGCCAACCAACTAGGTAGTTAGGTATATAGACCCCTATTAAGTAGGAGTATGGGCCCACCAGTATATATGTAGGTATAAAGGGCTCACCAATAGATCGTCTATTGACCACCTCAGTCAGTATGTAGGTATATAGGTCCCCTCAATAGGTAGGCAGGTATATGGGTGCCCCTAGTAGGTAGGTAGGTAGGTATGTATATAGATGTGCCCAGTAGGTAGGTAGGTAGAAAGGTGCCCCAGTAGGTAGGTGTATAGGTCCATTCAGTAGACAGATAGGAGCCCAAGTAAGTAGGTATATAGGTATCCCCAAGTATAAGTATATGGTTTCCCATAGTAAATATATAAGTATAGAGGTGCCCCCTGTAGATAGGTGGGTATATAGGTGCCCCAGGTAGGTAGGTGGCTATATAGGTGGACCAGTAGGTTGGTGGAAATATAGGTGCCCCAGTAGGTAGGTGGGTATATAGGCGCCCCCCAGAAGGTAGGCTGGTATATAGGTGGCCCAGTAGTTAGCTGGATACATAGGTGCCCCAGTAGGTTGGTGGGTATATCAGTGCCCTCAGTAAATAGGTTGATATATAGGTACCACCAGTAGGTAAGTGGGTATATAAGTACCTCAGTAGGTAGGTGGGTGTATAGGTGCCCTCAGTAGGTATGTAAGTATATGTGTGCCCCCGGTAGATGTGAGTATATAGGTGCACCCCAGTAGGTAGGTGAATATATAGGTACCCTAATAGGTAGGTAGTTATATAGGTGCTCCCAGTAGGTATGTAAGTATATGTGTACCCCCAGTAGATTTGTGAGTATTTAAGTGCCAACAATAGATAGGTGGGTATTTAGGTTCCCCCAGTAGGTAGGTGAATATAGAGGTGCTCCCAGTAGGTAGGTGGGTACAGTGGTGCCCACTGTAGGTAAGTGGATGTATAGTTGCCCTATTATGTATATAACTGCCCCAGGTAAGTACATGGGTATACAAGTACCCCAGTAGGTTTGTGGGTATATATGTGCCCCCACCCATTATGTCACCTGCGCTGGGTGCAACACCGTGCGACTACTAGGCATCAAAGCCTAAGGTAGAGCATATTTTCCAACAATTGTGTTGGAGATTTAGAGTTTGCTTAAACCATGACTCCTCAAAACCTAAGGTAGAGCATACTTTCAAACTTTCAGGGAGATTTAGAGCTTGGGTAAAATATGACCCCTTTATAACAAGCCACATACCGCTCTCACAAGTCATGCCTACTACAAGCAACTGTGGAACTGCTCTGAAAGAAAGCTAATTGAGGGGTTTAGTGTTACCCAGCTTTATTGGGTGTTGGATAGCTTACTCAGCATCCAGAAGAGCTGGGAGATGCCGTCAAACTGTCTCTGAAGCGAAACCCTTACATTTCTACCAATATTATCACCATACAGTAACCAAATAGGGGTAGATTCCAGATGTATACAGGCTCTTCAGACATATTTGTCCAGACGGTCATAATGACTTCTCCTCGTCACGACTCGTCCCTACAAAATTTACCACACAAATATCTGAGTGATAGGAGGGTTTATGGGATGATTGTTGAGGGTTGTATTTTGTGTTGGCACTAGGATGCATAACACAATGGTGGGATAGAGTTGGGAGAGGGGGGCACAGAGCGCAGAATGCAGGCACAATCTCCTTTGGGTGGAGGGGTAGGACCATCCCCCTGGAGATTATGCTGTAGCTGTGGTCTATGGCCCACAGAATCATACTGTGCTTGACATTCAAGTAGTGCAGAGGATGGAGTTTAATACTGTCATGTTTTTTGTAGTGATTCTGCTTTTATACAGGTTTTCCCTTTGGACTATGTTGGACTCCCTGGACAACATTGGACCAGCAATGGATCCATTTTGGTAATAAAATGATCAACGAGGGCTGATGGTTGGGGAGTGTTTATTCAAATAAAATGTTTTTGTGTTGACCCATTGTGTTTTTTTTTTTACCTTTTTATTTTAGTGTTAGTTATGAAGTTGTCTGACAGACGCCTCTCCATTACTAGTGCTAGAACTTCCCATCTTGATAGTATCAAGCTGCAGCTGTTGATTTCACCTTGACTGGTTATGAAAAATGAGGTGTATCCCATGTCTTTTCTTTTTTTTTTTTTAGAAAAATCATTTATTTGATGCAAATCAAACAATGCCTATGTTTAGATTTTTAATAAATAAATAATTTTTGTGGAAAAAACATTCAGGGTTCCCCTCATTTTCCATAACCAGCCATAGTTAAATCAACAGCTGCAGTCTGATACTATCAGGATCAGAAGGTCCATAGATACTGTTTTCTTCCCACCCTAAAAATACCCTCAGCTGTCCCGTAAGTTAACCCATCATATTAGAGGGTCCACTTCTGTTGGTACGCTGGATCTTTTCAGTACCCCTGGTGTGTTTACCGGGGTAATAGTGACAAGGAGTTATTGTCAGCCTTGGAGTGACAAAAATCCCCACTTGGCTGATGCCAAGCCTGAGCGATAGTAAGGTAGAGGCATCTGTCAGATATCTCCATTACTAACACTTAAATGAAATGGAAAAAAAACAAAAAACACTGATGCAAAGGCTATGTTCACACAGCATTTTTGGGCCATATTTTAGCATGTTTAATGTGCTGGAAAAAGGCCCAAAATCAGCCGCAGACAAGCTTCAAATCTTCCTTCATTGACTGTAATGTAAAATACGCCTTGTCGGCACGTGCAGCATATTTCACAAAGGTAATTACAAATCTTTTTGGACACAATTACAGCCATAAAAATAAGTGACGTCAATTCTTGAGGCGTTTTTCAACATAAAATCTCAATAGGAAACAATGGGGATGCGCTTCAAAATAAGCCTATAATCAGGCGTTTTTTTTAAGCAGATTTGGAAGATGATTTGGAATTGTAAATTTACACTTCAAAAAATGCTGTGTGAACAAACCCTAACACAAAAAAAATATTATGTAAATAAATACTCCCCAACTACAACCTTCTTTAACCATTTTATTTAAAAAATAGATCCAAGGCTGACCTGATATAGTCCACCAAATCCAGAGTAATACAAAAGGGAAATCTGTATATAAACAGAAACATTACACACATACATAGGCTGGATAGCCTGTTCAGCAAGCAGGGAACTTGGATGACACCCATCACCCACAGGGAACACTTAGCTTTCCATAGTAGGAAAATGGGTGCCACCTGTGAAGGATGCAATCTCACCCAGCTTTTCTGGATGCTTCCAGTGTCCGGGAAAGCTGGGTGAGACATAACAAATAAAGCAGGGGGAGGAATATGGGACAGGGAGCAAGAACAAGGCAGAAGGGGGAAAGTCCTGCCCCCTGCAGTCTGTCTCCTGCCCTGCGCAGCAGCAGGAAATAGATGTATACAGTAGAGAAAATTTACCTGTGTGTGGGGCCCACCGGTAACCTGCCTAGTAGGGCAGATTACCAGTATGGCCAGGATTGGGGCAGCAGTCGCTTGTGCCCCAGATAAAGTGGCATAGTGATGCCCCTAGTAGTAGGTAGTAGTAGGTATGGCCTTTTGTCTGTGATTTTAACTGTATAATGTCTCATTGTTCTGTCAATATTCTTAGCGTGTTATAGTTCTTTTTACAAGTTATATCTAATCATAGCAATAGTTGTAATAGCTTAGCAAAAGCTTCTACAGCGGGTCAAATAAGATTTGAACCAATTTTGCAAGTAAATATATTTCTAAAGATGTTATTGACATGACATTCTCACTAGATGTCGGTAACAACCCATCCAATCTACACAGGCACAGAAGTCAAACCATAGATGGCCATTGTTATGTGTAATAATGAGAAATGACACAGGGAAAAAGTATTGAACACATGAAGATAGAAAAGTGCAAAACGCCATGGGGAGTGATGAGACCTGATGAAACCTATCAGTAATTCGAATACAATCCTGCCACTTAGTGAAAAATAATATCAGCTGGATCAACTGATGGATTATAAAATGGTGTCTCATTAGAAAGGTGCCAAACAAGAAACATGATTTCATGTCAAAAGGACCTTTAGAATATTTGTAAAATTGGTGACGTGTTCAGTACTTCTTTCACCTGTTTATTGCAGTAAAAGTGTTGTTATAATTTAATAACATTAGAGAACACGTTATGTATGAAATATGAAGCCCATTCAATGCTCTTAAAATAATTGACCAGCAGCACTCTTCTCATGCTTCTAAACAGTTGCCCAGATGTATGAAAGTTTTCTGGCACAGGTTATGATGGAAATGGAGTCATGCACCATATACAAGATATTTCTAGAATAACTCAACATGGCCGACACTTTTGGCTGTGACGTTGACAGTGAGCGTGTCAATGCCAATTCATATGACACATTTATGTATCTTACATGCCTAGAAGTGTCACAGTTACAGTGTCATTAGCCTGGTAGAAGTGGCGTGGCTCAGACTAATCTCTTAATAAAACGATTCAATTATTTGTATACCACCGAGTCTCTAGCTACTATTCCGAGCTGCCTTCTCAGCTCATATACACATATAGGGCAATGATAGTAGGCTATTCTTTTCAAGCAATAATATAAATTTATTCAATAACATGTGTCCCGTGTTTATGGACATCATATAAAAATCTTCCATGCACAATAGAAAAGAGACATGGTATTCTTAGGTTTAGTAGTCCAGCATAGAACTTGTGTTCGGACTCAATTCATCCGTAGACGTAGCTGAGGAGATGTTTGACAAGAGCGAGCTGCACACTCGGAGAGTGACGTTTCGGGGCTTGCTTGAGAAATTGGGCGGAGCCCCCAAAATGTCGCTCTCCGAGTGTGCAGATCGCTCTTGTCAAACATCTCCTCAGCTACGTCTACGGATGAATTGAGTCCGAACACAAGTTCTATGCTGGACTACTAAACCTAAGTATACCATGTCTCTTTTCTATTGTGCATAGAAGTTTTTATATGTATGTCCATAAACACGGGACACATGTTATTGAATAAATTTATATTATTGCTTGAAAAGAATAGCCTACTATCATTGCCCTATATGTGGCTCAGACTAAATCAGTCGCAGGACAATTTGAGTTACAACATGACAAATTTATGAAGTGCTGTGCAGCACTTACAAACACAAGCATATACTCTAATGTACTCTACACTGTCACAGCATATGACAATTTAGACAACGACACTTTCCATACATCTGGTCAGGGTTCTAAAAAGTGTATGCTTTTCCTATGTTTACTCCGATACAGTAGTCAGTGTGATCTGATCTATGTCTTACTAATATGTCTGAAAAAAATTTAGTAGAGAAAACCCTTTTATCACACACATAAAACTAAAAGGTGTTTGTATGACAAACTACTATGAGTCAAGGACTCTGAGCATGTGAAATCCTCAACTCTGCTATATCTGCTGCCACACACTATCGACAAAATTTGAAAAAAAATCTAATTAACATTTGTATTTGTGGGGGAATTTTTCAACACAAAATTCTGAAATTTCTACTTCCTATGATCTAGTAATTCTACATATCTCACTATGTAATATGATATCTCACCACGAGATGGCGCTGCTGAAATGGTTGGAGAACTGATGTTTGTAACAGCAACAAATTGAAGCGTCTTTCCTTTATGCACCAAGAGAACTTGTGTTTCCCCTTCATTTTACTAATAAGGAGCAAACATTAAACAAGCCCTGAATGTGGCCTTTAAAGAGGACCTGTAATGTCTCCTGACATTAGTTCCCATAAATAACAATTTGGGAGCATTTTCCTATAACTCTGTGTTGTCTGTTCCTCTGTTATTCCTTAAGAAATATAATACTGAATTGTCGATGGGTGTTATCGTTCCAATTTTCATGGGTGTGTCCCTGCACATAAGGCCTCTTCACCCCCTTATTCAGAACGTATTTACAAGGGATTTCCGATGTAAAACGTTCTGAAACAGTTGAAATCAGTTGCAAATAAGTGCCACAAGTGTGGCACGTATTGTATGATTCCCAGGATTCCCATCTACAATATTGTAGGTGGTAAAATCGTCGAAATAATTGACAATGTGAATTTTTTTTTCCCCCGGATTGCCGTCGTCAACCCCCCCCGGTGGCAAACCGGCACGGAAATATGGTGTGTGAACGACGAGACGTATTTTCTTTGAAATCAATAAAATAGCTGTGACTTTATTTCAGACGGATTGTGCCGCGGTGACGATCGTCAACCTCGCAAATACGCGGCGAAATAAGCCGTGTGAACGAGGCCTAACTCTGTCAGCTCTGATTGCACAATGTCAGACTTTGCAGGGGACACAACCCCATTGGCAACACATATCTGACAGACTGATAATGAATTTCTTGGAGGAATGACAGGGGAACCACTCAACACAGAGTTATAAGAGAAAATGCTCCACTAAACCAGCTAGAAGTCTTCTTTAACCCCTTAAGTCGAACGCCTGAAAAGTAATTAATGACCAGAACATTTTCTTTAGTTTTTGCACCTTGCATTTCATCAGTTCTAACTTTTTATTTTTTCAGCGACGTAGTTGTATGAGGCCTCGTTTTATTCGAGACAAGTTGTACTTTATGCGGGAATAGTTTAAGTTCATTTATAAATAATTGCAGAATTTTTTTTTATTTTTTATTTTTTGCACCATTCACATTTGACACTTAAGATTAATTCTACAGGTTATTATGGTCGTGTGGATACCTAATATGTGTAGGTTTTTTTTGTGTGTGTAATATATGCACAATTTTTTATTAATTTTTTTTTTTTTTTATGGTTTTTACTTTTTATTAAAAATCCCATGAAGGGAGAACTGTGTTACTTTTTTTTTTTTTCACCATATATGCTAATACATTATAATCTGTGTCAGTCTGACACAGGTAGTGATCAGGACAGCTCACAGTCTGTCCTTGCTTGTCACTTTCTTTATTACACGGACAACCCTGGGGCTACTCTAGGTCCCCAGGGCTGACTGTGCAGCCGTTCCCCTCTGCCAGGTCACTGGGTGTTCTGATCACCTGACAGAGCAGGGAAACCCTTTAATTGCGCTGCGGTAAAGATCCGCCGCAATCAAAAGGTTAAAGCACCGGTTTGCAGAGGTTTCCTTCGCTCCCCAGTGCTCACAGGAGCTGTGCTGTGATCAGGGCTGTGTAGTACAGCCCCGATTTCAGTGCAGCTGCGGCACCAGGAGCCGCAAACGCCGATGTCTGCAGCGAAGCCACAAGATGTCGCTGCAGACGAATGACCTGAAATGCCCGACATCAAAAGATGGACGGTCGTTAAGGAGTTAAATTCACATTTTGCTATATGAAGGAGCAAATGTGTGGAAATGATCCTGTTAAGCTTTAGGACACATAGGGCGGCATGTATGAATTTTGGTGTTTAAACGTCAAATTTCATTCGCATAAAATTAGTATAGAATGCGCCTGATTTATGAATCCGCTCTACAGGCTCATTCTAGCGCTAGTATGACATATCTGGCTCAGGTAATCCACTTTGAAAGTGGTTTACCTGTTCCAACTGTAATGCGCCTAGAAATGCCGTAGCGAAGCTATAAATCTATAGCTTCGTACGGTTTTAGTACGCCCAACTTCCCGCATGCCCCCTGAGATCGGACGCATTACAAAGTGTCGCGGGTGCTCTGCAGTGTGTCTGATATTGGCGCAGGGGAAATTCACACGGGGCTGCGCCTGATGTTGGGCTGAAAATATGCCAGACTTCTGACGCAGCCCCGTTCATACATGCCGCCCATAATTTCTGCCATGGATTTTGCCATAAATCCATATCAATGTCTCTGTGTGTTATGCAAGGATTTTGTCGTGGACTTTACAGCAGATTTTATTGCATTGCATTGCATTGTGAAATTCAGAATGTAAATCCAAGACCTTTCCACAAAGTCACAAGCATCCTGTGGCTATGAAAATCTCAAGCTTGTTTTGAAGGATTAACGTTTGTTAGTAAGAAAGATAAACAAGCTCCTGCTACTGATAAGACACAGGAGGGAGTGACGTCACCATTCGACCGTCCCAGTCACTGCTGCTAGAGCAGAGAGAGGTGGTAACCTAGAGAAGCTTGTGTTAATAAGCAGAAGATGAGAACTGCTCTAACTCTGAAAGGAAGCAAAATAATCAGAACAGCAATGTATTTGATAAAAGTCTTTATTTATCTTTGTCTATGTGTTTAAAGCTAATCAGTGTGGTGAGAATACCCTTTAAGCTTCACCTAGAGAAATTTTCTATTATAAAGTAAAATGTTCTCAACATAGGCAATGCCAGTATAAGGACACTAGATGGCAGAACTTAGTACATCAAATTCACCTAAAAGCTAGAAAATATGCAAATTAATGAATATGATGACAATGAGTAAAAATTATTCTAAAAATGCCTGCTGCATTCAAAGCACAATGCAATGGGCCAAGCTGCACTTTTAAATACTACCATTTCATTTACATGAAGTTCATTGCTCAACATAAGGGACATGCTACATTTATTCTGTTGATCAGTACAATTCCAGCAATACCAAATTTATAGAAATGTTGGGCGACATGTATGAAGCTCGCCGGGTCGGGCGCGCTTTTCCGCTAGTTTTCTGGCGAAATCTGCGCCTGATTTATGTCGGGGCCGGGGCGCGCTCATACATACTATGTAAAGTCCGCCGCGCCTCGCCAGTGTGTGGGGTGCAGTGCGGGACTTAGGCGCCGTGCGGGGCTGCGCCGAAAATCTGTTCCGATGCGAGACAGGCTGGAAAACAGCAAGAAATCATTCCACATGTCGGAGCGGAGTATGAATCAAAAATCGCCTTTATAAAGGCATTCAACATTCTCAGAAAAGAGCTGAAACCTCAAAAATAAAAAATACATAAAACAAAATCACTTTCCAATATCCTAATTCAAGAATTAGGATATTGGAAATTGCCGGGAAATACAGTAATTCAAATTCTGAAAGCTATTCTCATTGGTCGGCAGAAACCAGCCAATCAGAATAGGAGCGACAGTGAACCATTAAAACCTATGGAGAACTATTGACCAACCAGAATTAAATGCGGGACAGTTCAAAATACAGTAAAAATGCAGAAAAGAGCTGATTGGCTGAGCTAGCGGGGGCTTGGCTAGCTCAGCCAATCAGAATAGGAGCGACAAAGACCCATTATAGCCTATGGAGAAGTTTGAACCAATCAAAATCAAAGGCGGGATAGTTCAAAATACAGTAAAAAGGCAGAAAAGAGCTGATTGGCTGAGCTAGCGGGGGCTTGGCTATCCCAGCCAATCAGAATAGGAGCGACAGAGACCCATTATATCCTATGGAGAACTATTGACCAATCAGAATAGGAGCGACAGAGACCCATTAAAACCTATGGAGAACTATTGACCAATCAGAATCAAAGGCGGGACAGTTCAAAATACAGTAAAAAGGCAGAAAAGAGCTGATTGGCTGAGCTAGCGGGGGCTTGGCTATCCCAGCCAATCAGAATAGGAGCGACAGAGCCCCCTTATATCCTATGGAGCACTATTGACCAAGCAGAATAGGAGCGACAGAGACCCATTAAAACCTATGGAGAACTATTGACCAATCAGAATCAAAGGCGGGACAGTTCAAAATACAGTAAAAAGGCAGAATAGAGCTGATTGGCTGAGCTAGCGGGGGCTTGGCTATCCCGGCCAATCAGAACGCGAGCTACTTCTCCCATTGTAGTCTATGGAGAGATCGGCGCAATGCAATCTCGGCGCTCTGCGCCGTGCGGCATGGAGTATTAATTAAAAAATAATTTTTATTAGTTGTACAATATTCTCCGAAAAAGAGCTGAAACCTTCTATAAACATAAATCAATTAAATCACGAACAACGCATTTGTTGCCAAGACCGGCGCTACATAAGGAATTGCAATAGAGAGAATTGCCGGGAAATACAGTAATTCAAATTGTGTAAGCTATTCTCATTGGTCGGCAGAAGCCAGCCAATCAGAATAGGAGCGACAAAGACCCATTATATCCTATGGAGAAGTTTGGACCAATCAGAATAGGAGCGACAGTGGCCCATTCTAACCTATGAAGGAGTATTAACCAATCAGAATAGGAGCGACAAACTCCCATTATATCCTATGGAGAAGTTTGGACCAATCAAAATCAAAGGCGGGACAGTTCAAAATACAGTAAAAAGACAGAAAAGAGCTGATTGGCTGAGCTAGCGGGGGCTTGGCTATCTCGGCCAATCAGAGCGCGAGCTACTTCTCCCATTGTAGTCTATGGAGAGATCGGCGCAATGAAATCTCCGCTCTCAGCGCCGTGCGGCAGGGAGTATGAATAAAAAAAATCATTTTTATTAAGTGTAAAACATTAGCAGATAAAGAGCCGAACCCTTCTCTAAAAATAAATCAGTTAAATCCCTAACAACGCGTTTGTCGCCGAGACCGGCGCTACATAGGGAATTGCAATAGAGAGAATTGCCGGGAAATACAGTAATTCAAATTGTTTAAGCTCTTCTGATTGGTCGGCATAAACCAGCCAATCAGAATAGGAGCGACAAAGACCCATTAAAACCTATGGAGAAGTTTTGACCAATCAGAATAGGAGCGACAGTGTCCCATTATAACCTATGGAGAAATATAGACCAATCAAAATCAAAGGCGGGACAGTTCAAAATACAGTAAAAAGACAGAAAAGAGCTGATTGGCTGAGCTAGCGGTGGCTTGGCTATCCCAGCCAATCAGAGTGCAAGCTACTTCTCCCATTGTAGTCTATGGAGAGATCGGCGCACTGAAATCTCGGCGCTCAGCGCCGTGCGGCATGAAGTATTAATCAAAAAATCATTTTTATTAAGTGTAAAACATAAGCAGATAAAGAGCCGAACCCTTCTCTAAAAATAAATCAGTTAAATCCCGAACAACGCGTTTGTCGCCGAGACCGGCGCTTCTGAGGGAATTGCAATAGAGTGAATCGCCGGGAAATACAGTAATTCAAATTGTTTAAGCTATTCTGATTGGTCGGCATAAACCAGCCAATCAGAATAGGAGCGACAGTGGCCCATTATATCCTATGGAGGAGAATTGACCAATCATATTCAAAGGTGGGACAGTTCAAAATACAGTAAAAAGGCAGAAACGAGCTGATTGGTTGAGCTAGTGGGGGCTCGTCCAGCTTAGCCAATCAGAGCGCGAGCTACTTTCTCATAGAGTTCTATGGGGAAAAGAAATTCCGAGCGAGCTCTGTGATTGGCTAAGTTAAAAGAGGACTTCCCGTTCCGGCGCGTGCATGGCCGGCAGCAGAGACTAGGAGCTCCTGCCTCGCGCCGTCTCTAACGGGCGTCCCCGCGGCATACCAGCTTCAATAACGGCACTTGTTAGTGCCATCGGCGCCGAGAACACCCCGGGACCGCTGCCTGCGGTAAAACCGGAGCGGGGAGCCCTTGTGCAGCAGAAATAAAAAGATCAGACCGGGACACTGCGATCCAAGATGGCGCCCGATCCCCCGCGCGTCACGCGGAGCGGCCGCAGCAACATACCAGCAGCAGCTACGGACACTGAAGAGGAGGAAGAACAGTGCCAGCCAGCAGCGGTGGAGGTACAGGGAGGGGGCCACAACACTCAGCAGCTAGCCAGCAGCTCCCAGGCAGAACTCCCACTCATACAGCAGACATCCCAAGCAACACAGGGTGCTCAGGAGGGGGAGGGGAGCTGGAGGAGATGCTCCCAGGACTCAATATTTCATGTAAGAGCATGGCTATTACTGTGGCAAGACTCATAGCCCAAGACAATCTAGCATCATTTGAAGCTACGATCACATCCTCCGTTAAAGCTGCGGTTACCTCGGCGGTAGCGGCCATACAAGCCGAGGTGTCTACACAAGCCAAACAAATTCATGAGATGGAGGAGAGAGTGGGAGGAGTGGAGGATGATGTTCTAGGGATGAGAAGTACGATGGAACGACTAACCAAGCGTACAGAGTATCTGCAGGAGAAAGTAGAGGACTTAGAGAACCGTTCCAGAAGGAACAATCTCAGAATCATAGGGCTGAGTGAGTCAGTCCCTCTCAAACATCTCCATGATATCTGCACAAAGGAAATACCATTAGCGCTGGGAATGGAACGTCCGCTAAGAGTCGAGCGTGCTCATAGGATCGGTCCGCAGAGAATGCCAACACATAAAGGCCAAAAAGTTGGTCCCCGGCCGTTCATAGTAAATTATCTGGATTACTTTGAAAAGACTCTATTGATGCAATCTTTTCGTGCCCACAATCCACCGCTGTCTTTTAGGGGAGATAAGATTCTCATATTCGCGGACTATTCAATTGAGGTGTCCAGGAAAAGAAGGCAATTCTCTGACGTGTGTACCACTTTAGTTAAACGACAAATCCGTTTTAACCTGCAGTATCCAGCGACTCTGAAGATTTTTCCTGACCAGGGCCCACCTCTATTGTGCCGGTCGGTGGACGAAGCAGAGGCCTACCTGGCAGAATTTTCACAAAAGAAGGGAAATATGGAACATCTGGAGGAAACACGGAAAGAGAGAGAAAGAAGAAGCCAAAGACAGGCCAGCAGAGCCAAGACCAATCAGGAATCCGAGGGGACCTCTTCAAGCTACAGGTCATACAGAACCCTGAGGAAAAGATGACTTTACTTCAGGTGATGGGGTCAAGAGGGCCCGTGTTGAGACCAAGGGATCGGAGGGACTCCGACTTACTTAATGCTGCAGGACTATATAAGTATTCATTCATTAATGTGGGGCGGGGGGGGGGGGGGATCGGGTCTGATAATGTATATTATAGATATGTGCATTGTAATTGTTATTTGCATTGTTACTGGAAGATTTAAGTACCTGGCTAAGGAGACGAGAGGGCTAGGAGGGGATAGAGCTGGTTTTAGAAACTAGAAGGAAGTAATTTTCGCCTTCGGAAATGCACGAAAAAAGAGAAGTCAATAGCTGTAAGAAAGGAAAATGGAGGGGTCAAAGCCGAAGGGGGGGTCTGTTCATGTTTCAGTTGGCGGTATGGGTTGTTGGGAGAGGGAGGGAAGTGCGGGGCAGCCACCAAACCACTAATCACTTCTTAAAAATCGTAGACCAGAGAGCAGTATGCGGATAGTAACATGGAATATAAAGGGGTTACGTTCCCCCCATAAGCGAACGATGATGCTGAGATATCTCAAAAAACAAAAACCAGACATTGTTATGCTCCAGGAATCACATCTCACTGAAGGCGACTTCCATCGCCTCAAGAAGATGTGGGTGGGAGAGGTGAGAGGTTCCCCGGCGGTACAGGTAAAGGCAGGGGTGATCCTCCTGTTCAGCAAAAATACCCCATGCAATATATTGCAACAGGAAACGGATGATAGTGGGAGAATTATCAAGGTACACCTGGAAACCCCAGCGGGAAAGATCACATTGATTAATGTTTATGCCCCGAACAAGAAGGACAGGGAGTTCTTTAGTAACATTAGGTCCCTTACTTTATCAGAGGGGAGCGACAAGGTGCTGTTAGGAGGGGATTTTAATGACGTAATGAACGAGATAGAAGATAGGAAGCGTACGGGACCCAGATCAAATAGCACAGCTACCAGGAAAACTATGCTAGGAGACTTATGTGAAACGGCGGGCTTAACAGATGTGTGGAGACATTTCAACCCGGAAGAGAGGCAATACACCCACTATTCGCATGCACATTTGTCTTGGTCAAGAATTGATTACTTTCTGGCCAATGCATCGTTAATGGGTGGAATTGACTCAATCGAAATCGGTGATTTAGTAATCTCCGACCATTCCCCAGTGATCCTTTCGCTGAGGGATCTTCACCCCAAAGGATCAGATATAATCTGGCGCTTTCCTAGCACCCTCCAGTCGGACGCCCACTTTAAAGACCTTCTATGTCGATGGTGGGAGGAGTATGACGGGGACAATGAGGCTCATAAGGTGACACCAGGCCTATTTTGGGATACCGGTAAAGCGGTACTCAGGGGACGCATCATGTCATACGTGGCAGCGAAGAAAAAAGCAATGCAGGGTAATTTCCATAAGGCGACCACCACATTGAGAAGGGCGTATACACAGTTCCAGCAGGACCCCAAAACTGAGAATAAGAGGGACTGGCTGTCAGCTAAAGGCGAGTTTGAATTGCATCAAAAAAGGCTGGAAATGTTTTATGGCGATCGCCTAAAAGCATCGTTATTCAGGTTCGGTAACAAGTCGGGGAAGCTTATGGCCAACTTGGTCAAAGTCAGCAGGGGATCATCAGGTATCCTCTGTATGAAGGACGGCAAGGATAGGATAGAGAAAGATCCCAAAAAAATTAACGAAATCCTGAAGGACTATTATACCACCCTGTATTCCCAATCACAGTATGAGATATCAAAAGGGGAAGATTTCATTAAAAATATAAACCTTGAAAAATTATCAGAGGCAGATAGGGACATGTTAAACTCCAATATCACTACGGAAGAAATTGAAAGGGTCATCAAAGACATTCCTCAAGCTAAGGCTCCGGGTCCGGATGGACTGTCAGGAGACTTCTATAAGATCCTAGTTAAAGAAATCGCCCCAACACTGGCCAGAGTATCTTCAGAGATAATGGAGACAAAAATCATGCTTCCATCTGGAGATACCGCTTACATCAAAGTAATCTATAAGAAAGGGAAGGATCCTCTTTACCCGGAGTCTTATCGACCGATTTCTTTGATAAATCAAGATATCAAGATAATTTCAAAGGTGATAGCTAACCGGCTATCAACTCTTATGCCCAAGCTCATAGGACCACACCAGTTAGGGTTCGTCAAAGGCAGGTCGGCGGTCAAAAATATTAGGACGGTAATGACGGTCCTAGACACAGTTGAAAAGCATTACCAGGGAGTAGCATCTCCGGCGCTGCTGGGGATAGACGCGGAGAAAGCTTTTGACAACGTTCACTGGAAGTGGCTGAATGTTGTCCTAGATAAGATGGGCTTCACGGGTAATTTCAGAAGCTATTTGGAAGCAATGTATAGAACTCCCCAGGCCAAAGTACATACACCGGGATTTATTTCACCTTCAATCCCATTACAAAAAGGAACGAGGCAGGGCTGCCCCCTCTCGCCTATGATATTCAATATCGCTTTGGAGCCACTGGCAGTCTTTCTAAAAAACAGTGACGCCTTTCAGGGTATCAAGGTGGGGACTGCAGAGGTGAAAGTCACGTGTTTTGCAGATGACATGCTCCTGTTCTTGAACAACGCGCTAGAGCAAACAGAAAAAGTGATGAAGATATTAGAACAGTTTGGGGAATTTTCCGGGTTTAAAATAAATAGAGAGAAGTGCCAGTTGCTACCATTGGGGCCCCATGGTCGGCTCCGACATTACTTGAAGGGAGTGGAGGTGGTGGAGCATCTGACCTATTTGGGGGTGAGGATTGGGACCAGAGGGACTTTGCTGTACCAGTTGAATTATCCCCCGCTTTTCTCAAAAATCAAAGCAGAGCTAGGCAGATGGCGGGATCTACCCTTATCCATATTGGGGAGGATCCAGCTGATCAAAATGGTTAGCTTCGCTAGACTGCTTTACCCCCTACAAAATATTCCATTGCTGCTCAAGCACACTGATGTGAAGGAACTCCAGAAGGCCTTTGCAAAATTTGTATGGAAGGGCGGGCGCTCTCGCATTAGTTATAAGAAACTAACGTTGGGGAAACTGCAGGGAGGGGCACAAATCCCAAATATTAGACTATACAACCTGGCCGCTATGTGGAGACATATCAAGGATTGGTTGGAAGGGTCCAGTATTTTCTCAAACACGGGACTGGAGTCCCAATTGGTGCACCCGGAGAGCTTGATTTCTCTTCTCCACACTCCATTAAAATGGCAACCCCGGGGGCTAGACAGAGCCTGGTGGTGAGGGACACCTTAGCCACATGGAGACACATTCGGAAGCTATTTAGGAGGCCCATGTACATCTCACATTACATGCCTTTATGGGATTTACCGGCTTTTAAACCAGGAAGAGAGAACAAGCTATTCTCAATCTGGAAGCAAAGGGGAATTAGGAAATTAGGAGATATCTTGTCACCCTTGGAGGGATCTTTGCTAAAATGGAGGGATTTAGAGGAAAAATACCAGTTAGGTCAGAACCAAATTTTTCAATACAAACAGATAGAGAGTTTCTGTAGAGCCAATGTGTCACAGCCACAATCTCTAGGAGAGACAAGAGAGTTCTCTGAAATCTGTAAAGGAGGGCCCAGTAGGGGATCACTTTCTAGGATTTATCATTGTCTGCGCAACAAAGATACAGAACCCCTGGAACCTAGCCTTTTCAGGGGTTGGGAGACTCAACTCCAGGACCCAGAATTGACAAACAAAATTCTGAAGGGTATGACACTAGTACGAAAGGCCATCGTAAATGAGCAATGGAGGGAAATACTCTTTCGATTAGCGCATAATTCCATCTATGCTTTCAACATCTCTCGTAGCTTAGAAGGAACAGACTTCTTGAAGGCCTGTCCAAAGTGCAATCTGGAGAAGGCAAATTTGTACCACTGTATGTGGTTATGCCCGGATGTGGAGAAATTCTGGCGTTCGGTTAGAGAGTTCATAAAAGAAACCTGGCTTTGCTCCATAGAGTTCAATCCACAGGGATTTTTATTCCACTATGTCACCAGAGAATCTCCCAGAGCGAGGCCAGAAGAAAGGATGATAAATACAAAAGGGATCCATGTGGCATTGCTAGCCGGAAAAAAGTGTCTACTGAGACTGGTTAGACACATCAATACCCAGCTGAGATGAAATACAGGACAGTATGAAACAAGCAATCTGGAGAAACTAGAGGTAGAGAGGAGTTTAGACAAAGAATCTAAAGGATTTCTTCAAAAATGGAGACAATTTACTTCAAAACATTACACAGAACTGGAGATCAAATCTTTATTAGAACCATTCAAGTACACCGAGTATTATCTCATAGAAAAAATGAAAGGGTCATTAGGAAATCTAGACGTAGGAGATTAGCACGGTTGGGTAGGCTGCGCACAAGGATGGGGAACTAGTTAAGGTATGTTAATGGTTGGGGTTGAAAGGGTCAAAGGGAGGAGAAAATGGAAAAACTTTTGGGGTGACGGTCAAAATGTCTAAAGAACAGGTGGGGTTACCATGAGATTGTCATATATGTGTGTAATGCAGGTGTCTGTCGATCTTGTGTGGTGCCTCAAACAATGTTTAATTCAGAATTGTAATCATTGACGGTTTACCTCAATAAAAATTTGTTTAAAAAAAAAAAAAAAAAGTTAAAAGAGGCGCCGTTATTTGGACTAATGGGAGAGCGAGCGTCGCTCCTATGGGTTTTCTAATGCAATCTGAAATAAAACTGTACATGGCCGAAATCAAATTCTAACACTACAGAAGTTGTCCCGATGTGTATATAAAATGAATAATAATATGGGGGTAACGAAAAAAAAATATTACATCAATAAAATCATGTTTATTTCTTTATTTTCGTTGCACCCATATTATTATTCATTTTATATACACATCGGGACAACTTCTGTAGTCTTATCATTTGATTTCGGCCATGTACAGTTTTATTTCAGATTGCATTAGAAAACCCATAGGAGCGTCACTCGCTCTCCCATTGGTCCAAATAACGGCGCCTCTTTTAACTTAGCAATCACAGAGCTCGCTCGAATTTCTTTTCCCATAGAACTCTATGAGAAAAGTAGCTCGCGCTCTGATTGGCTAAGCTGGACGAGCCCCCACTAGCTCAACAATCAGCTCGTTTCTGCCTTTTTACTGTATTTTGAACTGTCCCCTTGGAATATGATTGGTCAATTTTTCTCCATAGGTTGTAATGGGTCCCTGTCGCTCCTATCTGATTGGTCAATTCTTCTCCATTGGATATAATGGGCCACTGTCGCTCCTATTCTGATTGGCTGGTTTTATGCCGACCATCAGAGGACTTAAACAATTTGAATTACTGTATTTCCCGGCGATTCTCTCTATTGCAATTCCCTATGTAGCGCCGGTCTCGGCAACAAACGCGTTGTTCGGGTTTTAACTGATTTATTTTTACAGAAGGTTTTAGCTCTTTATCTGATAATGATTTACACTTAATCAAAATGATTTTTTTTATTAATACTTCATGCCGCACGGCGCTGAGCACCGAGATTTCAGTGCGCCGCTCTCTCCATAGACTACAATGGGAGAAGTAGCTCGCGCTCTAATTGGCAGGGATAGCCAAGCCACCGCTAGCTCAGCCAATCAGCTCTTTTCTGTATTTTTACTGTATTTTGACTGTCCCGCCTTGGATTTTGATTGGTCAAAACTTCTCCATAGGATATAATGGGTCTTTGTCTCTCCTATTCTGATTGGTCAATAGTTCTCCATAGGTTTTAATGGGACACTGTTGCCCGTATTCTGATTGGCTGGTTTATGCCGACCAATGAGAAGAGCTTAAAACAATTTGAATTACTGTATTTCCCGGCAATTCTCTCTATTGCAATTCCTTATGTAGCGCCGGTCTCGGCGACAAACGCGTTGCTAGGGATTTAAGTGCTTTTATTTTTAAAGAAGGTTTCAGCGCTTTATCTGATAATGTTTTACACTTAATAAAAATTATTTTTTATTCATACTCCATGCCGCAGGCGCTGAGCCCCGAGATTGCATTTGCGCCCATATCTCCATAGACTACAATGGGAGAAGTAGCTCACGCTCTGATTGGCTGGGATAGCCAAGCCCCCGCCGCATTAACCAATCAGCTCTTTTCTGCCTTTTTACTGTATTTTGAACTGTCCCGCCTTGGATTTTGATTGGTTCAAAATTCTCCATAGGCTATAATGGGTCTTTGTCGCTCCTATTCTGATTGGCTGAGCTAGCCAAGCCCCCGCTAGCTCAAAAAAATCAGCTCTTTTCTGCATTTTTACTGTATTTTGAACTGTCCCGCCGTTGATTCTGATTGGTCAATCATTCTCCATAGGTTTTAATGGTTCACTGTCGCTCCTATTCTGATTGGCCGGTTTATGCCGATCAATGAGAATAGCTTTCAGAATTTGAATTACTGTATTTCCCGGCAATTTCCAATATCCTAATTCTTGATATTGCGCCGTTCTAGATTTTTGGAAAGTGTTTTTTTTTTTTTATTATGTTTATTTTTGAGGTTCAGCTCTTTTCTGACACTGTTTTCCGCCTTTATAAAGGCGATTTTTTTCGGATTCATACTCCTGCTGCACGGAGCGGAGCGCCGAGATTTCTGTCGCGATCTTCTGTATGCTTCCTCGCATGTTCCGATCCTGCTTCACTTAGCCGCCGCCGGAGCATTTAGACCAAAATAAACTAGGTCTGACTGTCGGAGCTGCCGAGCGCTACACTGCGCCTCGCTTTGCCGACTCGCGATCGTACATGCCTCGGAGTATACGAGCGCCCCGCTTCCCGCCCCGGAACGCCTACACCGCGCCCACACCGCGCCCACTGCCCGCCCCTTCATGCGGGGCGCAGTTGAAAGTGGCGAACGTTGCGCCTAACACTGCATCCCTGCATCCGACAGGGGGATTCGGGCCGGGAGGCGCAGTATACGCCAAAAAACGGGCGTAAAGCCCGTTCATACATGTCGCCCGTTGCGTTTTACAACTTGTAAAAAACAAAACTTTTGTTACACTTGCTTTACTCTGTCACTTGATTTTCTACAATATTTTCTATCCTGTTTCATGTTGTTTTGTGTTTGAGGGGTAAGCTGTAGTTTTTATTTGTATATGCACTACCAGTCAAAAGTTTTAAACCACCTCAAGTTTTCCAGTTGTTATTGATATTTACACAGTTCATTGTCTCAAATGTCCTTTGAATTGAAATAGAATAACTATATTTAATATGAATAAAAACAGTGGATTAACTTTGTTTTTTAAAAAAATATTTTTATTATTTCGACTCTTCAAAGTGGCCCCTTCTAGCTGATAAAATAACTTTACACAATCAAGGAATTTTTCTATAATTACATTCATTGTATCAATTTTAATATTTTTGACTCTTTAAAGTAGCCGCCTGTAGCTGATATAACAACTTTACACAATCAAGGCTTTCTTTTGAGTTCAGATATGGTTCAGAAATTTGTTCCTAACATAGTTGCAAACATTCTGCGCTTGTAGGTTGCTTTGCTTTCACCCTTCTATCCAGTTAATCTCAAACAAGCTCAAAGGGTTTACAGGGAACCCGTCACAGTGAACATGCTATCTTATCTGTTGGCGGCACGTTTTGTAGAGAAAAAATTTGTAGAACTTGTATGTTATTCATTTAAACCCCTTCTTGTTCTGGGTTAAGAAGTCCAGTGGTGTCAGGGCCGCCATCAGGAATTTTAGGGCCTCATACAGCCAAAGTGTGTCTGGGCCCCCCCTCCTCCAAAAAAAAAAAAAAAAACATAGGGTGAATGGGGAAAACTCGTTTTTGGGGTTTATTTTTTGTGGAAACTCACTATGTGATATTAATGACACATTAAGCGACATGTATGATTTTTAGCCAATTTTTGCACATTATAATAGTGTCGATTGCACCTGAATCTATGAACCTGCTCTACTGTGGGGCAAAAATCAGGCGCATTCTAGCGCTTGTATGACATTTCTGGCTCAGGTTGACCACTTTGAGAGTGCTTTACCTGTTCCAGCTGTACTGCTCCTGGAATTGCCGTACTGAAGCTATAAATCTATAGCTTCATACGGTACTAGTGCGCCCCACCTCCCGCACGCCTGCAGAAGACAAACCAGACAGGAAAGCAAAAAGTTAAAGCAGCAAACTATGTGCCCCCTTCCCCTCACCTGACTACAGTGTAAGAAGTGAATGGTGTGTTCCCCTCACCTGCTCCTGGGAGATGGATGACTGGGACGACCTCCGGGTCATCTGGCCACTAGCAGAGTTCATGTCTCTTCCAGGGACATCAACAGGGCCCCAGTGTCACCGACTGCGCCTGGACCAGGAACCATCGCAGGAAGAAGTGGTCGTCTTTCCCTTGTTTTTCAGCAGCTAATTATAGGTATATACACGCCTTCAGTTAGATAGGTGTATATAAGCCCCCTCAGTTAGGCAGGTATATATCGGCCCCTCTGGCAGGTATATAAAGGCCCCTTCAGGCAGGTATACACGAGCGCCCTCTGGCAGGTATATAAAGGCCCCCTCTGGCAGATATATATGGGATGCCTCTGGCAGGTACACACGGACCCCTCAGGCAGGTATACATGAGCTCCCTCTGGCAGGTATATATGGGCCCCTCAGTAAGGCAGATATAAATGGGCCCCCTCAGTAAGGCAGGTATACACAGGCCCCCTCTGGCAGGTATATAAAGGCCCCTTCAGGCAGGTATATAAAGGTCCCCTCTGGCAGATATATATGGGCACCTTCTGGCAGATATACATGGGCTCCCTCTGGCAGGTATATATGGGTCCCCTTATTAAGGCAGGTATACAGTATATGGGCCCCCTTTTTAAGGCAGGTATATATGGGCCCCCTTATTAAGGCAGGTAATATGGGGCCCCTTACTAAGGCAGGTATATATGGGCCCCCTTAGTAAAGCAGGTATACATGGGCTCCCTCTGGCAGGTATATATGGGCCCCCTTATTAAGGCAGTTTTCATAAAAATAAAAACAATAATACTTACCTCTCGTCCTTCCCGGCTTCTCAACACTGGTGGCGTGACATCACGTCGCCAGTGTGGGGACGCTCATCCGGAAGCTCCTCGGCCTATTAGTTATTAGGCTGTGCGGTTGTGGTGAGGCAGCGACACGGTGAAGACACATCATCTTGCCGCTGCCTTGTTCATTGTTAACAGGGCTGCTGATTATGGAGCCGCGGCGGGCCCCGATGAGTACCAGACCGCGGCAGGGGACCGTGAGGGCTGTCATCGGGTCCCCTTGTTTCACAATTTGGTCCAGGCTCCGTACGGTCGTACCCCCAGTTCTGCCCTATCGGCGGCCCTGGGCGGTGTTATCAGTGTTTGACTAATTGTAGATAATTCCACACATGGGAGGAAGCCGCAGCTCACAGAGCCTCCTGACGTCTGTTCAGCGCTCCTTCCTTTTTCAGTATACTCCTTTGGCCCTCTTTCATTACAGGAGATTGCCCTGTTTAGTGGCCAATACTCATATTCAGCCGGCACACTACCTTCCTAAATACTGTCTTTCTGCTCATTTAGGCTCCCTATACCTGATCGATACTTGTTGGTGTCGCTTGATAAAGGCACTAGTGCCGAAACGTCAACATGCTCTGGGGGCCGTTCACACGGCTTATTTCGCCGCAGATTGGCGCCGTACTCCGCTGCAGTACGTCTCCAATCCGTCGCAGTAATTACGGTAATCCACTGCTCTCATAGAGAACAGTGGATTCCGTCGCTCCTCCCCTCTCGGCGAATCCGCCGGCGGGGAGAAAGTGACCTGCACATTATCCAGGTGCAAGACGCGCCGTGGATAATGGAAGTCTATGGGGCCAGCGGGCCGCGCCCCTGCCCTGCCCCCGCCCCTTAATCAAGCCGGAATTGCGAGCGCAATACGGCTCGCACTTATGGCTTGAATAAGCCGTGTGAACACGGGCTTTGACTTCAGTCACCTGACATCCTTGTATCATTGTCTGTGACATTTGTCTAATAACCTTGTACCTGCGCAGTAATCTGAATCTGTTACCTCTTCTTTTGAATTGCGTGATGCACTATATTGCTATAACTACAATAAATCCCTTGTTTATCACATCTTTTGGTGTGCCATGGAGTTATCTACAATTGTACTGTTGGGTCTAGCTGACTCCTTCCACCCGAGCACCTGTCCTAGATACTTAGGTGTGCACTACCATTATATTACTTATCAGTAATTGGCAGCTATCTAGGTAATAAGCACACTGATACAAGGAAAGCTGTCAATCACTGATAACACCGCCCACTGGACTCCTTAACCCAGAATAAGCAGGGATTTAAATGAATAAAATACAAGTTGTACTGAATCTTTTCCTGCATAATTATATATCAATCTGCTCAGCTCCCCCTGCTCTATAACATGCTACTAGGAGATCAGATAGCATGTCCAATGTGACAGGTCCCCCTTAAGTCTGGAGACTATGTAGGCCATTCCATTTTCTGAAGCCTACCAGCTTCTTCTTGTCTTCTTAGGTAGTTCTGACATAATTTACAAGTATCTTCTGGATTATTGTCTTGCTTTAATATGAACCCCTGACCAATTAGATATACACCATGGTGCATCAAAATGCCTTAGTAACTCTTTTTATAGTGTGCCAGTCACTCTGTGTAACTTGCCAATTCTGCCATTGCAACTTTGTTAGCAGAGATGCAATGAGCAGCCATCAACAGTCTGACCTTGCACACATTCATAACAGACATTCACCTCTCACATCAGTGGCACTTTCCACATTACTTACTTGCAAGTAATCAGAGGAGCACAAACAGTTTACAAACTGCGCTGTTTCAGAAATACTGCCACCTTTAACCTGAAACCAAATAATCATCCCTTTTAGAAACTCGCTCATTTGACCCATGACAGCAATGAAGATATGTGTGCAGACAGCCTATTGCACATCTTATATAGCCACCCAGCAAGCTCATTATACATAACTTCCTTCATGAGCTATGCACTGCCGACATCAAAAGTAGAAAGTGGTCATAATAATGTGAGTAGACTTTATATAACTAGGATACATATGACATTTTGATCCCTTTCTTTGGTAATTAGGTGACACTCTATACAGATCTGTTTAATCTTTCCATCATTTTTTTTTTTTTTTTAATATATTGCTTGGCACCTCAGTATCACATCATGTAACAGGAGGCAATCAGGTGACAGAAGGAGCTGCCCCCATGTAATGAATTAGATACAGGCCACTCAGAAAGCATTTCCTAGGATGATTTCCTAAATGATTTTAATTTTATTGTTACTCTTATGTAATAAATGATTTAACTGAGAAGTGTGATATTGATTTATAAGAAAACTCATAAGTCCCCAGTAAACAGTATCAGCAGACTGCTCCAGAAGGCAAAAAACTGCCAACAACAGGCCACTCATGTACAGTAACGGTACCGTGTATATTTGGGTTTAAGAGCTGTTAAGCTACATAATATACTCCATTTTTGTTACAGAGCTTGAAATCTACTGCTTCCTTTATGGCAAGGTTTAAATCAGCATAAGGCTATGTTCACACGGCTTAAAATGGGACGTATCTCGCCCCGTATTTCGCACCGCACTGCGCTAAATACGGGGCGAGATACGACCCAGTCATTACAGTAATCCACAGTTCTCATAGAGAACTATGGATTACGTCTCCTCTACAATACGCCGAGCAGGGAGAGAAGTGGCATGTCAATTATTCACGGCATATACGCGCTGTGATTAATGAATGTCTATGGGGCTGGCGGGCTGATGGCCCCCCGCCCAGCCCCCAAGCACACGGTGTATTTGCAGGCAAAATACGTCCCCGCAATTACACCATGTGACCATAGCCTTAGAGTGAATATGGATCCAGCAATCGTAGAAACGAAAATATATCCCTTATTATCTCTTTAACGACCACCCGCCGACTTTAGACGTCGGCTGATGCAGGTTGTTCGTCTTCAGCGACATCATAAGACGTCGCTGCAGACATCGGAGTTTACTACTACACAGCCCTGATCCCAGCGCAGCTCCTGCAAGCACCGGAGAGCGGGGGAACCTCCGCACCCTGGTGCTTTAACCCTTTGATTGCGGCGGATCGTCACTGCAGCGCAATCAAAGGGTTCTCTGCTCTGTCGGGTGATCAGAACGCTGATTGACCTGACAGAACCCAGGAAACGGCTGCACAGTCAGCCCTGGGGACCTAGAGTAGCCCCAGAGCTGTCTGTGTATCAAGCCACGGACCAGGACAGACTGTGTGCTGTCCTGATCACTGCCTGTGTCAGACTGACACAGATAATAATGTATTAGCATATATGAATATGCTAATATAATCTCCAAATCCCAAACCTGTTTATCTATGTTATTGACAAATTTTAACCCTTTAGGGCTATGTAGTTTTGTGCACTACAGTTTACAAACCTCCTGCCTTCATCTCGCTGTAACAGGCTCATAGGAATAGCAGAGCTGATATGCCAATCACTGCTATAGAACCACCCACAGTCTAACCAGAAAGTATGAGTCTTAAGCTGCCTGTAAGGCTCAGGCTTTGTGAACAGCATGGTGAGACAACTCCTTTAAAAAATCTGTTGCTAATATCTTGCTGCAAGATACGGCAAGACTCCTTAAGGAGTCTGGTGGAGTCCATTTCTTGATGTATCAGAACTGTTTTGGTGGCATCAGGGGGACCTACCCAATATTGGTCAGGAAGCCTTAAAAGGGTTGTCAGAGATTTTCACAAACACTTCTGCAAGATAAAAAAAAATAGTAAGAAAATGTATGCATTGGCCACTGTTACAGCAGCAATGGAGCTCTGGTGTTCCCGGCTGGTCCCCAGCACTGGTGTTATGTACATCATTCACATGACTGTGCAGACAATCACTGGTGTCAGCAGTCACATGGCAAAAATGCAAGCAGTGACCTCTGTGCAATGTATATGATACCACTGCTGATAGACCAGGAGGGAACTGAAACAATGGTGGACATAGAAATGAGAACAGGTTAATTTTGTATGATCTTATAGTAGTCCTGGCATACAGAATGTTTTTGTGAAAATTTTGGTCAACCTCTTTAAAGTCTTTTCTCACTGTGCTGAATCACGAGCAACTTTACACTAATTCTGCTTTTGTCAGTCTGTGAGTGGTTCTATAGCAGTGATTTAGTGGTTTAGCTCCCCTATAACTAACTGAGACATTACAAAGACATAAATGCAGGAGATTTAATCTTCAGTAAACAAAGCTACAAGGGTGTGAATACAATTTCTTATTTGTAAACAGAAGCTAATCTTGTTAGAGATAAAAAAAAAAAAAGTCTGCTCTGAGAGTGAACTCCGACCATGGGGACATCATTCCCTGTTCTGTCCAAACAGGAAGGAAGCTATGGACATGTAACCATTAAAACCAGTGTGGAGGGCAGATACAATTTCTCTTATCTCCTGACCAAGGTAAAATCAAAAGACCAATGTATTTAGAAAAAGTCTTTAAAGGGGTTTTTCCACAATCTCATTTCATTCCTCCTGTATCCAGATCTTCAGCTCTGTGTGCTCAGAAGGGGGGGCGTGTGTGATTTGTTTGAATTGCATATCATGTGACCCAGCAGGATGACATCACCAGGCGTTTCCTCTCTCTAGTCAAAGATAGGTCTGTTTATGTAAAGCATTGTGAGTAGCTGAGAGGTAACGTTTTTGCCTCCAGACACTAGGGTCCTCGGTTCAAATCCCTGCAGGAACCAAACCTGTGGTGTTTTTTTTCTCTTTATCAATGAACATACCTGATTGAGTTTTCTTTTTTATTTATTTGCACTGTTTGACTAATTACTAAGGAGCACAGAGGACAGGAGTAGAGTGACAGCAGCTGTTTGAACCCTCAGTAGCTGCCAGAGAGGAGAAGTGATGTCTGAGCATGTGCGACCAGGAATGAGGAGCTCTCAGCCCTGGTCATATCCCCTGGAGACGAGCTATAAACAATGGATCACTAAAGGAGCAGCTAAAACAAAAATGGTGCAGAATTTTTAATAATGATGAATGGTGAAAATGTTTGTTATTTCATTTGCAAGCTTTCCACGTCAATTTTACATTGTGGCAAAACCCCTTTAATTACCAGTCCCTACATGTTAAAAGCTTATTACTGTAGTAAGAAAACCCCTTTATTGTTCGATATAAATACATATGTAGTAAGTTCCCCTACAGGAGACTTTCCTGTTCTACAGTGAAACTGTCCACAACCAATCAAATAATTGCTTTAGTCTTCCAGATCACAATTAGTAGCTGAGATCTGATTGGTCCTTATGGGGAGCCTCCCTTTTTTAAGTTTTTTCTAAACATTCAAATCATCTGCATGCTCAGTGTGTAATTTTTCATATGAAAGTTCTTCAATTTATCTATCAATGTGATACCTGTGAGACTACGGCTGTTGGCTAACAGCTGCACTGCTATGTAAAATATTGTGTGTGTGCACAGATCTGAAAGATTTGTGAGTCACATGGCCCGTCTTTACTTAAGATTTGAATGGATGCAGCTGACTATCCCACCATCTGCAACAGATAATCATTCATCATGAAGACCCTATCCCTCCAGTGTAGTAGTTGCTTCCAAATTCCCACTAAACCTACAGAAATCCATTTTTTCCACCTTCGCTTTACAGAGATCATTTTTATTTCAGCTTCTAGACATCAATCTGCAGAGTTAACTTCCTACAATAACATCTGAAAGCCTCCATCTATTTTGTTCTGGCAATGACCGTCCCTGAAAACAGGAAAAAACATCTGGTTTCAGTTGAACATTAATTTGCTGTTGTTTCATAAGCAAGATCTCACAAATCTGTCTTTTTAGGCAAAGGAAGGAGAAATTTATGCTAAAAAAATACATTTTTCTTAAAGGTCATAAAATGGAAGATTAATATTTCTATAGCGTATAAGAAGACATATAGGTTTGAATTACCATACTGACCTTACATATATATTAGATAAAAAGTATGTTTATGTAAAGAATTTGGTACCTATAACATGGATATAGTATATATTGTGTATTAGTCAGAATGCTTGTTGGTATTAGTATTTCACCAGTATTGGGAAATGATGTGTTGTATAGACTGACCAGTGACTGGTTCTCAACTGTTTTTAAATGTCATGCAGAGTAAGTGAAAGACTAGCTGTGAACATGAACCTTTTACTGGTTCGAAACGCATAAGCGTAGTTTCAGTTTACCGGCACCTTTTAGCTGTTTGCTTATGGAACATCTTCAATAAAAATTCCTGCTTTCAGTCATTCACGCTGGATTGCTACTTTATTTTGGAACTACTAAGATGACATATAGGGCGACATGTCAGAAAAGAGGCGCTTCCATGCCAGTTTTAAGGCGCATTAAATGAGTTTATAATGCACCTGAATAAATAAACAAGGCGCATAGGATATCATTGCTAGCATCCCAAAAACCAGACGGAAGAATGTGCAAGTTGTGCAAGGAAAAACCGCCGGGCGGAAAACCCGTGAAGTTGGGACTGCTGCACGGGTTTTCCATAGAAGCCCGTTGTGCTCGTTTGTGGATGGTTTATCAGACGGTCTGCAAAAACGGCCGCAAACCTGTGCCGTGGGGACATGGCCTTACAGTCAGATTTTATGCGGATTCTAAATACTGCATAAAATCCAACTGTAAACTAGTGCTGTGCAGACATAGCCTTAGAAGATGCTTATAGAGTAAAATGTAGGTGTGAAATCCACTAGGATTCTGTCATTGAGATAATAATAATATAATAATAATCTTTATTTATTTTGCCCAAACATTTTCCGCAGCATTTTTCCCAAATTAAAAAGGGTAAACGTAAAAGACATTTACACTTTAAAAAAGTACTTAAAAATAAAGACAAAAGGGTGTGAGGGCCCTGCTCGTGAGAGTTTAAAAATCTTTTTTGGGTGTGAAAGGGTGAAAAAAAGGGTGAAAGGGGCCAAGTTTACAGGGTTCCACCCTTTTGTTTCATAAATAGGGGGTGGTTTTACATAAAAAATTGGGTAAAACCTGCCCCCCCTGACTGAAAAAACATCTAATACGGGAAAATGCCTTTTATGCCCTAGTGTGGGGAGGACAGATGTGTGTGATAGCATTTTGGGGGATCTTGGTGGGCCCCAGGCGGGAAAGATGTTTTCCCTCAGGGCCCTCCTTAAAACTATGAGGGTTTAAAATGTGCCTGATCGTCTGGGGTAGCATATTCCAGAGAACGGGTGCCGACGTGTAAAGTCGGGGAGACAGGAAATTGGGGGGGGTTCGGAGATTGAAAAAATGTAATCTGATATCATCAGCAGAGCGGGGCAGGGAAATAGGGTGGTAAAAACAGAAGGGGAGGGAGGTGAGGGTGGGGGGTTGAAAGCGTTGTGGAAGTTTTTAAAAGGTTTAAAGGGGAGAGTTTTATACGAAATTCCTTTTACGGGAGGGGCCCAACCCCACCCCATTGCGGGCGACACAGGGTAGGGGCCAATCATTTTAGGGGCGGGGAGAAAAAGGGCCCAAGCCGGCTGCTGCATTCGGGAACAGATGGAAAAAGGGGAGAGTTTGCAGAGGGGAGCCCCGATGAGAAAGGGTTTTTTAACAGTAGTCAAGAAAAAAAGAAAAAAGGGCCCCCAAAGGGAGAGTTTGATTTTGTTTCAACAAAAAGAAACGAAACCGGATTCCGGAGATTTCTTGAGGGCAGGTGACAGGAGGGGGCGGGGGATTGATATTTGGGGTAAAGGGAAAGATCAGAATTATTATAACCCACAAAAAAGGGGGGCCTTTTCCCCTAGAAGTAAGGGGTGTACCACTACAAAAAACAGAAATAGCAGGGGGGGGGTTTTGGTTACTAAAAGGGGAAAGCCAAGAATTCATTTTTAGTGGGGTTTTAGTTTCAGGGGAGAGGGGACCTGTTTGCCCAGGGGAAACCCCCCCAAAAACAGCCCCACTGGTGTTTTTGGGAGAGTAGGACTAAATGTCACGGGGGGAAAGGTTTATTTTTGGGTTTCATCAGCATAAGAGGGTACTGGAACCCCAAATCTGCTGAGGGGTTTTTTCCAAGGGGGGCTTTTGTAAAATAAAAAAGAGGAAGGACCAAAGAACGATCCCCGGGGGAAACTCCAACATCAAAGGTGAAAAAGAGGAGGTAGTTTCCGAAAAAAGAGACACGGAAGGAGCGATCAGAGAGGTTAAGATGAGAACCAAGGGGGAAAGCGGTGTCCTGGGGGCCCCAAGGGCGTTTGGCATGCTGGGGAGAAGGGGGGACCCCACAGGGGTCAAACACTGCAGAGAGATCCAAGAGAAGCAGAAAAGGGGAAAAGTTCCCCTAAAATTTTTTGCTGTTAGGAGGTCTTTTGAGACTAAAAACTAAGGCATTTTTTCCCCGTGGAGTGTGGGGTGAGGAAACCTGTTTGGGCGAGGGTCAAAAAGGGGAAAGTTAGCGGAGGAAAAGCGGATCAGGCGAGAGTAGACCAATTTTTTTCCAGGATTTTGGAGATGAAGGGCAGATTAGGCGGGGTTCGAAAATTTAGCACGCAGGACGGGCCCCGGGAAAAGGGCCCTTTTTTTAGTAAAAGGGGTTATGATGGGGGTGTTTAAAGGAAAGGGAGGGAAAAGGGATCCCATGGACGAGAATTTTTAAAATTTTTGGGCCAGAAAAAGGGTGAGAGAGGACAGCTGGAAAATTTTAGACTGGACGGGGTTTTGGGAGGGAAAAGGGGGTCAGTAGAGGCAGGTGGGGGGGCGAGCAGACAGGAGAACCGGGAAACACTTTTTCCCTGCCCCGTGGGGGTCGGGGCTGAGAAAGTTTAAAGAGGACGTGGGGTGAGGGGTCCCTTTATTTTGGGAACTGAGATATGTTTTCCCGGGATATTTTAAATTTTCCTTTTGAAGTGAGTCCAGGTCTTCACACAGGGGTCAGAAAACCGGGGCCCTGATTTTTTAGGCCTTAGGAGGGAGGGGGAAAGGTGCAAACAGGGGGGTTTTGGGTTGTTGTTTAAGGTTAGAAAAGGAGGTAAAAATATTGAAATTTTGGCGCAGTGAAGGGCAGTGTGATAAAATCCTGAGCATGAATTTTTTAAATGGAAAAAGTCTGCGGTTTAAATTTTGACTTTCTCCACAGAAAGCTCAGCACACCCAAACAGCGCTGAAAGGAAACGAGTCTGAGGCGTTTGGCCCAAAGGGTGCGGGTGTTTTGCAAATGGTGGGGCGGGTGTGTGAGTGGGGGCCAACATGTCCAGGGGGGTTGTGAGAGTTTTCTTTTTAAAATTTGAACAGCCCCGGCGGACAGGGGAAGGGGGAGATTGGGGAAATGGAGGGGCTTATGGTGCTGTGAGTTCCTGAGTATTAATGGGGGCGGGTTTTCGGAATGTTTTGATGAGCAGGTTTTTGGGCCCCGAGGGAAAGGGTCAGAATTAATGATAACGAAGGAGATAAGGGTTTTTGGTCAGAGAGAGCATAAGGAGAAATTTTGGGAAAATTTGAAAATGGAGGAAAGATGACAGAAGAACCCGATCCCCGAGATTTTTCCCCTCCTCGTGGGTGGGGGAGGGCCCGTAAACGCAGAGGCCAAGGGGAAGAATTAAAGAAAGGGAAAAGAGGGGGCAGAAGAAGACATGGGGCACAATGGGGGGAAAATTTAAAACACCCATGATGAAGTGGGTAAATTTTGGTAGAGGGGGAAGTGAGGGGAGCCAGGGAGCAAAATATCCGGAAAAAATTGGGAGGGTGAGCCCGGGGGGGGCTTTACACAACCGCGACTTTGGGGAGAAAATGGGGCCCAAAGATCTGAAAGGGGGTGGACCTCAAAGGGGAAAGGGGAAAATGAGTGGGGGTACAGGGGGGAAGACCTGGTAAGTGCAGTGTGGAGAGAGAAGTATTCCGACTCCCACCACCCCCGCCCGCTCTCCCGGGCTGGGTGTGGGGGGGTTTGGGGTAGGGCCCCCATAGGGAGACGCAAGGGACCGGTGTCCCGATTGCTGGAGCCCCTTTTCTGTGAGGGGCCCGCAGGTTGATGGATTTTTGAGAGAAAACAGGTCATAAACAGCAATGAGTTTTTTTGCAAAATCGGCGCTTTCCATTTAAAACACCCCTTAAAAGGGGCAGAAAAAGACCTTTCAGGGGAATAGCCAAACAGGGTTTGCGGGGTTTCCCATGGGGGGAGGAGGGGGGGTGAGCAAATTAAAAAGGGGGGTGGGCCGGGGTTTTTGGAAGATGTCCCCTTCCCGCGAGAAGCAGAAAAAGAAAAGAGACAGCAGATGGTTCAGTATTAATTTTGACGGTATTTTTTTCAGCAATAATTTTAAAAACTGGAGGTTTGTGGTGATTGAAAAGGGGAAAAAAGTGTGTGGGGATGGGGAAAATAAATTTAGGGAAGGAGAGAGGAAACTTTTGGATAGTGGATAAAATTGTCTTAGGGCAAGACAGGGTGGTAAGAAGGAGGCGATTTGGGTCAAGGGAGATATAATTGAAACATGGGGGTTAAGGATAGTTTAAAAAATGCAGCAAATTACAAAAAATTTGGGGGCCTCCCAGCTCCCTTATGCTCACTTCTGGCTCATTTCTGGATATTTTTGAAATCTTTTTCCCCTTGAAAAAGTCAATTAGAAATAAGGCCCCGGGGAAATATTGCCCTCAGAAACCCCAGTCCACAACCAGAGCTCTGCAAGTTATACAGCCTATGAAGTTTTAAAATTTAAAACATTAAGGGGATTCAGGAGTCGTAAAAGGGAGGAGTTACAAATGGGTCCCGCAAAAAAGCAGATACTTTAAGGGGAATATCTTGGATTGATGGCAACACAAATAAACACAGGGAAAATTTTTGGGAAAACAGAGCGGGGCCCAAAAAAAGCTAAAAAAAAACCCCTACCATTTAAACTAGGCAGAGACAAATTTGACATAAATGCTTGGCTTTTCTGGGAATTGCTTTTTTACCGAAAAAACAAACCCTTTAAACTATCTACATTTCCAACTAAATTTTTAAACCCGAATTTTTTTTAAAAAGGATGTTCCTTAAACCCTTTTGGGTTAAGGGGCTTTTTCGAAAATTTTTGGTTTTTAGAGTCCAATAAAATTTCCCCCCATTTGGGGGTTTTTTGGGAAGTGGATCAGCGTTAAAATCCACATCCAGTACATGTATAAATGTTTTTTGGGTGCGGGATTGCTAAGGATTATAGCCACCACATTGACATCAGTAGTACATTTCCACACGTTTTCCAAGGGGAATATGACCAAAGAATGAGAACATTAAAAAAAATGTTTTACTCCCTGGCGGCTTTGAAAAGTACTCGCCAAAAATCATTTTCTTTACGCTTTCAAAGAAAACATCCGCAAACCCGTGCTGTGGGGACATGCCCTTACTGTCAGATTTTATGCGGATTCTAAATACTGCAAACTATGCCCTGGGAGACATAGCCCTTTAAAAAGGGTTTTAAAAGATAAAAATCTAGGTGTGAAATCCACTAGGATTCCCGTCATTTAAATCCACACTTCCCAAATATTTTTTTTCAATAAATTTTACTAAGGGAGGGGCTTATTTCCCTTTGGGAAACTCCCAGAATTCTCGATATGGAAAATTTGTGTTAATCCTACAGTTTAAATAGAATAATTCTATGGTTCTTTCATTTTAAAAAACTATTTCTATGTGTGCACCTTCGGGCAAGTCAAACTCACCCGAAACCAAGCGCTTTTTCAAAAGAATTTTAAACCATAACCCAAATTTTAACTTAGATTAAAGGGTTTTCTGGGGCTTTTAGGGGATAATTTTTCATTTCGCCTAACTTCCCCTTCATGTCCTGCTTGATGTAACCTCCCGTTACTTCATCATAGGACCGATGATGTTATATACGAAATCAATCCGGGTCATAGGCGTAACTTTGGTTCAAAAATTGAGGGGGACTAAACAAAAAAGACTGCAGGTTTCTGCCTCCTATCTTTTAGTGCTGTTAGTGTGTAAAACGCCTTAAAGGGAAATTTTTTGGGGTGCTGACCCCCCAAAAAATACTTGAGTAAAAAAATTCACCCTAAACGATGACACCGATTTTTAAAATAGGGATAAGGGTAAATCATTTTCCCTGTGGGGTTGGGATGTTTGGTTCGAGGCGGGGACCCAAAGGACTGAATCTGTCCCAGAGCCCAGCATTAAATATCTTACGCGTGCACGCCCCTTTAAAGGGGCCTTTTCACAGGCTTTTTTTTGGCACGGATTGAAAACCCAAATTTTTCGCGTGCCCCACCCTTTTTAGGGTTTAATCCATAGTTCCATAGGGGAACCTGGGGATTCCGTCTCTCCAAATCCGCCCCGGCGAATCCGCCGGGCGGAGAAAGTGACTTTGCACTTTATCCCGGGGGGGATACGCACCCCGGGAATAAGAAAGCCCCAAAATTTGGGACGGGGACACCTGCGCCCCCGTCCCCTTTTCCCATAAAAACCAAATACCCAAAATCCCCCCCCAATTCCCGGTTTTGGAAAAAAGCCCGGTGAACCCCCCCTTAAAAAGGGGAAATTCCCCTTCCCCCCTGGAATTTTATAGGGGGGTTTTTATGTGCGCCCCTGCTATATGCCGGGGTGTTTTAGAAGAAAAATTCTGGCCAGTCCGTACCCTAAAATGCTGGGGGCCGGGCCCCAAATTTCATTTTAAATTTTTTCCCCCTTAATGAAAATCAAGGAAGAATAAACATTCCCACTTCTTTTCTTCCCCCGCACGGGAAAACATGTCGGGGAAAAACCCCGGAAGTTAATTATATCTCCAAATGAAGCTAAAAATTCCCTTTTATTTTAACAGTCCAAAATTTAAAAAGGCTTTTTTCAGCACAATTTATGCCCCTGAAGAGGGCCCAAAACACCCCGGTGAATATATCCTCAAAACGCCCACTGGACACATGTAAATACACACACATAACACAAAACCCCACATAATATATTTAAAAATATAAAAAATTAAAAATTTAAAATTTAACCCCCGTTTTGGTAAGTTTAAAAACCCCCCACGGGAAAAATAAAAATTTAAACCCTCTGGCAAAAACAAACTTAATACTTGGTTGGAAAACCCTTGCTGGGCAAGCACAGAAAGCAGGGACTTTTTTTGGGTATTTGGGATTATGTTTTTTTCCCGCACGACGTCAGGAAAATTTTTTGGGGCCCACTTCCCCTTTGGGGATATCATAAACTAAAATCTTTAAAGATTTTGAGATTGTAAATTTGCAACCGGAGTTTTCAACTCCCCCCCAAATTTTTCTATGGGTTTAAAGGGTTTTCTGGAGACTGCTGGGCCCCATTCCATGACCTTAATGGAATTCTTTTTTTGAGCCACTCCTTTGTTGCCTTGGCTGTATTTTTGAAAAAACCCCAGCCAAAGACACTTTTTTAAAAATTTTCCTGGGGGGGGAAAAAAAAGGTTTCACTCAGGATTTTAAAAAATTATATGGCCTCCATTCATTCTCCCCATTGATGCAGTAAAAACCTGTCCCCTTAATAAAAAAACCCCCAAAACATAAAAATTCCCCTTTTTTGACAGTGGGGGGCGGGGTTTTTTGGGGCTTTAGGCAAAAAATTTTTCCTTTTCCCTCCAAACAGGGCGCAGTTGGGGTTAAATCCCAAAAAAGTTTAAAATTTTCGTCCTCATCCACCACAGCACCTTCCCCAAAATCACTCACAAAATCACCATTTGATCACTGGCAAACTTCAGAAGGGCCCCATGCAAAATTTTTTCCTTCCCGGGGGCCAGGGGGAATTTTTGGGGGCCCTGCGGGAATTTTAAACCTTTTACGGGCAAATTTTGGTTCCCAAAGGGGTGGTCACAGCTGCCTTGAAAACCTTTTAACAATTTCCCCCAGGGTATTTTTAAGGCTGATCTCCCCACCTTCCCCCCATAAACCCAAGGGAAACCCCAGGGAGGGAGTTTTTGGGTATGGGCCACCCCAATCGATGTTTTTGACAGTTTTTTTTTAAATTTCTTCAATTTTCTTACTATTTTCCCCAAACCAGTTTGGTCTCCTTTTTTTTCCCCAGCCTTACTTATGGTTTTGTACCCAAATTCCCCAGCTTTTTTCGGGCCCAAATGATCTTGTCCCGAAACCCTTTAAAAAGGGCTCTTTGGGTCTTGCCCATGTTGTAGGGGTTTAGAGTCCTGACTGTTTGACCCTTGGACGGAGTTTTTTAAAAGGTATATTTAAGACAGCTGTCTTAAAACGCAGGAATAAAGTTATTGGGAGCTTTAACTTTTCCTGTAGGAGCCAGAAATTTTTAAGCTTGGTGGGGATAAATACTTTTTTCTCTCGCAAAAGGGCCAAAAAAATTTTTAAAATAAATTTTAAAATTTTAAATACAAGGGTTGTTTTTTTCTGGTTTTTAATTTTGGGATTCAATTTTTCATTAACCTCCCCTTTAAATTTATAGACTGTTCAGTCTTTGTCAGGAAAAAATTTAATTCCTTCACTGAAATTACACCTAAAAACCCCTGGCTGTCCATAAAATATATAAAAGGGTCTCCCCATTTACAGTACATAACCAAAAAAACCATCCCCTCAGAACGCCTAGCCCCCCTTTGTTCCCCCCTTTACCTTTTCTCCTTTCCTCTGGTGCAGTTGGCAGCTTCTTCCCCCCCAAACAGACAGAGGGGGCAGGGGCCCCACAAAACATTCGGCAGGAAGCTTCTCTTTTTTCTCTGTGGGGGCTGAGAAATGGGGGAAGGGGGTATCCCCAAAAAGGGGGGAAAAGGGGAAAGTTTCCCTTTAACACAGCCCCAAAATACAAGGGGCGGGACGGGGAGCAGAAACCCTTTTTTGGGTGTACCAAGCCCCCACGGACCCCTTTTTCAAACCAAATCAGCCCCTGCTCTAAAGCTGCACTGACACTTGAGGCGCAACCTACTCTGTCCCCCCCAAGATGCACAAAACATGGGAGGAAAAGGGTTTAAACTTCTTCCTCTGAATATATTGTTTCGCCGGGAAATAAAAGGGTTCATTTCCCTAACAAGATCATTGCGGCCCAAATGAAAAGGGGCACCCAACTTTTGGGGAAAAATTTTTTGAATCCCCTTCTTTAACAAAATTAAAAACCGTTTTTTTCGGTATAATTTTCAATTTTTGGTGCGTAACTTTTCAAAGACGAAAAAAATTAATGTGTTGAAATATTAAAGTATTTTGGGCAACTTTTTTTTTAGTTTTAAATGTTTCTAACATGAAATTTTCTATCACAGTGTACCGAAAGGGTCATTTTAAACCCTTTACATCATGAAAACGGGATGCAATTAAAACTTTCCGTGCTAACGTTTTTTACTTATCAGTCAGTGGTCAAAAGCCCAAAAAAAATTGACTAAAGAAAAAACACCCCATTTCTAAACTTTTTTACAAACATGAAATATTTAGGAAAAGGTTTTAAAAATTTTAAAATTTTGCTGTAGCGACCAACCGTTTTTCCCATCCCCTTTCATATCCCATTATTTTTATTTAGTCCAAAAAGTGGGGGGGACCGTCCCCCACCCAGAAAAAAGTGTGTGGGGGGGGACTAGTCCCCTTCATCCCATCCTAAAAATACACCTATGATTCCAGTTACCATAACATTGGGCTAATGATGAAGTAACCTGAATTGACTTTCGACGGGACGTCAGACCAAAAGTTAGGCCACAACAGGAGCATTTCTTAATAGAGGTCATGTGTTGACAATAAAAACTATTCCCATTTCATGTTTTCATTTTTTCCTTTTTCTTATATTAACTCCCCGTTGTAGTTACATGAACACCTATAACATTGCAGTGTGTGGCCCCCCCAGTGTAGGGGGTTTAAAGGTTTGAAAAAACTCCCTGCAGTGTTTTTCTTGAATGGGGCATAGAAAAAAAGTTTTGGTTCCCGAAAATGTTTGCCCTTGAAAAAAAAGCATTAAAAAAATGTTCCATTTAAAAGGGTATACTTAATACGTTGATTTGCTTGAAACATGTAAGCAAGGGTAAACAAAGACTATTACCAAATACATTGCTGTTCAGATTCTGCTTTATTTCAGAGTTGGAGCCATTCTTATCTGCTGCTTGTTTATACAAGTTTCTCTACCGATCTCCTCTCTCTGCTCTAGCAGCCCTGGCCAAGATGGTGAAGTTTTTCTTTGCGGTTTATCATTAGCAGCACAGAAGCTTGTTTATCTTTCTTATCTTTAACACTTTCAAACTATGTAGCCTTGTGATCTGCTGTTAAAACCCTTCCATCACCAATGTCCTAGCTGGCTCAGCTAGGAATTACAGATCTGAAGTGTCAGTCATGCTGTAGAACCACTCACAGCATGAATAGAAAGTGGGACCCTGAAACTGCCTGTGAAGAACAGGCTCTGAGAAATAGCGTGGTGAGAAAACTCCCTTAAAAAATCTTCTGCATAGGTTATCGGGAGCTTGTTGATAAAGGGCTTTTTATACAGTAGATCAGTTGATCACTGCAGGTTTGGCTTCTCTATCCACAGCAAAGGCATAGGGCTAAGGAAAGTCAGGTCTAGGCTTGAGATGCGTAATGCGTCCTTCAGGGACGCTATCAGGGCAATACTGACAGTACTCCTATAATGGGCACCGATCAAATGGTAACATACTTAAAGGGAACCTGTCACATAGGTTGTGCCTCCCTTGCTGAGGACAGCACAAGCTAGTGTCAGACCTGCTGTTCCCAGCGCTGTGTCCCTTATTCTGTAAGATGCTGGAGTTTTAGAGCATTTACCCCTCAAATCTTATTCATGAGCAGGTGTTAGCTCCACCCACCAAAGGCTAGCCCCGCCCATTGACAGTTATTCACATGATTCTACCTATTCAAAGTAATTAGGTTTATCAGTTGAGGTGGGTGGGGCTAGCCTCAGGTGGGCGGGGCATGAAAAAACAACTCTTGAAATGAACTCTTCTGCTGAAAACTGCAGATTTGAAGCATTAAATACACAAAAACTACAGCATCTTACAGAATAAGGGACACAGTGCTGGAAACAGGATGTCTGACACTAGCTTGTTCTGTCCTCGGTGAGGAGGACATAATCTATGTGACAGGTTCCATTTAATAACTATCCCAGATCATGGAGGAAACTCTCGCAAATAGCGGGTATCTCATTCCCGACAGAGTTGCGAATGACTGCAGGGGGTTCTCTGCACTATCAGAGCCAGCTTTGTTCTGATATTATCCTACATAGGATGCTACCAGATTAATAGGCCCCAGTGCAGTGCTGGGAGTTGGGGGTTGAGCCATGGCACCAGCGAAGCTCCGACCCCTCTCCCCAGCAGAGCAGTGTCTGAAGAATCCAGGCTGTCAGCAGCTCTACAGCAGGAGTGGTGAGTATGTGAGTATGGGTGGAGAGGGAGGAGAAGGGGGTGGAGTGTGTTTGGGTGGAGGACAGGTGAGTGTGTAGTGTGTGTGGGTTGGGTATGAGAGATGAGGGTGTCTGGGTGTGTATAGAGAGGGGATGAGTGTGTATGTAGTGGGGTATATGTGTATGTGAACGGGTGTAGAGACGGGATGTGGACGGGGGTTTAGAGTGGTGAGAAGACAGAGTGTGGAAAGTGGTTTGAATGGAGGAGGGGGTTAAGAGTCGTGGGGTTAGATGGGCTGGAGGAATTGGGATTTGAGTGGAGAATTTAGGGTACAGTGGAGGTCGGGGGGGGTGCGACAGGGGGTAGAGGTGGAAGGAAAGGGATTAAGAGTGGGGTGGGGAGGCAGGGGTAGGTGGTGCCACACAGTTTTTTATTATCTGAGAAAACCTGGGATGTCACCCAGCTGTCCTAGAGGTAACAGGTGACACAAAGCTTTTATAAGATAGGAAAACTGTGTGGCACATGTGGGGATGGGACCCCACATGTCACACTATCCAGTGTCCAGGAAAGCTAGGTGATGTCCCATCTCCCACAAGGGACACTCAGCTGTTCTATGATAAAAAATAACTGTGTGCCACTTGTGGTGGATGGAGGGTTACCCACTTTTTCTGGATGCTGAATTAGCTATCTGGCTTATGTACTGTACGTGTGTGATGTTTCTGTTTATTTATAGGTTTCCCTTTTGGACTACTTCTGATTAAGTGGACCATGTCGGATCAGCCTTGGATCTTTTCTTTAAAAAAAAATGGTTAAAGAGGGTTGGTGTTCGGGTGTGTTTATTTAAATTTAAAAAAAATTGTGCTTAGTGTTGTGAGTTTTTTTCCATTTAATTCTAGTGTTAGTAATGGAGGCATCAGTCTGCAGAGCCTGTGTACACTGGTAATTACCAGCATATGATCACTGCATGGTGGTAATATACAGACTGCAGACTGTCTGTGACGCCAAATCCCTCAATTATCTTTCTTCCAGAGACGTTACGCAGTTGGGTGCAGTAGGCGTAAAGGGGGTGTGGCCTGATATAAAGAGGACGTGGTTTATGCAAATTATGGAGGCGTTCTGAATCTCCCTGAAGGCCACTTACAAAAGTCGGCAAGTATGCCATAGTTGGGGATACTTTCGTTGTATGGGAATCTGAAATTTCTCATGGTGGTCATGGGTAGTAAGGCTGATTATGTGATGTACTGCTTAGATGCCACTGTCACTAATGACCACAGCATAAAAGTGGTTGAATGGATGCAATCTGAGTTTTCTCTAATCCCAGCTCTTGCAGCAGAATGTAAGCTATAATGATTTTTGCATCTTTCACTTCACATCTCACTCATCTATTCTACCTGCAAAAAGCAATACAAACCTCCCAAAATAGAGACCGATGGGGATGTAGGATTTTGCATGTGAACAGACTACGATGTATGCAGGATCACTGGTTATTCACAACATTACTGAGTTTGTAAAGTCAAATTAAAGGGTTGTCTAGGATTAAAAACAAACTGCTGCTTTAAAAAAAAAAAAAAACAGCACCACAACTGTCAACAGGCCGTACATGGTATTGCTGATTAGTCCCATTTACTTCAGCAGACCTAAGCTGTAATACCAGTTTCACCATCGACTCACATTTTTATGACCAGCATCTAATATCCAGTGTAAAAGGCCGTTCACACGGCACAGTACAAATCTCAACCGGTATTTGCACTGTTTTCGGGCTGTGCACACAGCAGCCGGGGTATGGCTTTTCTCCGCGGTAGGCGGAGAAAAGTCCTCCCCCTTCCCCATAACATGTTCAAATTCCCTCAAAAACCCGGGAACCGCCGGCGGGAAAAAACCCATGCGTGGGGTTTTGCTGCGCGGGTTTTCGATAGGGCCCGATAAAAAAAATTTGCCACCCATTTTGAAAGACAGTTTTCAAAACCGAAAACCGTCTGAAAACCGGGTGAAAACCCGTGCAGTGGGGACAAGCCCAAACTGTCATGTGCAGTATTGACAGCAGCCGGGGGCGGGGGCGGGTTTCCTAAAAAAACCCCGGGGCCCTGGGGCCCCCTTGTGTTTTTCTGGGTGGGCGGGGTTTCACACCCCTTTTTCCGCGTTTTCATGAAACTGGGGAAAATTTTTTTTTTACAGAAAAAAACCCCTTCTTTTCCGGTCCAAAATTTTTCTGCACATCCCCAAAATTTCCCCTTCCATCCCCCTGGGCAGTCACTGTACAGAAAAAAATCCCCAAAAGAAAAATTTTACTTTTTCAAAACTTCTCACCTTCAATGACAATCCCCCTAAAAGTCCCCCCAAAAATAACCCGCCAACCCTGCCCGGGAACCCAACCCCCACATGTCCCAACACTTTAACACTCTGTTTACATAACCACCCCCCTAAAAAAGTGACCAAATTTTGGTAAAATACTAGTTTTTATGTTTTGCCTGCAGACATAAAATGATTAAACCCTTTGCATTTTACTTTTAATGACTCCCGGAGACTTTTTTTCTATCAGCGTCGTTCCCCTTTCCCCCCTTTTCCCTTCCCCCACCCTTTTTTCACCCCCCTTCATGCTAAATTGCCCCGCCAAGACTCGCCCCTGAGGATTTGATCACAAATATCTTAAATCCTAAACTTTTTTCCAGAAACTCCTTAATTATGGGTTTTATAGCATCCCCCATTTTGGTATTTTGGGGGCCCGAAGCAGTATTTTTGGGGGCCCCAGGCAGATAAGGGGGCCAAAAAGGCAGATATATAGGGCCACAGGCACTAAAAAGGGGGCCACAGGCAGGTAAATGGGGGCCCAAAGGAAATTAAAAAAGGGGGGCACAGGCAGTATATGGGGGGCCAGGGGCAGGTAATAGGGCACTGGGGCATTATAGGGGGCCACAAAAAGGTATAAAGGGCATGAGGCAAAATAAAGGGTCACTGAGGCGGGTATGGGGGGTTTCACGGGGAAGGGGAAAGGGGGGCCACAGGCGGGTTAATAGGGACCCCGGCAGTATATGGGGGGCCAAACACAGTTAATAGGGACCCCCAGGCATTAAGGGGGGGCCAAAAGGCAAAAAAAAAACAAAAAAAAAAAAAAATAGGGGAAAACAGGCATTATAGGGGGGCCAAACAGGCAGGTAAAATAGGTGAAACAGGCAGCAAAAGGGGGGCCACGGGGGCATATTTTTCCCCAAAAGCGGGCCTTTTGGGGCCACAGTCGGGGATAGGGGTGGCCAAAGGCAGCAAAATGGGGCCACGGGCCCGGAAATGGGAGCCAAAAAGGATGGATATGGGGGCCACAGGCGGGGGATATGGGGGCCACAGGCAGAAAATTGGGCCCAGACGGGGGAAAAAGGGGCCCCCACAGGCAAATATGGGGCCACAGGCAGGCAAAAAATGGGGGCACAGGGCAGCAAAATGGGGGCCACAGAAGGGAAAAGGGGGCCCCACAGGCAGGCAAAAAGGGGGCCCACAAACAAAAAAAGGGGGCCACGGGAAAGTAATGGGAGCCACGGGCAGGGATAGGGGGGCCACAGGCAGGATTTAGGGGGCCACGGGCGGGGATATGGGGGCCACGGGGCAGGCAAAAATAGGGGAAACGGCGGGGATAGGGGGCCACAGGCGGGGTTTTGGGGGCCCAAACAGGGCGTATATGGGGGGAAACTGAGGCAGGTAAACGCGTTAAAAAAAACAACTTTCATACTCATTTTTTAAAAAACTCCCCCGGCGACGAGCCCCCCGGGCCCAGCTCCTCGGGCCAGGGCCCTATTTTGCCGGGTGCGCCCGGGGGTGGGGAGGCACGGCGTAAATGACACCCAACATAAACGCGACGCCCCCGGGCTGAGGCGCAACGGGCCGCGGGGGGGTTTCCCCAGCCTTTTAGGCCCCAAAGCGCCCCGGGGGCTTGCCCCGGACCTGCGGGTCTGACACTGTCTGCGGGGCAGGGATCGCTCGTCCCCCTTCCCGCAAAGCCCCACTGGGGTTTTTCCGTCCAGGGGACGCACTGCAGCTGAAGAGCCACCGGTGCTCCGGGCCCAGGGCAAAAGGCCTGGAGCCCGGGGGAGACTGGGGCACAGGGTGTTTTTTTGGGGGGCCCCGACCCCCGGAATAAAACAGCCTAGCAACGCCCCTGCCCAGCAGCATTGAGGGGTTTTAAAAAAGGGTCTTTTTTTAGGCTTTTCCACGGGTATCTGTGCCATGATGACGCAGGTACCCCACCCCTGCGGGAGAGGTTTTGGGGGGAAGGATCCATAAAGCAAATGATGTTGAGGTTTTCCTCCCGATCCCCAATTTTGGGCCCAAAACCCTGGGAATTAATTGGGGCCCAAAGGGGAAACTTGCAACCTTTGGTCAGGGCCCCTTCCAACCAATATGGGGCTTTTTTAAAAGGCCTTGAGACAGTAGCAAAATTCTTATTTGGAAGATCCCATCTTCCTCAGGGCAGAAAATCAGCAGGGTAGGGGCCGGGTGCTTTATCTGCAAGGGGGGGTTGGGGGGGGGGGGAATTCAACAAAAATAAAAGAAAAAAACCACCCCCCCTTTTTCCATTTTCACATCATAAATCCGATAAAAGGGATCCCCGCCCGGGTAGATCCAAAACCCCTGATAAAAATAGGGGTTAAAAATAAAAAGAGGCCTTTTTTAAAAAAACTTTGGGAATTAAAAAAACCTTTTTTTTTTTAAAAACCCCAATTAAAATTTTAAAAAACCCCAGGGTGCAGAGAAAAACCCTTATGTTTGTAAGCAGTTCACCCTGCTTTTAAATTCATAATGTTTAAATCTCGCCCATGATTTTTTTTGAGATTTTTTAAAGGCCCCTTTTGAAAAAATTTATTAGAATTATGTACACTTTTTATTTTCTATTTGTTTTGTTGTTTGGAAAAATCCCTATTAAAAAGGGAAATAATTCATTCTAAATCTTTTTAAAAATGTCCTCCACCAGACCATATCGCTGCACCAGCATTTTTGTGTTCTTCCGCAATGGTTGCAGGAAATTTTTTTCTAAAAAAAATTTTTTACACCTGACATCCCAAAAGGCCCCAATCAATTTTGGAAAAAAACAAAAAATGTGACTCAAAGAAAAAGGCAACCCTTTTGGCCCGATCAGCGGGTCCTTTTTTGAACTGACATAAAACTGAAGCTTATTCAAAAAGCAATTTATTTTAACAAAGGGGCGTAACCATCTTTTCATTCAGAGCCAAATACACACCCAGGACTCACAAAAATTTTTTTTTAAGACCAGGGTCCTAAATACTGCCTGGATTTTTTTAAATGGGGGTGGGCTCCTCTGTATTGTCAGCGAAAACCTTCTAAGCCAACCACCCAAAACCCTTTTAACTTCCTTAATGACCGCCCACGTTTTTTGGGCGGGCATTTCATTTGTTCAGCGGGCGGGAAAACATTTTTTGGTGACGCTGCAGATTTTGGAATTTGGGGCTCCGGGCGCCAAAAGAAAGCGGGGGGTACGGTGCTTTACTACACAACCCGATCCACGCAGCTCCCTTGCAAGCGCCGGGAGCGGGGGAAAACCCCCCCTCCCCAGTTTTTTAAAACCCCTTTGTTTTCTGCTTTCATCACTGCAGCGCAATAAAAAGGGGTTTTCCCCTGCCCCTTCGGGTGATGGGAAAACGCGGGTTTACCTGACAGGGGCCCGGGCTGCACAGTCACCCCGGGGAAAAAACCCAGATTACCCCCGGGGCTGTCGGGTGTAACAACCAGGGGATCAGGGAAAGGCCCTGGGGCTGCCCTAAATCACGCCGGGTTTCAAAACTGACACAGATTTAAATGAATTAGCATATATGAATATCCCCAAACAACATTACTAATGTAAAAAAATTTGAAAAAAAGTAACACAGTTTTTTTCCCCTTCATGTGATTTAAAAAAAAAACAAAAAAAGTTAAAAAAAAAAAAAAAAGAAAATAAACAAAAATAAATATATAAAAAAAAAATAATTGGGGGCATACATTACACACCAAAAAAAAACCTACATATTTTAAGGAAATCCACATCCGTTTAACCTTAAAATTTAAAATCTAACAAGTTATTAAAGGGAAAGGGGAAATTTGTTTTAAAAAGTTGAAAAAAAAAAAAAACGTAAAAAAAAAAAAAAAATAAAAAATCTGAAATTTATTTATGGGTTTGAACTTAAACTGTTTCCCTCAAAAGTACAACTTGTTTTGAAAAAAAAACCGGCCTCATAAAACGCATCTTTGAAAAAAAAAAAAAATTTTAAACTGTTGAAACGCAAGGGGGCAAAAACAAAAAAATTGTTCGGGTCATTAACTCCCTTTTCAGGCGTTCGGCTTAAGGGGTTAATGGCACGTGGTGCTTACAGTTTTAATGTAAACCTTAAACGCCATTTTGGTCCATAAATTTTACCACGGGCCAGCATTTCCGAGACATTGGCAAACGGTCTCAGAAATATTTCCAAACCTTTGGCGCAAGAGAAATTTAAAATTCAATTCCCTTTCGCAATTTTTGGATAAAATCCCTTTTTAAAATTTTTACAGTAACGAGGGAATCTTTACACCAGCCGATGACACCCCTTAAAATACCCCCCAAGCCGGGCTGACGTTTGGAGGGGACTTCCTTTCTTTTCAAAACCCCTTTTAATAAAGAAAGGAAGTTTTTCCCCATAAAAATGTACTGCATAAAAGCTCTGGCCAATGTTTTTGCTGTTTTTGGAAGAAAGGAGCCATGTTTTTCTTGTCCTGGACAACACCTTTAACTAGGGATTTTGTGGGAAAAAATGAAAGTAAGAAATCCAAAAAAAAAACCCCAAAGGCTGATCTCGGAAGCCTTTTAAACCATACGCCGGGCTCCTAACTTCACTTTTTATTCCCTTCTTTTCATCTTTCTTAAATATTTATCCCCCAACCACAAACGTTCCCTGAGGAAATAGGGGGGGGGTTTGAAAACAGGGTCGGGCCCATCAATTTTGGGGGAACCCATGACGTATTTATTAACATCTTTTTCTATTTTTCCTAAACGGGGCATTTTTACTTTTGGGAAATATCGGGGAGGTTTTGGGCACCTTTTCATTCGTGACATACACCTCTTTTTCAGATAGGGTCCTTTATTGGGATATAAAAAAAGGGGGTTGGGTTTCCTGACGGACCAGTCCTTTTGGGACGAGGGCTCCCGTTTTTTGGTGGGAAAAGGGTTTGGGTTTTAGGTACCCTATGGGGGTTTATAAAAAGGGATAGAAAAAAATTTATACCCCTTTCTATTTTTTTTTCCCTTGTTTTTTGAAACTTTTGAAAAGTTGGGAAATATATGAAAACCCTTATGATTTTTGTTTTTGGGGTTTTTAAATTTAAAAAAGGGTTATTTTCTTTTGATGGTTAAACTGCCCAAAAATATTTTATGTATATAAAAATTCTTTAAATTGGGGCTTTTGGATATTAATCTATTGTATTATTTTGTTTTAAAGAAAATAAGTAAAAAAGTTTCCCCCTAAATTTCCCAAGGAATGTGGAGTTGACCTACGTAAAGAAAATACCTCTGCACAGTTAGAGCCCAAAAGGGAGAATTGAGGTTTTGGTCCATATCCCAGTAAAATTATTTTGCAAAAATTATAGTAATGCCCCCCCCTCCAGAGCCCATTGTGGTCCAAAAACCCAAAATGTGAATCCTATGCAAAAAATTTTTAAATGGGCAGAAAAAACCCCCACGGGACAGGGATGGGGAATTTAAAATTATGTGTGTTTGATTTTAAAAAATTCTTCCCTTGAAAAAAAATCTTAAAAAACCCTTTAAAAAAAATTAAGGGGTTTTCATTAAAAACTCTCAATATGACATCAGGGGAAAGAAAGGAAAAAAAATCAAGGGTTTTTCAGAGTCGTTTTATTTTTTAATTTTCCCTTACAAAATTGGCAAAACCTCTCCGTGCTTGTAAGTAGAAACTCCCCCCAGGACTAAATTTTCTTCTTACTGTACGGAAAAATGGTTTTTTCCCCCTTAATACTAAAGGGGATAATAAACCCTCCCCCCATTGGAAAACTTCGGCAGAAATGTTTACCCGGGGAACCGTAAAAAACCATTTTTATGTCCAAGGGGGAAGTATTATCCGCCAAACAAATTTTGGGCAGGGGGGGCCTTTTCCCTTTTGGGCCCTTTTTTGGGGAAAGTTTATTGTTTCCCCGGGCCCTCAAGTTTTTTAAAAAGTCACCCCCCCTTAGCAGATCCCAATATGCCTTTCCTTCCCATGACCCCAAGTTATGGTTCTTTTTGGAAACCACTTACAATTAAATTTTTGGGAAAAACTGATGCCCCATTGATTTTCCCCTAAACACCCAACTTTTAAACAAACATTATTATGAAAATCATTGAAGGGAAAAAATTTGTTCCAGGTTTCCCAAAAATCACTTCACCCCCAAAAAGGGGACCCCCCGTGAGGACTTTAAATATTTTTCCCAATCAACAATTCCCAAATAAACCCCAAAGGGTGTGAAAAAAAAATTTTTTTAGATTCTTAGTGAAAAAAACCCCCTGCCGTTTAACCCCCCGCCCCCCCCCAACTGAAAAATCTCATTCCCTTTTTTAAATGGGTAGAAACATGTAAATTATCGGCAGGTGGGGGGGGCCCTAACACTTTGGCTCATGAAAAAGGTTTGTGAGCCCCCCCTTGCTGATAAACCGAAACAAATAGTTCAGACAGGGCCTGTTTCCAGGGCCGAGCCCCTTATTCTGTAAGATCCCGGGAGTTTTTTAGAGGCATTTTTTCCAAAATTTCAAATCTTATTCTTGAGAAAGGGTTTACCCCCCCGCCCCCCAAAAGGGCTCCCCCAGCCCTAATTTGGGGGGGGTTTTGAAAAAAACTGCTCTTTAAAAATGACTTTTTTCTGGTGAAAACTGAGATTTAAACAAAAAGGGGTTGTTGGTCACTAAAAGGGGTTTGTTTTTTTGGGGGTTAAAACCTTGCAAAAACAACCCACTTTGCAATATCGGGTTCTTTTTAAAAAATTGCCTTACTATTCCTAAAAACCCCTCTTGTATAGGCTGCATCAGCTCCTCAGGTCGCTATAACCCAAAAGGGACCTGTTTGATTTTTCCCTGATGGGCGCCACCCACTTTTTTTCAAAAAGGGCCTAAAACCCTTTTTTTTGGTCTTTCCTGATAGGCGCCACACGGGTTTCTATACCCTACGGGGCCCTGGTTTCTACGCACCCTAGGGGAAAAAACCAGTAAAAAACCCCCCCTAAAATTAAAAATTAAAAACCAAAGAAAACAGGACTGAGGAAAGTTTAACAATTAAATTAAAAAAAACCCCCCTTTTAAAGAGAGGGTCCCCCAAACCTCGGGACATATATAAAAAAATTGAAAATTTTATATATACAAATTTTTTTATATAGAAAAAAATATTATATTTATAAATTATAAATTATATTTTAAAACCTTGTCAGGCCATAAATTAAAAATTTTATTTACATTATAATATATATTTTTTTTAAAAAAAATTTAAAATATATTATAAAATAAAAATATTTGGTTATATAAAAATATAAAATTATTGATGGGTCGGGCCCCAAAATAAAATTTTGTCCCCGATGCGGGACCCTCACCCATAATGAGGATGGGTCCACGACCGCCTCACTTTAGAAATGGAGAGTACCCCCTGTTTTCCCAATACTCCTCCATTCCCTTTTTGGGGTGTTTTTGAGTACACCCCAAAAACACATAGTTCAAAATTTAGACGTTTTTGGGCCCCCTTTCCCCTAAAGATATAATAAATCTTAGAAGTGGGGACACCCCTTTAAGTTATAACACATTCATCATGCTTTTAAATTTTGTTGCTTTAGGGTTTTGTCCCTTTTAAAAGCAATGAGAGAAAAGGGGTTAAAATTTACAATAAAAAAGGGGTACATTTTAAAATTTGGGGTGTGTTTAGGGCCAGTCCCAAGGCTTAGGCCATTCACAACTCCCTTAGGCCATGTAATAGTTTAAATTCCCAACACACCTTTTATTTCGGGAGTTTTTATTTATAAGGCTGGGGGGGGTTTAATAAAAGGCTAGTCTCCACTCCCAACCAAGAAAAAGGGTCATTTTTCTTCGGGCGTTTTTTTTTTGGGAAATAAAAAACCCGCGAAAAACCCCGACTGTAACCCGCCCCCAAAAGGACTTCATAGAAAAAAAACGTCCTGTTTTCCACTGTCTTTTTTTTAGCTCGTTTTTTTTTAAAGGGTTTCCCCTTATTTTGAAGTGTTCCCAAAAACCCAGACCCAGGGCGCCGGACATTTTTTGGTGTGTTTTCGCTGCGTTTTTTGGAATGAAAATCCCCCCAAGGGGAATTAAAGTCCACCTAAAAGGGGTGTTACCAAAAGGTTTTTACCTTATCAATTCTGAAATAAAAGTTCTGATGTGACCTGGGTTTCGTAGAAAAAGTTATTCGCTTTTGTCCCCTTTTTGGATTTTTACGATTTTGGGGGGCCCAATAAAGTTATCTCGCTTTTTTCGAAATATTGGATTTTTACAGATTTTGGGGCCAATAAATTTATCTCGTTTTTGCCACTTAAAATCTGGTGTTTTACAGATTTTGACGTTTTTAAATCCTTTTTTTTTGGTTTCTTGGGGGGTTTAAAATTTCGTTTTTAAGGTTTTGGGTTGCAAAAAAAAATTTAAAACCCCCCCCCGCTTTGCCAATAAAAAATTTTTTCCAATTTTTTTTTACTGCCCCTTTGCCGCTAAAATCCAAAATTTTTTTAAAACAAAATTTTGGGATCCCTAAAATTCTTTGGTTTTTTTGGGGAAACAAAATGAGAAAAACCCAAAAAAAATTAGCACCCAAAATTCGTATAAAAATTGGTTTTCCCCCCCAAAAATTTCTTTAAAAAAAAAAAAAAAGGTTTTTTAAAACCCCCAACAAAATCCCTTAAAAAAACACACAATTAAAATATAAATGGAAAAAGGGTGTTTTTACTTTCCTTTTTAGTAGGGTGGACATTTAAATTTGGCTTGTTTTATCCCATACTTTAAAAAAAAACCCAAAAATTGGAAGACAAGCAAAAAAAAAAAAAACCGCGAAAAAAAACCCCTTTTAATGAACGTTTTTTGGTTTTGGGGGTTTTTCCCCGGGGTTGGGTTTTTTTTTTTTCCAAACGGAAAGGGGTAGACATAGGCCCAAAGCAGTTTTTAAAAATAAAAAAAGGTTTTTTCGGGGGTATACCCCGGAAAGGAAAGTTTTTTGGAAGCCTAAGGGGAAATAACCCCCTTTTTCCCTTAATGTATCCCAAGGAAATCTGCATGTCTTCCTCAAAGAATTTCCTGCAAACCCAGGTTTATTAATTATTCGGGGTGACTAGTTCACAGTCACATAATCCCCAAAAAAAATTTTGGGAAATTCCGCAAGAGAACAGAGAGTGACTTTTGATCACTTTTTTTAATATTTTGCCATGGGAAAACTTAAACTCTATAAATTTCTCTATAGTTAAACAATAAAACGTAACTTTTTTTAATTAAAAACTCTTAACCTCTATACACCCTAAAAAAAAACCGGGATCTTCGGGGTTTTTAAAAGAATCTCGGGGTTTTTAAATAAAAAGGTGAGAAAATCGGGTTTTTTTGAATTTTTTGTGTATAAGGGAAGAGTTTAAAAAACAAAAAAAAATTTAAAGTTTTGTTTTTAAAAACCCAATAAGAACGATGGGAGTTAATTTCCCAAACGCCCAAAATAGTAAAAAAGTATTTCTAAAAGTCACCCCCAAATGAAGTTTTTTTTCTCAAGATTTTTTTGGGCCAAATTTAATTATGGGTATGAAATTTTTTAAAGGGCTTGGGGTTCACTGGGGGGGTTTCTTCGGGGGAGCCGGGTCCGGGCCTTTAAACTATGACCCCTGTTGGAAATAAAGAGAAAAAGCCCTAGGGGGCTATAAAAAGAAGCAATGAACTTAGTATCAAAAGACCGTGTAAAAAACCGGGTTTTCCCATTCACAACAGGGTGGCATAGGACCCCATTTTTGTGACTGTGAGGGCTCCAGCACTGGGCCTCCCCCCCGTTTTCCCAAACAAACCCCTTACCCGCAATCCTGTTGGATTCAGTTTTTCTTTAGAAAAAAAATTTTGGTGTCTAATTTGGTGATTACAAACCAAAAAAAAACCAAGGGGAAGGAAAAATTTTAAGTCCACCAAAAACCCGGGGGCCCTAAAACGAGAATTTTTCCCTAAAATTAAAAAAAAATTAAATACAAAATTTGACTACGGTAAAGGCCCAAACCCAAAGTCCTTAACCTGCTCAGGACTCGGCCATTTTGACCTTTTAAAGACAAAAAAGGGGGGGCGCATGTATTTTTTTTGGTGCCCAAAGGGCGCCTTTTTTTTTGGCACGTATTTGTAGTTTTAAATGTGAACCCTATGAACCTGTTCAAACGGGGTCAAGATTTAGCGTTTTCCAGCTAAAAAAGGGGGAAAATTTTCGGGCCCTCAGGTAAACCCCCTTTTAAAAATTTCTCCCTGCCCCATTAAGTAAATGGCCTTGGATTTGTATAAAGAAAAAAATGTGAAGCTTCCGTAGGGGGTTTAGGGTGCGCACCCCCTCCCACCCCCCCCCCCCCCCCCCCCCCCCCCCCCCCGGCCCTCATGTGCATTGAAAAAGTGCCATGGGCATTTTTAAAAATGCCCCCTAACTATGGATTTGCACCTGCTCAATACGGGAAAGCGCACGGGTTTCTAAAAAAAACCCCCAGATAACGGGTGCACCCCAGTCATTCATGCCCACCCAAAATGGGGGGATTTTTCTTTTCCCTTTTCAAAACAAAAAAATTTTTTACTTTTTTAATCAAAAGAGGAATTTGGGTCTTTTTGTAAAAGGGGGCCCGGTAGATGCAGACAGTTTAGGAGCTTACTGCATTATGAGGTACATTAAATACAATTGTAACACAGTATGCAAAAAACCCCCAAAAAGCCCCCATCTGGTGAAAACCCCGCAGGTGGTAAAAATTCAAATTTTTAAAATTCTAGTCTGTTATTGTACTTGAATTTTAGGGATTAAAAAAGGGGAAAAAAGAAAAAATTTTTAATAACATAGAATTATGGACTTTTAAAACAAAAAAAAATAGGTGGGAAAAGGGAAAAATTAAATTTTTCAGTGTGGGTTTTCCTGTCCACAAAAATTTCCCTTTTTTGGGTTTTTTGAAATGTGTACAGTAAATATGCTGAGAATAGTCATGCTCCCCCAAAATAGTATAGAATATCAATAAAAAAATTTTTTCCCACCCAAACAAAATAAAAAACACTTTTTTTTATTATAAAAAATTTAAATTTTTTTCCCCTTTTGACGTAAAAAGTAATTGAAATATTTAAAAAAGCACCATTTTTTTTTAAATATTAAAAACCATTGTAAAATAACATTTACATCTCCCTTTTGGAAAAAAACCCCGGGGGATATGATGCCCTTCAAATTACATACCCCAAAAATTTACTAGGGGTTTTTTCTCTAGGGAAATTGCTCTTTAATTCAAAAAAGGGGGTTGGCCCTCTTCCATTAAGGGCCCCGGGACATTAGGTTAAAAAAGGGAAGATAAATTTAAAAACATAAACTAGGGCCCAAAAAAAAAGAAAAAAAGAAACCAATTTGTGGGAAACCTTTCAAATCCCATTTTTAAAATTGGGGATGAACTTAGGTTTTTAAAGGGAGTTTTAGAACCAATAGCAAGAAGAACAGAATCTTGTATAGCACCATCTACATTACCGATGCAGCAAAGTTTAACTTGATGGTGATATCACAGCTTACCATGTTATCTGTTAAGTTCAAACAAAAGTGCCATAATATCAGGTGTATTATCTATCAAGGTTATCTTTGCTACATCTATAAAGCAGGTGCTATTCTCTCCCATTAGAAGTTAAAAAAAAATAGATTTTTGTTCATTCTCTATGTAGAACGGAATGAATCTGAATGAAAACGTTGACCCAATATTACCTTTTCTAGCATAGCAAATGCTAAAATTCAATGAGGCTTAGGATTTGCACTGGACTCAGTGCCATAAAATGAGCATGCAGCTGATGCTTATTGAAAGGATTGAATTCACTTGTAAAATCAACCAAAGTTGATCTAAATCCCCCAACCGCAGATGATACCAAAAGGTGTCTGGCAGCCCCAACTATCCCTTCTATAGTTGGTATGTCCCACATGGGTGCTTATTCATTTTTATTCAATGTGCTGAGTATTTTTAGTCCGGTCTTTAAAAAGTCCTAAGACCACTTTCAGTATTTTGGTCAGTTTTTTACATCAGTATTTGCCAGACAAAACCAGAAGTGGAAAATACATTATAAGGCTCAGTTCACATCTTCCGTTCGGAACCTCCGGCACAGAGGTGAAAATGGAACACCCAAAATCCATCTCACAACGGACACCCTCGATGCCTGACGGACCCGCCATGGAGTCCATCGTTACATGCAATGGAACATGCGACAGAGGTTTCCGAACGAACCTCCGATGCATATGTGAACCGAGCCTAAGACTTATACCTCTTTCATGATTGGAAGTTCATCGGAGCCTCCAGTTTCAACGCATGGGGTCACATGTATGAAAACTGTCTATGTCTAAAATTTACTTTGCTGCCCATAGCAATTAATCAGAGCACTATATGAAATGATTGGTTGCTGTGTGCAACAAAGTGAATTTTAGACCAAGACAGTTTTCATACATGTGGCCCATGATGTCATAAAATGAAACTTTTTTTGTTCATAGATAAAAAAAAAAGACTTCATACGCGATTATACATTTTTGAGGCAAGTTCCCTTCTCTTCCATGATTGGACCTTCTCCTACATTTGGTGTTACTGATGCAAACTACTACAAAATACCGAAGTGTGAAAGTGGTCTTACTTTGGTACTGAGAGTTCTTCTTTGAGCGTTACATGGAGCTAAAGTTCTTGGTTCTCTAAATTGAATTTGTTCAGGTTATATTTGCCTTTAAAGAAACACAGAAGACAATAACATTATAATATACAAAGTATACTTACATACAATACCACACGCACATCCACAGGAATCTGCAGGCATATGTTCTCACAGCACATAGCAATCCTTCCTGACATTATAAATGACTCCAAACATAAAACAAAACTATCTACAAAACAGAAATACATCGAAATTAATATCAAAGGAGCAAGGCCTACAAATAGTGATCTGTCACTATGGAATTCACAGTATGGAATGTATTCCCCTTATAATATAAGGACGTCGCTCACCATACAATAAGCAGCCTGTGATATGAGTGCGATGTGATCTCTTCCTAAAAGTCACTGACAACCGCCTATGGCCATAAAGTTGCGGTAATTCATGGTAGCACATTGTCAGATTATTTGGCCGGTAGAATCTCTATACTTCTACTTATTGCATGAATCACTGGAGACATTTTAAGCAAGGTGATCACATCAGGTTCATTGCATCAAATATAACATCACTACTGAAGGTTCATGAAAACCATAAAAAACAACTGTACAAATGGAATTGAAATGAGGCACGGTATTGAAATTTGGTTTGAGAGAGAAGCAAAAGGAAAAAACAGCTGTTCATTTATATTCTCTTCTATGTGGAGAGTGTGGCCAAAAAACCAGAACATGCTGGATGTATTAAATACTGACAAAACTATGTCCATGTGTATTTCCTCACTGATTAAGAACGATTGTGCATTCAGGAGTTTAAAACAGAGATGAAATTAACATATAAAATAGAGGACTATAAATTAGTCCATATGCTTGAGATGACACTTTAAGTACCTTCCAATTAGAGGACTGAAAAATAGCTGGCTACATATGCAACTATAGGTATCCATACACCTTCAATAGCTGGCTGCTGAACGCTCAGCTGGCCAACCGCTATTCCTCCCAACTCCCTTTATAAAAGCATGCTTGGCCGAGTGTACACATGATTTAAAAAGAGAGTCTACTCTTCTTACATCAGTTGTCAGGGGAGAGTCTAGAATATACACTATTCAATCAGCCAGACCGACTGAAATCAGCATATTCAGCCACCCATTGTCTAATGTATATGGCCACTATATGTTTATAATTATAAAAGGCAAAACTCTACACACCGGAGAGATGTTCCCCTTTCTGAGCCACTCATTGCCTCCCACCCAGCCAGCCAATATCGCTCTGCTCTGCACTGATGAGGGGCAAAAACCCCTAAAAACAGCACTCTATGCAGATGAGTGATACTGGCTTGGCTAATATCCCTTTTACTTTCTCAAGATCCAGTGGGTCAAAAGCAAATTGAGGGTTTGTTACATCCAATAGAAGGCAATTGAGCTTCTCGGCTCCTTTCCCATAATTCCTTGTGATATAATTAGCATGGAAATTGCCTCGGTGCTCTCCAATTTACTACAACAGTGAGTGCCAGCATACCCACAGCTAACTCTGCTCCAGGAATAGGAAGCTAAGCACCCAAATACCCCTGGTCTAAATGGCTCCCAGTCATGTGAACATCACTAATCCGACATTTATTGTATCTAAAAAGGGAAAATTAATGGTCTACAAGACAAATACTTCTGATGCACCGATTCTGCATAATCATGGCACGTGCCTATATATTGCAAGTAGTGTTAGTAGACTCTGTAAAAAGTGGATCCTGAACTAAGGAACTTTGGATTTTTCACTGCACACACTGTCCTTCATGGACAGTCACATCATAGAGGATGCCAAAGTGGCTGCTATGGAGCCGATGAAGGAAAGTAGCCAAATTCAGTAACACATCACAAAGCTCCTTCTTTGGATTACATCCACACGGCATAGACAAAATATCGGATGGACTCTGTCTTAAGAATCTGGCCGGTGTTTTGTCGTCTTTTGCATGGTTTTGGTGGCTGGTTTTGTTTGCGGTTTGCACATTCACCCATCCCCCTCAACTATTGAACTGCACACCTTCCACCCGAAAACCGATTAAAGATTGAGCATGTTCTAAGTTTTTTGTAACGCCATTAGTGATAAAAAGGTCCGGCTGAAAATCTGTTCAGTGTAGACTGCGGAACAGATTTTCTATCAAAGTCTATGTCAATGGTTGACAAATCCGAAAACCGTCTGAAGACCTTGCCATGTGGACGGACTTTTATAGGGACCTTCACATTAGTAAATATGGTAAGAGGTAAGATGCACAAGGAGCTCAATTCTCTCGTGTTCTGCCAGAAATCAGCCGGAGGAGCAATAAGCACCAGCCTGTACTATTAGAGCATGTCCCCACGGCACCGGTTTGGGGACGGTTTTTCAGACAGTTTGCTGCCGCAAACTAACACACCGGGGCTCTATGGAAAACCACCCGAAAAACATTGAACATGTTCATTCTTCTGTCCGGTTTTCGGACGGAATATGAAGATATCAATGGGAAGGGGGAGGGCATTTCTCCGCTCATCACGGCTGTGGGGACGGCACTAAAACAGGACAAATACCGGTCGGATAAACCGACCAGTATTTGTCCTTTGCTGTGGGGATGAGCCCTTACCAGGATGACAGGAACTACAATCTGGAGGTGACCATATTTTGCTCTTGCAGTAGGGCCCACATGCCTCTTTATATACCCTTATATAAAGCAGTAGAGCCCACAACACATATTGCTTTGTAATGCGCAAAAGCAATTGTCGAAGCTAAGAGAGCATGCAAATTGGTCAATACATAAGCTAATAAGTTAGTATTTCATAAGTAATGTTAATTTATTCGAGTACCTTTGATTAAAAAAAAATATATATTGTACCAAATAGAAAAAATCAACAAAAGCCTCCACTCATTTAGTGCAAGTTCCTCATCATGGTGGAAATAGGTGGTAGGAGCTGTCACTAATGATTTGTGACACAGGAATGCACAGTTCAGTGAACAATACACAATGCATATGTCACACATGGGAGTTACCACATGAAGTTCTGCACTTCTCATACATCTGTAAACTTGTTCAGCTCTGTGCACAGCAGCTGTGACTAAGAAGCACTGATATCTGTACTGCAAGGCACATGCAGAGCAATACAATACAACTGGCGGTGAAGTTGTTCCTGTGATTGCATTGTAAAAGAATCTGGTGATGTATGCATTGGCTCAGAGGGGCTTGAAGAAACCAGAGCACTGAGAACCATATAAACACTTAAGGGTGTTAACCCCCAGATTCATTAAGTCAATAGGCACGCCTGCATAAAACATAACAACTTTGGGCACAGTAATATTTTTCCATGTTTTAAAAGAGATACATGTAAGTACCACAGTAAAATCTTTGCAATGGTCTAGCCCATAGTAACCAAACAGATTACAACTGTCATTAATCCAAGCAAGGTTGGAAAATGTAAGTAGATACTTAAATGGTTTATAAAGGATTAAAATACACAGCTGCTTTCTTACAGAAATAGCACCACACCTGTACAAAGGCTGTGTGAGGTACTGCAGCTGAGCCCCATTCACTTCAACTGAGCTGAAGTACAAACTCAGTCTCAAACCAGGGGCAGGTGTATTGCTTGTTCTAGAACTCAGACATATTCTTCATATTTCTGTACTACTTCTGTACAATTGTTATGGATAATAATCCAAACATACCCTTCCTAATTTAATAGTCAAACCTCATTGAAATGTTATCTGAAACCAGACATCTCTCACACTCCAGACATCTTGCACAGCTGGTCCCTAAAAAAGGATCAGAATCTGTTCTGGCATTCATCGTGATATACAAAATGTCCTCTTATTGCAATTCCTTTCTAACAATTAGCGAATGGGAATAACCTTATAATGCCGTGTTCACACGGCTTATTCCCGACGGATTTGTGAGCCGTATGAGCTACAAATCCGCCCGTGAATAAGGGGCGGACGGGATGGCCAGAGCGCGCGGGTCGCCGCTCCCGGCCCATAAAAAATGCATTGTTTACGCGTGTACGCGCCGTAATAAATGTTCATGTCACTTTCTGCCCCCACGGCGGATTCGCCGAGCGGGAGGAGCGACGGAATCCACTGTTCTCTATGAGAGCAGTGGATTACCTAATGACAGGGACGGATTGGCGCCATATCAGCGCAATCCCTGGAGTACTGGCCAATCCGTGCCCAAGTAAGCCGTGTGAACGAGGCCTAACAAGGGACCTCCTGCCAAAGGATTATGCATCATAGAACCAGACCCTGCAGTTGCTATTAGACTTGTAGTGATAAAGACTTTAGCCAAGGTTAGCACCATCTTTTTCCATGAGCATCATAAACCTGCCCAGATCTCACCGTCTCCTATCATCAAAAAACTAAGCAGAACTACACTATTACCTATGAGTAAGGGGTTTGCCATGAAGGCATTTCATGCCTAGTTTGTCCTCCGTCAGCTTTGTGTGTGTTCAAAAGAGGCATGTATGATTTGTTTGACCTGCATGTGACCCAATAGACTGGACATTACAGGTCGGTTTATGTAAACAGCTGTGAGTAGCTACAGTGTAGCTGAGTAGTTAGTATATTGCCTTCCATCATAAGGGTTCTAGGTTCAAACCCCTGCAGAAGCCAAACGTGGATTTTTTTTTCTCTCAATGCATATACCTGATTGAGGTGTGTTTATTTTATATATGTGTATATATAAATATATATACCTATATATACATATATATAGTGTAGAGTAGAATGACAGCACCTGGGGTTGAACACTCACTCAGTAGTGAGTGTCTGTGATTACTAGGCAGGGAAAAAACTGACAGTAGCTGCCTGAGAGGAGAGTTGATGTCAGAGCATGTGTGGCCAGAACTGAGGAGCTCTGGTCCCTGGTCGTATCCCCTGGAGACGAGCTGTACACTATGGATCACTAAGATAGCAGCTAAAACTAAAATGGTAAACAATTTTTAACAATGATGAATGGTGAAAATGTTTATTATTTAGTTTCCAAGCTTCCCACATCAATTTTACGTGACAAAACCCCTTTAAGAGGATGGGGCAGGGGTGCAAAAATATGCTAAGCTAGCCAGTTAAAGGGGTAGTCCCGTTTCAGGAAATTGTCTTCTCTGGCCACTCACTGCAATCCGGACCTGCATGTGAAAGAGGATGGTGGTGCTAGCGTCGTCCTCCTCATTCACTTCTTTAAGAGTTCCTAGTGTAGCCGAGTGTGTGCTCAGCTATACTCAGAACTCCAATAGAAGTTAATGAGGAGGACGGCGCTAGCACCACCATCCTCTTTCACATGCAGGTGCGGATTGCAGCGAGTGGCCAGATAAGAGAATTTCCCAAAACGGGACTACCGCTTTAAGGACTGGTTCACATCTGCATTGGAAGTTCTGTTCAGAGCCTCCTTCACAAGGTGGCACAGATCCATTTTATGAAAGACACCAACAGTACCCAATGTACCTCATTGACTACAATGGGGTCTGTTGGGTTTTTGTCATAGTTTCCATCATTTTAACAAAATAAATAGCTCTGCATGCTATATTTTCAGTTCTTTTGACAGAATCTGCCTTGAAACTTTAATTCCAATGCAGATGTGAACTGGGCCTAAGAGATAGATATTGTAAACCAGCACCAGCTTTACCGTGTACTTATATCCTTTATTACTTACATTGGTCCTATTTTGTTATATTTCAGAAATGTATCTGTATTTGATACATTTAAAACATTATGGAAACTGTTAATCTTGACTCATCACTATTTTGTTTAATTGTTTATGTTGCTTGTTTCCTATGATTTATACTAATTGAAATACAACTTTATTGGAAGGTTTATGTGTTCATCTTAAACTCTCTGGAAAAGAAAGGTGGTGTAGGGACGGTTCTACAGCACAGACAAATGTTAGCCCTACTGCATCCCCTTTCCAGGGCCAGGTGTGGTTTGCCTGCCCTCACCCCCATCGGGGTTCTCCACTTTAGACATTTACCTCTTTTTAGAAGGGTTTTTTGACAATAGGTTGATCACACAGTGTCCCCCCAACTAGCAATTAGCTGTAATTTGGAAGGGAATTCTGTCAGTAAGTGTACAATTTTCCAAACATCACCAGAATAGAAGAAACTAGGCATTATACATTACTCATTCAAATCAATGGATTGTCTATGTAATGCAGGACATGACATATCATCCAGTGTTAGGGACACTCTTTATAATAACTCTCTGCTCTACCCAAAAGTTGAGAACTCTCAACAGAGGACCCCTCTCTAAGGTTTATGAAAAAGGGTTTGATATACCAGAGAACCCCTTTAATGAGTGGCTAAAGTGAGGGCACTATAGTTCTAATTCACTCAATACTTTATGGGCGGCATGTATGAACGGGGCTGCACCAGAAGTCTGGCGTATTTTCAGCCCGACATCAGGCGCAGCCCTGTTCGCAATAATGAAAAGCCTCCCGTACGCCAGTATCAGGCGCCTTAAAAAGTGTCACAGACGCACTCTGAATTTGAGGGGTGTGCAGGAGGCGGGGCGCACTACAACTGTACAAAGCTATAGATTTATAGCTTCACTTCAGCTATTCTAGGTGCATTACTGCTGGACAGGTAAACCACTTTCAAAGTGGTTTACCTGAGCCAGAAATTTAATCTTAGCGCTAGAATGCGCCTGATTTATGACCTGCAGTAGAGCGGGTTCATAAATCAGGCGCATTCTATGCTATTACAATGCGCATGAAATTTGCCGTTTAAACGCCAAATTTCATACATGTCGCCCTATGTATGTAAATCAGTTTGTACAGATCAGAGTAGGTACCCATTTATTCTGGATATTGCTAAGGGGCTGCTGATATCCCACTGTGGTGACTAAACTAATATATGCATCCAATATAGCGATTACCAGAATACTTCCTTATGCAACAGGTAATACATATTACCAATGACATAACTAAAATATACAGGGCTCTATTGCAAGCTTGGATAGGTCCACACCACCTAGTATGACAGGAAACTGCAATAGTAGTATAAGTAGCAATAATAAAAAATATAGATAATAGCGCCATGTATAAGAGAACCACACAGTAGTGCTAAATAGAAGAAAGCTACCAACTTGTTATTCCCTACAGAAAGATACAATGGGGCAGATTTATCAATACTAGCTCTTACACAGTGTAAACTTTGACTAGACAGTCTTACAATGTGACACGTTTATCACATTCATAAATCTTAGCACTGTCTAGTCTAACTTAACACCATTTGTAAGTCGGCTTATTTCATGCCAGTAATGTGCCAAAACTTTGGCATATTTTTTGGCGCATGGCGTCACATGCTAAGCAATGCCCCCTTTCCAGTAAGCCATGCCTCTTTTGTCACAACTATACCCCTTTTGTCCAGGTAAGGAGCAAACGTGTCTAGAAATTGTCTAAAACACATAATAAATGAGGTATAGAGCATGTACACCATTATTTTTGGCACAAATTGTGCCTTTATAAATGTGCTCCAATGTTCTTACACCTCAGTATAAAATATGTAAAATATGATATTAACCAATACTGAATAACATTTTCCTTTGACACTCAATGAACTCTTATAGGACACCAGTGATGTTTGGGACTAACAACTTGGACCATCTAAATGGAGTTCCAGTCTGACAAATGACTGTTTTCAGAATTTCATTTCCTGGTATGGGAGATGATTGCCACTGGCTGCTTCTAGGTAGGAACCATACTATAACACTGAACACAGCTTTTACAATCCAGTCACGGAACACATACAACAAATACAGGACAGCCTTTTTGCAGTTTGTTTCCAGAGATTCTTCTTAATTTGTAAATTGAGTTTTATACAACTACTTCAATATGTTTGGAGCCATCAAAAAACCTATCACTGTGTGATCTTAGAAGTTAGTTATCTTGGCGTGAGCACCCTTTTACTAAGTTAGACACTCTTCAGGTACTGTGCATGTGACCAAGCATTAGCATATTATGGTTCTTATGTACCTAAATAGCCCTAATGCATTTGGTCATAAATAAGGTTTGAACCTTGCTGATTAGGACGGAGGAGACACTGCTGCCCAATCATGTTGGCACGGGAATCCATATTTGTCAGTCACAGCTGCTTAGTCTGTGAACCTCTGCAGGAGATCATCTCTGTGTTGATTTCCTCCCTCTCTGAAAAGATCACAGCCAGGAAACTCAATAAGGTCTGCTTCTCCTAGAGCGCACACAGCAGTGCGAGGCCGATGTGATTGAAAACCTGAGAAATCGGTGGAAACTCCAGTTCCCACAGACCGATAGGGCCGACGTGTAGAGTACATTTGACGTACATGGACAGGGGCTCTTCTACGACACCATTTCTTACGTGCTTTCCTAGAACCCCAAATGACCAACCCTATCAAACGCAGCAAGGCATTGAGAGCTAGCAGCCCCAAGGCTAACATTTGGTAATTTAGTAAAGGGCCCTTATCTTCTGAAGGTGAAGTCACAAGTCCTACACAATGTTCTCTAGGGGCCACAGGACAAGCTCGACCATTAATTATGCTTTCAACACACACCAAATATGGAGTATCTCCTGTGAGCTCTAATAAAGTTAAAGATTCTGCATGGCCCCGGGGATAGACAAAACGCTGAAAACGGCCACTCTGCCCAAAACGTTCATACAGCACCCTAAATAAGACATGTCCATGGGTATGAGAGACTGAAGTCTGCCAACGTACACGAGCTGTGTTACTTCCGACAGATTCCACTGAGAGATTCAGTAGATGCAGCTTGTTAAATTCACATGGGTCAGAGAGGCCTAAAGGAGCAACCTGGTGTAGGGTTTCACTTTGGCCATGATGAACAGAATCAAATGATGGCTGCAAAGAGTCAAGCTGACTTGTCTCTGCTATGGGCATGGTCTGCCTCGATTCAGGACCCAAATCACTATTATGTGTAGATTCAGATGGTGGCTTTAAAGTACTATTGACCTCTGAGTGTTCAGCTTCAGACGGAGGCCCTGTGGCCTCATGGGGCTGCTCATCGAAACGTTCAGCTGTAGGGATACTATAAGGTAACTTGTTGGATGTTGGTATTTGAGCCTCAGCTTGGCGGAGATGTAGCTGTGTTAATGACTCAGTTGTATTTTGGACTGTATCAGGGTTTCGCTTTTCAGCCTCTAGGTGCTGGTGGCTGGGGTTCATCAATTTTTGTTTAGTTCCGTAAGGATTTCTGGATCCAGCAGAAGTCTTCATGTTTCGCCTTTTATCAGATTGTGGCACCTTTTGACGTCCAGTACCACCTTCTCTTTTCATGTTCAGAGGTCTCTTTGTGCTTGGTCCCTTTTGTACTGATGCCAGGGTTTGGAGCACAGTGAAGCCTTCTGATGTAAGTGTTGACTTAGGAGCTATTAAATGAAGCTTGGAAAACATTTTCATGGTATGGGCTACAGATTCAGTACTTGCATCACTCAGTCCCTGGTTCCCAGAAGGATGCAAAACTAAACCATCATCTTGCAAGGTGGTAGCCAGTCCTGGAGGTGTTGTGCTGAGTGTGCAACCTCCAACAGCCTGCAAATAGGCATCATCAAGGTAGTCCAAATATTTCCCTGCAATTTCCTGAGGCTCCTTGCACTGCACAAACACAGTCAGCATGCGGCTGCGTGAATGCAGGGTCCCCAGAATCCAGTGCTTAAGCCCCAGTAGGTGACAGTCACAGTTCCACTGATTGCCATCCAGCTGTAGCCGGTAAAGAGCTGGGTTTCCAGCAAAAATGTCTCCAGGCAGAAAGTTCAACATATTGTGCTGTATATCCAGCACCCTGAGACGGTTTAGTCCATTAAACGTTTCAGGGTATAACTTTGACAGGGCATTGCGACTCAGGTTCAGCACTTCCAAACTATGCAGTGATGCCAGGAGGCCTTCGGGGAGCTGGACCAGGGAGTTGCCATCCAGTTGTAGCTCTTGCAGCAGCCCAAGCCCCTGAAGAGTTTTGCTATGTAGTGTTGAAATCCTGTTTGAGCTGAGAATGAGCTTGGAAAGCTTTTGTAATCCATTGAAAACACCTGGTCCCAGTTGTTGTAGATTATTTCCAGCCATGGTTAGTGTGCTTAGAGAGCGTAATGGTAAAAATATAGGAGATCTCAAGGAATTCAAGGGGTTTCCTGACAGGCTCAATAGACGCAATTTTACCAGTCCTACAAAGGCATTTTTACTGATATTGTTAATTTTGTTGTTTTCCAGATGCAAGTAAAGCAGATTAGAGAGACCCAAGAAAGGAGATCCGTGTAGTATCTGGATGTGATTACTGTCCAGTCTCAGCTTTACAAGTGACACCAGGTTAGCTAGGCTGGAACGACTGACATTATGAAGCCGATTGCTATTCACATTAAGGACCTTAAGTTTCTTAAGTGGCAATAATGCATTAGTAGTAAGAGTAGGAAGCCAGTTGTTGCCAAGGTACAGTTCTTCCAGATGAGTGAGCTGCTCAAATGCCTTGGGATGAATGAACTGTATCTGATTGTACTGCAGGTCAAGCCTTTGTAAATTATAATAATTTGAGAAGTCTATGGCACTTACATTAGTGATAAAGTTTCCTCCCAAGCTGTAGGTTTTAGTTGCAGCTGGGCTTACAAAGTGGTTGGATTTCGGAACTGAAAATAGCCCCCTGTTGGAGCACAGTATATGATGTGGATGTTGACAGTCACATGGCTCTGGGCACTTCTCCACACTCCAACAAACAGTGGAAGTCACCAATATCAACAGCCCCAAAAACATAGCCTTCTCCATCTCACCTGGGTCTTTGTATGGATTAACCCAGTGCTGAGCATCCCCTCCCTGTGTTCAGTCTTATAAAATCCCTTCCAAGACTGGAGATATTCAGCTGAAGGTTTGCCCAGAAGCTCCACTTTCTTAACATCTTGTTAACTCCTACATGACTGTTTGGCTCACTTTCATATGTAGCAGATCAAAAACCAATGTAGATAAGAAGCATAGTCACTTGGAACATCAACACTCACTGTGCAATGCAGTATTCCTCTTCTGGGCTTCAGAGATCCAACTGCTGATGTCCACCTTCTTGTGTGGTGACCAGATGTGGCTGTACAGTATAGGAGATCTGCAGCTCATTAGCACTCACTCATAGATCCATGGAAACCTGAAGTTTTACAGTTGGTCTAGAAATCAGCCCAAGTTTGCACAGCTTGCTCTTAAAGTTCAGAGAAGGAGCCAGGAGTCCATGCCACAACTTAACCTCTTCTTCAGTTCAGTTGCAGATATCCAAGGTGCAGCAAGCCTTGTGTAGTGTGAAGCAGAGAAGGTTTGTGCATTGTAGGAAGAGGAGGAAATACATGCTTCCCACACTGGCTCCCTGGAGATTGTTAGCAAGGAAAGAGGATCCTAGTGAGGCAGCTCAGAGCTGCTGGTGGGAGGAGGAAACATCCAGCACATGTTAGATAGAAAAGAGAGAGCACTCACTGACTCTAATAGGGAAACAAAGGGGGAGCCTGAGCCAAAGCCAAATGATCTGCTCAGTCTGAACAGTTTTCTCCCCCAACAATTGTACTGCTACATACTGATTTCATTAAAATATTTCCATTCACATCTGAGCACTACCTTAAAGACACAAAGGAAAGGGAACTCCAAAGCTTCTGTCCTGTATTCATTGACTTCCTACTTTAACCTGATCAACTCTTAACTTGTAGTTAAACTGCAAAAACCCAAAGTAACCATATGCTTTATGTTGTAGCGATATATCTGAAGGTCAGGAACCTGCCGTGTTCGATTGTACTACTGCAGTTTTGCCAGTTTTGTTTCGTTTGTCTAATGTGCATGTAGTATCACAGAAAAAAACAATAGTTTAAAATATAACTTTTAATTCTACTATTTAAAATATAACATATACCTGACTAAAACATCAATGTATATACTTTCCGGTCAACATCCCGGTCTATATTTCACTCAGCATACTAATACAATAATGATACATGGATATAACTCACGGTTATATAGGAATCCAATCCAGAAAATGCTATGGAAAATAGAAGATAATGCCTATCCAAATGCAATACCGGACAAAAATATGGACAATAGGGGGCTGGGGAGGGGGGGAGTAGATGACACTATGAACTTACTCTATTAAGAGCTATTCTCCTCCCAATAAGGTGGAGCACCCTCCCTAAAAAAGGCCGACCCCGCAATCTGATGCCGTATATGACCCTAATAATCCATAAAGTGTCACATAGATGGCATCAATAAGTCAGTGTGCATAAACTGAAAAGATGAAAAAATCTCAAAAAATCCTGAATCCCGACGTGTTTCCCCCACTCGATAAAAATAACAAGTGGGTTCATCAGGAATATAAATGCATGTAAGAAGCAACAATGGCCCCAAAAATATGATATATATGATATGCCGGGGTGACCGATAATGACCCTATGATCTGCTCAGTCTGAACAGTTTTCTCCCCAAACAATTGTACTGCTACATACTGATTTCATTGAAATATTTTCATTCACATCTGAGCACTACCTTAAAGACACAAAGGAAAGGGAACTCCAAAGCTTCTGTCCTGTATTCATAGACTTCCTACTTTAACCTGAACAACTCTTAACTTGTAGTTAAACGCAAAAACCCAAAGAAACCCTTTTGCTTTATGTTTTGCGATATATCTAAAGGTCAAAACCTGCCGTTTTCGAATGTACTACTGCTTTTGCCAGTTTTTTTTCGTTTGTCAAATGGCATGTAATCACAAAAAAAACAATATTTAAAAAAAACTTTTAATTCTGCTTTTTTAAATTAAAAAACCTATAAAACATCAATTATATTTTTTTCCGGTAACATCCCGGTCTAATTTCACCAGCTACTAATACAATAATGATACAGGAAAAAATCAGGGTTTAATTTGGGAATCCAACCCAAAAAATGCTAGGGAAAATAAAAAAATGCCAAACCAAATGCAACCCGGGACAAAATATGGCAATGGGAGGGGGGGGGGGAGAGATGACACTATGAATTTCCCCCAAAAAGAGCTATTCTCCCCCAAATAAGGTACCCCCTCCCTAAAAAAGGCGACCCCGCAATTGTTCCCTTTGACCCTATAACCCAAAAAAAGTGTCCAAAAGGGGGCATCAAAAAATCAGTGTGCAAAACCAAAAAAATAAAAAAAATCTCAAAAAATTCCCTCAATCCCAAAAAAAAAATCTCAAAAAATCCCTGAATCCCACTTTTTCCCCCACTCGAAAAAAAAATAAAAAGGGGGTTCTCAGGAATAAAAAAATGCATGTAAGAAGAAAAAAGGGCCCCCCAAAAAAAAGATTAATGATATCCGGGTGACCGTAAGGACCCTATGACTGCTCAGTCAAAAACATTTTCTCCCCAAAAATTGTACTGCACATACTGTTTTTCATTAAAATTTTTCCCATTCAAAACTGAGCCTCCCCCCCCTTTTAAAGACACAAAGGAAGGGAACCCCAAAGCTTCTTTCCTGTATTCTTTGACCCCCTACTTTAAAACCTAAAACAATTTAGCTTGTATTTTAAACGCAAAAACCCAAAGAAACCCATATTTTTTTTTAGAAAATATTTGAAGGTCAGGAACCTGCCGTGTTCGATTGTACTACTGCGGTTTTGCCAGTTTTGTTTCGTTTGTCTAAGGTGTATGCAATAATATAGTGCTCAAGTACATTTGATAAAATTGCACCATAACTAGGCATTTTCCACTTTTTTAGCCAACTGATGGCTGGAGATATAAACAATTATATCAGAAAATCCACTGCACACAAATATGATTTTTAAGAATGTCATTATTTTAATTGTGACATTAGGGCAATAACCTCTACACCATATACATTATCTCAAAAGAACATACTCTATGAATGTTTCACACAAGATCAAAAAAAGTAACTAGATGTTATATTATTGCGACGTTTCGGCAAATTGCCTTTTTCAAGCAAACAACTAGTGCAGGGTAACAAGAAAAAATTAGCAGGAATGCTGATGGAATAATAGTATACTTTATAAAAAGCAGTAGGTGAGAAGTGTAGAAGGGACTAATGGCTGGTGGCCAAATAGTAAGGCTGGTAGGAGCCGGAAGGACCGCGTTGTGAGAGGTATCAAAGTAAGCTAGCGGCGTCAGGGGGTTGCGGGTAACGGACAGGACGTCCTAGGTAGAGAGAAGCGCCGGCAATTTGCCGAAACGTCGCAATAATATAATATCTGATTACTTTTTTTTTATCTTGTGTGAAACATTCATTGAGTATGTTCTTTTGAGATAATATATATGATGTAGGGGTTATTGCCCTAATGTCACAATTAAAATACTGACCTTCTTAAAAATCATATTGGTGTGCAGTGGATTTTCTGATATAATTATATTGAACCTAGGTTCTTTCCACTTTGCACCCACTGTAGCTTATTAGCCCAAGGTGTGCGCCACCATCTCTTCGATTTATGGAGATCTAAACAATGACTAAATACAACATTTACATTTTTTGGGAGACATCCCATCAATTGTTCTATTTTAATAGGACAATTGTGTCTTTGAGAAATGTTTTGGAATTGTCACCCACATGTAACGTCTGTTACTTATGGTGAAGGAGAATTATAGGTCATACATAAAAAGGGACTATCTCTTGGAAATTGTTAAAAATAAGTAATTGTCACTTGTCTTTAAAAATATGTAAATGAAAATCAGTCCTAAAGTGTATGAAAGTTGTAATGTAAGGGCGCATCCCCACGGCAATGGAGAAATACCGGTCGGTTTATCCGACTGGTATTTGTCCGGTTTGTGTGCCGTGCACACGGCCGCGGGAGGACAGTTTTTCTCTGTGATGAGCGGAGAAAAGCCCTCTCCTTCACATTCACTTGCACATATTCCGTCCGAAAACCGGACGGTAGAATGTGCATGATCAATGGGCGGGCGGAAAACCTGTGCAGTGGGGACTGTTGCACGGGATTTCCATAGGAGCCCGTTGTGCTAATTTTTGGCCGTTTTTTCAGGCGGTCTGCAAAACCAAAATCGTCTGAAAAACCGGCCGAAAACCCATGCCATGGGGACATGCCCTAATGGTACATTACAGTATAGAGTATAGGCAGAAAACTGTCAAACTCCACCAGTTGGTCAAGAGGAGGGGCTAACAGGGTCCAGGGCTACAGTGCTCATCTCCATGTCCAAGGGAGAGATGCTGATTTGCTGAAAACTACTTTGTAAAAAGCAGTAAGGCTATGTCTACGCTGCATCAGACAAAAAAACCACCAAATGTTTTTGTCACATTTTGCGCAAAAACAGCGGTCATGCATTGCTCGTCATTTGGCCGTTTTTTGTATAAATATGCCAGCGCCAAATGACGAGCAGAGAAAAAACAACCTGTGCAGACTACAGGTCGATTTTTTCTATTATTTTCTATTGGGCTGCCTGAACGATTGTTTTGCTATGCCGTAGAGATATAGCCTAAGGAACAAATGGCTGTAAATAGGGTCTCTATCAGTAGAGACCCTTTAGCTAGAGCAACATAAAACTGATCACAAATTTTCATAAAAAATGCCTCGTAGCCAATCCCAACATGTCTGCTTTACACTCCACAGAAACTGCTCTAGTTAAAGTCTCTAACAATCTCCACACTGCTAAATCTCAGGGCAACTACTAGTTGTTGGTTTTCCTGGATGTCTCTGCAGCGTTTGACACCGTGGATCACCATCTTCTCCTCAGCATGCTCAGCACCATTGGCATCCAGGACACTGCTCTCGCTTGGTTCTCTTCCTACCTCTCTGACCGCTTCTTCAGTGTCTCATTTGCAGGTTCTACTTCCTCTCCTCTCCCTCTGCCGTAGGGGTCCCTCAGGGGTCAGTTCTTGGTCCAACTCCTCTTCTAATCTATACAGCCCCCATTGGCCAAACCATCAGTAGATTTGGCTTCCAGTACACCTCTACGCTGATGATAACTCAATTTACACCTCTTCCCGAGACCTCACTCCTGCCCTGCTACAAAACACCATGACTGTCTGTCCGCTGTCTCTGACATCATGTCCTCTCTTCTATCTCCAACTAATCCTCACCAAAACCGAACTTCTTGTTTTTCCCCCATCTACTCACCAACCCCTATCTGCTATTTCTCTCTCAGTGTGTGGCATCACCATAACATCTAGCAGCAGGCCCGATTCTTGGGTTATTCTAGACTCCGATCTGACCTTCACCCCATATATCCAATCCCTTGCCCGCTCCTGTCACTTGCACCTCAAGAACATCTCCAGAATCCGTCCTTTTCTCACTGTGGAAACAATTCAAACTCTCATTGTTGCTCTTATTCATTCTCGTCTTGACTACTATAACTCCTTGCTTATCGGTCTCCCTCTCTGTAAACTCTCCCCTCTCCAATCTATCCTGAATGCAGCAGCCAGGCATTGTCTTTCTCTCCAGCCGCTATACTGATGCCTCTACCCTGTGTCAGTCACTGCACTGGTTGCCCATCCAGTACAGAATACAGCATAAACTAATCACTCTCACTCATAAAGCTATCCACAGTGCTGCACCCCCAAACATCACCCCCCTCATCTCTGTCTACCACCCTGCCCGCTCTCTCCGCTCAGCTACGGACATCAAACTACAGACTACAATCATCCGAACCTCCCATGCCCGTCTTAAAGATTTTGACGTGCTGCACCCTTTCCCTCTGGAACATCCTCCACTTACCATCGGGGCACAATCCTAGCCTTCGCAGTTTTAAGAGTGTCCTGAAAACAAAATCTTCTCAGGCAGGCCTACCAAAACCACTAATTGCTAACCCACACCTTCTTTTCACACACATTTCTGTCACTCCGTACACTAGGGCACTTACAGGCACTTATCTGTATATAGATGTACAGTCATGGTGGCAGGTTCACCCAATTTTTATGTAAACCACCCCCTATTTATGAAACAAGGCTGGGCCATTGTAAATTTAGCACTTCTCCCCCTTGTTTCCTCCAGGCACCCTCATAGATTGTAAGCTCTTGCGAGCAGGGCCCTCACACCTTGTGTCTCACCTGTAAGTAGCTTTATCCTGTGTAATGTCTGTCTTTTGTCTGTAATTATACCCTCTACATTGTAAAGTGCTGCGAAATATGTTGGCACTATATAAATAAAGATTATTATTATTATTATTATTATTAGTAGTAAATACTTGTGCTCCCTGTGAAATAACAATTCTGGAGCATCTTCTCCTATAACTCCTATAACTGTGTTGTGCTGTTCCTCTGTTATTCCTTCTAGAAACTCATCACTGAATTAGTCAATTGGGTGTTATCAATTGGGAGGTTGTCCCAATCAGGACTAACAGAGTCAGTGTGTGCAGGGCAGGGAAGCCATCAGTGCAATATGACAGCATTCCTGTTAGGGGCCATGATCAAATTGTGAAAAAAGACATGGGTTTTAGGCCCAGATACTTTGGCTGTATGTAACCCTAAAATTTCCAATGGCACCCCTGGTGCAGGGACACACCCATTTGAAAACTGGAATGGTAACACCTAGCTGACTGATTCAGTAATACATTTTTAGGAAAATAAGGGATACATTGGATGTAGTATATAATGTAGTGTAAATCCAGACTTCTTGAAAATTTAACCTGCTGTGTTAGATTTTTCAGTTGTCCTCAGATGTGGATCTTGTAAAGTCGTTTATACCAAACGACAAATCTGCAACTAATCAATGGAAGCCCAGACCAGGTAATAGATCACTGATGAGACTGTTCAACAAGTCATTGCTTTAAATTAAAGGAGTTGTCTCATTAATAGCTTTCAGCCTCTGTCTGTGAATGGGAGTTGAATTGAGGGGCGTGCTAGCTTGTCTGCCTCTTCTCCTCCCTCTTCCCCCCTCCCCTCAGCACACAGGCAGCTATCCGGGATTGCTGCTAGAGTTAACCCTGTGTGTGCCGCCTAGAGAGGTCTATGATTGCTAATAGCAGAACAGATGGGCTGCAAGTGTTCCTATACCCTCTGCTTAGCTTACATATCTCCACATCTCCAGCAACAACAAACAAACCCTCTCAGAACAGAGGCAGGAAAGCTGCAAAGTTTTTACTCAGGATGTGTCCCTAGTACAGCATGAACTGTTCACAATCTGTATAGTATATTATAGTTACAGCTCCACAGACATCATGATTATAGTAACAAACAGGGTCACTGCTGTCACATCTATTGATCACCTCATCTCTGCTAAATTTCTGTGTAGAGAGCAGGAGGAAGCAGGCACACACAGGGTTAATCCAGGCAGCACGGACATAGAAGCCAGAGTCCTCCCTCCTCCTCCCTCCACTACAGAAGCATTCTGTGCGGAGGGCTCTCTGCTTGACCTGTTTCAAAGGTGATGAGTCATTCAGACCTGACAGCCAGAAAGATAAGGATTTAAAGGTCGGCCTGCTATAGAAATTTGAGAAGCTGATGTACTCCTATGAACAGGGCTAGCTCAAAATCAGTAGACATTTGTAATGAACATATATTGCAAAGCTGCTTGTTTTTTAAAGATCTTTTAATTAAAACCCAATCATTGTAGCGAGACAACCCCTTTAAGGGTTCGTCATTAAAAAACAAGAAACCTCAAACCATGAAAAAAAAGTTGTTCAGAAAATAGCTGTCTAAAATGTAAAGCCAGCTAAACAAAAGAGGCAACCAAACATAAAAGGAGCTTAGTGAATCATTTAGCTTGAACAATGGTCACAGATCACACTTTGTGCTTATCACTTCTTTGCTAATGAAATGTAAATTGTATTTCCTCTGAAGTGTTTGATAACATGAGGACAGCTAGGGACAAACCAGGGGAGCCATCAACTGACAATAAGCTAATAGAGATAACGAAGTTAAATAAACATTCAGCAACTCAGCAAATGGGCAGAATCAGACAAGGGAGCAGCAGGAGAAGACATATTTGACCTGTGTAGCAAAATCATTAAAGTGCAAATTCAAGCAGAAACTAAAAATTCAGCTTTTGACCAAATCAATTTAGCCCCAAAGTTACCTATGGTGGTCATAACAACCGAGAAGCACTTGGGAGGCAGCACAGGAAATACAACAGGTACAAAAGTCAATGGTTATGTCTAGCTTAGATATGGTCAATGTGATACCTCAAAGAAGTATTCAGTATAGGAAGATGGTTTCAGTCATTATTTATAAGCACTTTGTAAAGGGTCACTACGAGAGATGGAGATGCAAACCACGCCAGGGGGTGGAGGCTAAGAGGCCCCTGTCTTCACCGGAGCCCGCCACAAGGTCGGACAGACTTAGCTCCGGGGAACCCCCAGGTCACTAGCCCTGACGTGGCTTCTCGCGGTATCAGCCGAAGTGCTGGCTACTGGTAATTTTCAAAAAATAAAAATGTCCCCCTTAGGCAGGTAAAGGCAGTTCAATGTCCCCCAGAGGCAGGTATAGGCAAGTCTATGTCCCCCATAGATAGGTATATGTCCCCTATGGGCAGGTATAGGCAGTTACATGTCCCCCATAGGCATTTATATGTCCCTCATATGCAGGTTATAGGCAGGTATATGTCCCCTATAGGCAGTTATAGGCTATTATAGGCAGGTATGTGTCCCCTCATAGGTAGGTATAGGCAGTTATATGTCCCCCTTATAGGCAGGTTATAGGCAGGTATATTTCACTATAGGCAGGTATGGGCAGGTATATGGCCCCTATAGGCAGGTATGTGTTCCCTATAGGCAGGTATATGTCCCCTATAGGCAGGTATAGGCAGTTAAAGGCAGGTATATGTCCCCCCCATAGGCAGGTATATGTCCCTATAGGCAGGTTATAGGCAGGTATATGTCACTATAGGCAGGTATAGGCAGATTATAGGCAGTTATATGTCCCTATAGGCAGGTATATGTTCCTATAGGCAGGTTATAAGCAGGTATATGTCCCTCTAGGCAGGTATAGGAAGATTATATGCAGGTATATATTCCTATAGGCAGGTATATGTCCCTATAGGCAGGTATAGGCAGATTATATGCAGGTATATGTCTCTATAGGCAGGTATAGGCAGGGCTGTTTAAATTAAAAAAAAAACAAGCACTTACCTAACTCCCTCACTGCTCTGACTCCCTGGCGCTCTGTCTTCTGGCACAGGGGGCGTGATGTCATCAGGCTGCGCAGGCAGCGTGATGACATCGCGCGCTGCCTGTGTCATGGACTCTGGAAGGACGCATGTCTGCTTGCGGCTTTCCGGAGTTCTATTGCGGAGCAAGGAGCGCTCACTCTCTGCTCCGCAATAAAGTCTTCGGCTGTATGCGTTCCCAGGAGTTGCATACAGCTGAAGTGATCCCCGCCGGTGCCTGGGCCACAGTAGTGCCCGGACCCAGACGGGTTACCGGAGATTAAGCTGTATGCGCTCCCAGGAGTCGCATACAGCTGCAGAGATGGCTGACAGTGCACGGGCCACAGCAGTGCTCGGACGCAGTCAGCTAACTCAGTCTTCAGCTGTATGCGACTCCCAGAGGAGTCACGTACAGATGAAGTGTCCCTGCGAGCACCTGGGCCATCGCAGCACCCGAGCGCTGACAGTGACTCAAATATAATCAGAGGACGGATTTTTCAGCTAATTTTTTGGGCTGAAAAACTCGGCTTATACTCGAGTATATACAGTTTTCAGGCATTTTTTCATTATGACATATAGTTTATGTATTTATTGTTCTTCTTTTCCCGGAGAACCCCTTTAAAGGTATTCCACATGGCACTGGTTTTCAGTCAGATTTTCAGATGGTTTTCGGATTTAAACAGACTTTCAACCATCCTCATAGACTTTAATAGACAATCCGTAGTCTACACAGCTCGGATTTTCTGACAGCAAATCTAAAAAACTTAGAAGGGTATGACCACAAGGCAAAGGACAAGATACTGTCAGTTCTGTGAACAGAAGAAAAGTTCATCTGGTGAGGTTTTTGTCACTGATTTGTGCACTGATTTTATGTCAGATTTCAGTGGATTTTTGGACTGTTTTCAGTATATTGTAGTGGCAGACAGTGTAGTGAGTGCAATGTAGTCATGTTTGGTGCAAGAATCCGTGTGATTTTTATTACTCCACCAAGTAGTCACTCCCTAAGCTCAAAGTGGCCATTTTGGTTGCACTGCAGGCAGATGTGTTATTATAGCCCTCCACCTGATTCTCCTTTTCACAGTCAATGGCTACACTCTCTCACCAGCTCTACAAGTCCGCTGCCTTGGGATAACCCTTGACTCCAATCTGTCCTTCAAAGCACATCCAAACCCTCACCTCCACCTGCCGCCTCCACCTGAAAAATATCTCCCGTATCCGTTCATTCCTTAACTTCGAAAGCACAAAAATGCTCATCCATGCCCTCGTCATCTCACGCCTAGACTATTGCAACATCCGTCTCTGTGGCCTCCCAGCTAACACCCTCGCTCCCCTCCAATCCATCCTTAACTCTGCTGCCCGTCTGATTCACCTCTCTCCTCGTTACTCCTCTGCCACTCCCCTCTGCCAATCCCTTCACTGGCTTCCCATTGCCCAGCGAATCCAGTTCAAGTTAGCAACCTTGACCTACAAGGCTCTCCATGACCTCTCCCCTCCATACATCTCTGCTCTAATCTCCAGATATCTCCCGTCACGCAACCTCCGCTCCTCACAGGACCTTCTTCTCTGCTCTCCCCTTATCGGCTCCTCCCACAACCGTCTCCAAGACTTCTCCCGTGCTTCACCCACACTCTGGAACTCACTGCCCCAACACCTCAGACTCTCCCCCACTCTCACCAGCCTCAAAAGCAACCTGAAACCCATCTCTTCAGGATTGCCTACAACCAACAATAACCCTGCTGTCACTACACTAGCCACAACCAGGTCTGCCCCTCACCTTGTCTCTTCCCACCTTCCTTTTAGAGTGTAAGCCCTCACGGGCAGGGACCTCTCTCCTTCTGTACCAGTTGTTAGTTAGTAACTTGTCACCTTGTACTTGTTTGACCTATGTTATGTATGAAACCTGAATGTACAGCGCTCTGGAACCAAGGGCGCTCAAAAAAATAAATAATAATAATAACAATAATAATAATAATAGCCTCATACATGGCAATTAACAGATGTTGGTTACAGCCGGGGCCTGACTCTAGCTGCCAGAATCAAAGGTAACTCTGATCCCAGCATTTTAACCTCTTAGACACCATGGCATTGCAGGATGTTAATTGGTTGTCATAGCAGCCAGGGAACTAATGAAGGTCTCCATGGATGCCATGTTACTACTCCTATTACACCCTGCCATCGGTAAGGTGTAACAGGAGAGCCATTTGCGTACACTGTTTAACAATTCATTACTATTGCAGGTCAATGTGAAAGGGATCATGCCCCCTAGCGGTAAGGTACTCGAGAGGGACTAAAAGGCGACACGTTCGTAAAGGGCTGCACCAGAATTCTGCTGTCCTTTCAGCCCAAAAACTGTCGTAGCCCTGTTCTCTCAATATATAAGATAATGTGCCTAAGATGTGGGAGCATGTCACACCACAACCAAATGATTTTACACATTTATGACAGGAGGACGGCAAAACTGGGCACATTACTGCTGGAATAGGCAGACCAAGTTAAAAGTGGTTTACCTGAGCCTGATTTGTCATTTTGTAGCTAGAAAACACTAAATCTATGACCTGCAGCAGGACAGGTTCATAAATTCAGGCGCATTCTACATTGCTTTAAAGACATGTAGAACTGGAAACTTTGCACCTGCCTGTTGCTCAGAATTCGTTTACTTTAGGCGAGTTCCTCATGTGGTTGATAAAGGTACATAATCTTAAAGGGGTTTTCCGGGAGTTAAAATATTTTATATAACACAATAAACAGAATTTATATTAAAAGTAAAGATATTCCACTACCTTCATGTGTTTCTTTTCTTTTGCCCCCTTATTCATCTATCATCAGATCCACTTTTTGCAGTGAAACCTCCTGCTTGTGGGAGTTTCAGTAGTTCTCCATCTCTTTCCTACAAGTCCCAGACTGCACTGCAATCTAGGACTTCCCTCCACAGTTATCACTGCTAGACATTGTGCTGACATAAGTGTGTAATCCTCCCAGCTCTGTACCTGCTGTCATTATAATCATAACGGTTAAGACTCATGAGTCTTTGTGTAAACTGTACAGAGCTGCAGTCATCATTTTCTTGACAGCTGTATGCAAGCCCCCCAGCTCTGAGCTGCTGTCCTCTGCTCCCATTACAGAGTTCTGCCACTCAAAGATAAACAAACAGTTCCTCCTCCTGTAATTACTCTAATGTAATCACTTCTATTGTAAACTACAGCCTGGATACTGTGAATGCAGCCAGATCCTTCTCTGCTCAGGTTACACCTACTACAGGGGGTGTTTCTGAGCTGAACCTGACTTTAAAGCACACCCATTCAATGATAACAAAATGTTCACTGAGGCTATGTGATCAATGAACGTCACATGATTTCCAGTGGATAGGGTGGTGGGGAAACCAGGCCAGGTTTTGCACAGCAGTACAAGTAAATTATTTTTAATAAGTATGAATTACAAAGTTTAATATAATACAGTTGTGAGCCCTATAGCAAATACAAATATAGTACCAGAGAACCCCTTTATCACTATGGTGATTGACCTTTTCACTTAAGTGAAAGGTAACCTCATTGCTAAACAGTCTGTCAGCAGATTTATCCTCTTCCAAACGGTCCTGCAGGTCAATGCGAATGTCACAGTGTTTCGGTTTGTCGTCTGGTTCCACCTCCAAAAGAATATGTTATATGTATGAATTACAATGAAGGCATTTTTGTAAGAAACGCTCATCCATTGTTTTTTGGCACCTGTAGTAATAATAATAATCTTTATTTTTATAGCGCCAACATATTCCCTAGCAATTTACAATATAGAGGGAATAAGCACAGACAAACCAGACATTACATTTTAAAAAGCTACTGACAGATGAGGCACGAGGTGTGAGGCCCTGCTCGCAAGAGCTTACAATCTATTAGGGTGTATGGGTGAAACAAGGGGTGACAAGTGCTTGGTTTACAATGGACCAGCCATGTTACATAAATATAGGGTAGTATACATAAAGTGGATGAACCTGCCATCCCAACCATACATCTATATGCAGATAAGTGCCTGTGGGTGCCAAAGTGCAGGAAGTGACAAATGTGTGACAGAATTTGGGGGATAACAGTTAGGGATCTTTGTAGGCTTGTCTAAGAAGATGAGTTTTCAGAGCGCACTTAAAACTGTGAGGGTTATGAGTTTGCCTGATCACATGGGGTAACATGTTCCAGTGAAGCAGTGCAATATGTGCAAAAACTTGGGAGATGGGCATGGATGGTTCGGATGAGTGAGGTGTGTAATCTTAGAGCAGTAGCAGAGCGGAGAGACCGGGTAGGGTAGTAGACAGAGAGGAGGGAGGAGATGTAGGGAGGAGCAGCGCTGTGGAGAGCTTTATGGGTGAGAGTGAGGAGTTTGTATTCTGTACTGGATGGGCAACCAGTGCAGCGAGTGCCACAGGGTAGAGGCATCAGTATAGCGGCTGGAAAGAAAGACAAGCCTGGCTGCTGCATTCAGGACAGATTGGAGAGGGGAGAGTTTACAGAGTGGGAGACCAACAAGTAGGGAGTTACAGTAGTCAAGACGAGAAAGAATAAGAGCGACAATGAGAGTTTGAGTTGTTTCCACAGTGAGAAAAGGACGGATTCTGGAGATGTTCTTGAGGTGCAGGTGGCGAAGGTCAGATCAGAATCTAGAATAACCCCCAGACAGCAGGCCTGCTGCCTAGGAGTAATAATAGTACCACACACTGAAACAGAAATAGCAGGGGGGTTGGTTGGTTACTAGCTGGCGGAAAGACAAGAAGTTCAGTTTTAGTGAGGTTTAGTTTAAGATAGAGAGAAGACATTATATCCGAGACAGCGGCCAGACAGTCACTGGTGTTCTGTAGCAAGGCGGGAGTGAGGTCACGGGAAGAGGTGTATAGTTTAATGTCATCAGCATAGAGATGGTACTAAAAGCCAAATTTACTGATGGTTTGTCCAATGGGGGCTGTGTAGATTGAAAAGAGGAGAGGACCAAGAACGGATGTGTGTGGAACCCCAACAGCAAGAGGAAGCGGAGAGGAGGTGGAACCCAAAAATGAGACACTGAAGGAGCGGTCAGAGAGGTAGGAAGAGAACCAAGAGAGCACTGTGTCCTGGATGCCGATGGCACTGAGCATGCTGAGGAGGAGATGGTGATCAACAGTGTCAAAAGCTACAGAGAGATCGAGGAGAAGCAGCAACGAGTAGTTGCCCTGAGATTTAGCAGTGAGGAGATCATTAGAGACTTTAACTAGAGCAGTAGTACTGTGCCAATCAGCAAGGTCAACTTTCTAGGAATACGCTTGTACATGGCTCAAATGCTGGTCCTTCTCTTCCACAGTCTTTGGCTGCTCTGGACTTTTCCCATGACATAAACACCCAGTGGTTTAGAATTGTTTCTATGTGGACTACACTTATCACATTTATTCTGAAAGTTTCACGGTCTTGTCTCAACACACTCTGCTCTTGCAAATTCCACCATGCAAAAAGCTTTTTCTTTGTTCATTGTCACCATCTAAGATGTTTTTCTATTGGTTCTTGAAAATGAAAGCTGAGCTGTGATTGATGGCTATGAGCAACTAAGCCAGTTCAGCTTTGATGTCGCTTTATCTACAGGCCTTTACTACAGGCACTAGCCTATATTATGTCACTCATAGAAATCTATAGCCCACCCCTATATGGAATTTTTTAGGGGTTAGAGCAAATGCAATATTGCTTCTAGTTAAAAGTACAATATATTACAAAGGCACCACACAGAGCACCTGTACTCTGTAATATTCAACCATACGGATTCAGTGTGCCACCGAAAATGAACACAGCCTTGCTCTGTGCTTGAGACCTTAACGGGGTGGTCTCATCTCAAAGTTTCATAGGATGCATGAATGAAATAATGCTGCTTTTCTCTGCCACTTCCCGGTCAAGTGGTCTGTAATTAGCATATGAGCTCCGTATATTCAGACTTCTCTGTTAATTAGTCTACATTAAAGGGGTTTTGCCACGATCTAATGTTGACGTGGGATCCTCCAAAATGGATATTTAATCACTTTTCTAAATATATGTCATTAAAAAAAAGTGAAGCCTTTGAGAGCTATAGCCTGACTTACATGCCCTTAATTTCCTGACAGTTTACATTAGACACTACCAGGAGCTGATCTGGCTGCGCTTGCATTGTTTGCACTTCCTATCTGATGGTAAGGAATATGAACGAGCTTTGAAGGGACTGGGGAGAAAAGATCCTGTGTCGTTTGTATAGAGAATCCACTGGTTGTAATGTAATTATTTGAGTAAACATACACACGCTCCCTGCTCAGCCCTCTTCTCCCCCCCTGCAGCAGTTCGTGAACAAATGAAAGACGCTGCCTGCTCAGAGCTTATTTTCTCTCCTGAGCAGATAAGAGGGAGAAACTTGTGCACAATACAGTTATCCCCTGTGGATTAGCCAAATAACATGTTTGCTCAAGTACAGAGACTGAATATCAGGAACGTGCATGGGAGGTGGAGTGATGACATCACAGAGGAGGTACTTTTTTTTTTAAACACAAATACAACGCCCCTTTTTCAAGCCTTTTTTCAAGAGGGGAGTATCAGCCTTTAGGTGAGGAACTCACTTCTTGGCAAAACCCCTTTAAATAAATTACCTTCTCTGAGGTCCGGAGAAGCTTCTGAGCTAATGTAAACAGTAGAGCTATTACTGTCTTTTGTCTGAAAGATCAGATAAACTCTCAATGTCCTGAGTTCTGTGCTGCATGACGTGTGTGATGACGTCACTCCCTGCTATCAGATAGAACAAACAGCAGGGGGGAGAAGTACACAGGTCGGTCACTTGGGGAACCAGAGAGCACAGAAGGTGATAAAATCACTTGTAGCTCCTTAACAAAAAAAAAGATGAACAAAGCAATATATTTGGAAAACTTCATTTAGTATTCCCTACATTTTAAAGCTATTCGGTGTAGTGAGACAGCCCCTTTAAGTGGTTAATACTTTTAGCCATTACATAGTGCCCCATCACGTTGTTCTCTGCCTTCCAGCTCGACGCTGCTCTTCTGCATCCTCAAGGTATTGGATGGGCATCTCATCCATACTAATGTCACTGACTGGTCACCATTTCATTCCAAAAGTTTTTCCTAAATGGCGTTTCCGATGTAGACTTGCAGCAATGCATTGGTTACAGGGCTTTTTCTAGACGTCTAAAAACCCTCCTACCACATCCCATTGTGCTAAAATACAAAAAGAATCCATACCTGCCTCTCCCATCACCAACAGAGCTGCAGTATTCCTCTCCAGTTCCTTATTAATGTTGTCAAGTTCATGGAGCATCATGATGCTGCAACCAATCTCTGCATGCCCGCATGTATGACATATGCCTAAAGGGACCAGCAACTGGTGGCAGCATCAGGTGAGACAAAACGTGATGTAGAAGTAAGGGACACTAGAGCTCTGGCAGCGGCGGAATGATGGTGACAGAAGAGGCAAATATATATATATATATATATATATATAATATATATATTTTTTTTATTTTATTTTATAGTGCAGTGAGAGACAGTAGGGAAGTTTTCAAAAAACTATTATAAATTAACTTAAGAGTGTATGTGCACATGCATCATTGAAAGAACAAGACATTACCAAAATGTCAGTACAGCCTTTCTTTATTAAAAGTCTGGCGAGAGTTTTTTAAGCTTCAGTGGTAGGAGTATCCTTATGCAAAACAGACAGTATATCTTTATAGGACAATACAATATAACCTTCATCTAAGCAACACCTTTTCATTATTATTCATTTATTATAGCAATCCCCTCATTAATAATCACTTTTTATTGGTCAGTTCATTAGTAATAAAAACACGCCTCTAATTATTCTTAAAGGATTTGTCTCACTATAGGTTTTCAGCCTACCTCAGTGTGTCTGGCACTATAGGATTTTTGAATTCAGGGGCTTGCTTCTTGTCTGCCTCTTCTTCTCCACCTTCCCCCCTCCCCTCAGCACACAGACAGCTCTCCTCCTCTGACTGCAGTAACTTCTATACAGCACGGGGAGGGCGAGGGGGGTTTGCTGCCAGAGTTAACCCTGTGTGTGCCTGCCTAGGTCTGCTGCCGGCTGCTCACTGCTGGATCAGCTGCACTGTGCTGCTGCTGTGGTAGAGCTCTTGCTGCTCCTCTCCACATGGTCAGGAGACAGCAGGGAGAGGGCTGATCTATGAGTGGCTATGGAGCCAGAGGTCTGTGAAGTGGTGTATGCTAATAGCAGAGCAGGGGGGATTTAAGTGTTCCTATACCCCCTGCTTAGCATACTAATCTCCATGGGCATCTCAAGCAACAACAAACAAACCCTGTTCTGTGCTGTCCTCCCATCAGAACAGACACAGGGCAGCTGTGAAGTGTGTTACTATAATCACGATGTGTCACTAATACAGCAGAGCAGGGAGGGATATGAACCGTTCACATGCCCCCCTGATCTGTTCTATTAGTATAGTCAAAGCTCCACAGACACATCATGATTATAGTAACACACTTCACTGCTGTCACATCGTACTGACCACAGATCAGCCTCACCTCTGCTCTCCTCAATCTGTGTAGAGAACAGGAGGGAGCAGGCACACAGGGTTAATCCAGGCAGCACAGCTACACAGACACAGAAGTCGGGAATAGAGCCCTCCCCCTCCCTCCCCTACAGAAGCATCACAAGTGGCCTCATACTGTGCAGGAGGGGCTCTGTGCTCTGACCTGCATTGAGAGGCTGATGATGTCACCAGCACTGGCAGCCAGTGAGGGAAAAATCAACAGGTCGGTGGCTATAGTGATTTGAGGAGCTGATGGACTCCTACTACCAGGGATAACTCAAAATCAGTAGGACATTTGTAATGAACATATATTGCAAAGCTCCTTGTTTTTTAAAGATCTTTTAATTAAAACCCAATCATTGTAGCGAGACAACCCCTTTAAGCTCTGATTAGTATGCATGACAATCATTTTGAGATATCTAAAGGTCAGTGGTTCCACTGCGCAAGACATAATAGCAGTGCTTGTGGTTTTATCACTAACCTTCTACTTAGAAACACTTAACACTGAGTTAGGATATGTCCTTCGCAAGCTCATAACAAGACAGAATCTTGATTGTTATGAGGAGACAAATTCTAAGAAAAGCTGAATTTCTGCAATAATAATGCAATAATTTTGCCCCCACGGTGTGAGATCTTGCGTGGAGCTCGAGATCGAGGGAGGCAGATTCAGTCTTCCCAGCCTGATGCTGGGCTACAATTTTGTTTCTGGTGTCCTTCGACAGCTCTTTGGTCTTCACCATAGTGGAGTTTGGAGTGTGGCTGTCTGAGGTTGTGGACAGGTGTCTTTTATACTGATAAGTTCAAACAGGTGCCATAACTACAGATAATGAGTGGGGGACAGAGGAGCTTCTTAAAGAAGAAGTTACAGGCCTGTGAGAGCCAGAAATCTTGCTTGTTTGTAGGTGACCAAATACATATTTTCCACCAAAATTTGCAAATAAATTCTTTCCAAATCAGACAATTTGGACAATTGATTTTCTAGATTTGTTTTCTCATTTTGTCTCTCATAGTTGAGGTCAACCTATGTTGTCAATTACAGGCCACTCTCATCTTAAGTGGGAGAACTTACACAATTCGTGGCTGACTAAATACTTTTTCCCCCACTGTATAATTTATATATATATATATATATATATATATATATATATATATATATATATATATATTTTTATTTTTAAGAAAAAGATGTTTTTAAATAACAGAATAGATGTAATGCTAAAATGTGTCTATGATATCTAAAATACAGTCAATAGTCATAGTCAAAGGTATATAAACTAAAAGATCCTAAAATTGTTCAATAAAATTAATAAATTCCTGCATCTCATTTAATCCATGGAGGTACCATAGTATTCAATTTATACATCCAGTACAGCTCTCTACTTGCCAGGAGCTGAAATCAATTGGGTATATTATTTCTAATATATTCGATAGGCTGCACTTTATAACCAGGTTCCTTGTCTTTGTGATCAATCTCAAAATGCCATGGTAGACCGTGCAACAGACGTTTGTGCTTTAAATTAAATCTGTGGTTGTTCACCCTCTTGGACAACTTCGTTATCGTCCTACCCACATATTGTTTCTGGCATTTACAAGTAACTAAATTAATGACAAGGGATTTTTTGCGTAATAAATGGGACTTTATCCAGAATGTTTTGCCTGTTGATGAAAAAGTTTTTGTGGCTAAAAAACTAGAACAGCATTTGCAGGTCAAGAAGTGACATGGGACTATCCCCCTGTCCTTTCCTTCTGGGAGTTCATCTAACTCAAACTCTTGATGTTGTCATAATCCAGAAAGGACCAAAATGTTCTTCAAGGTTTTAGCCTTATGAAAGAGAATTCTTGACTTTGCCGCTAAGCTGGGCTAAAGTAAAAGATCCAAATATTTTAGATATCAGACACGTATTTTAATTTTAGATCTATTTAAAAAAAATGGAGTGATGCATTCTAGAGCTGCACCTTCAATTGTGATCTTATTTTATGCAAATAGATAACAGCCCATTTATCTTATAATATCTGAGCTACACATCATTCAGTTCTTTTCCAGCACTGGCAACCTATCAGACGTTATAGCTACAGACCTGTATGATTTATCCAGAGGAGCTGATGCAGTCCATACAAGAGGGTATATCTGGGAATAGATAGGACACGGTTAATGGACATATTTTGCAAAGTGACTTTTTTTTTGCAAGATCTTTAACGTAAAAGGGTTTTCTCATTACAAGAATTAGGGCATGCTCACACGACTGTTTTGGCCGCGTTTTCCGGCAGCCAAAGCCTCGTCAAACCTCGCCGCAAAGTCGTGTCTCCCAATGCGGGTTTGCGGTGCGGGCACTGGCCGTGGTCTCGGCGCGGGTGGGGCGTGGGGGCAAACCATGCCGCAAGCCGCGGCCCAGCCGCGCACCACCCGTGGCAGCGCCCGCGGCAGCGCCGCATGGCCGCCGCCCAGGGCACTCCCTGTCCAGAATTGACAGGAGAGTTCTCCACACGCGCGGGTTTGGCCGCGGCCAAACCTGCGCGTGTGAATATTAACACGGATTCCCACAGGTAACCATTTTAATAAACTAGGCGCAGTTTTGGCCGCGGAAACTGCATCGGAACCCGCGACCAAAACCGTGCCCCAATCCGCCGTGTGAACAAGGCCTTACTTTTTAAGTCTGCCGGGAGCTTCAATATTGGACCTGTTTGTCAGCGCTCCACTTGCTTATAGGAAACTATCATTTTAAATATGTGCTATTATTGAAAGTACGGGACAGTTGACTGGGGATATGAGAGTCATTTTTGGACTGAGCCAGCACTGCCAAACTTTGAATGCATTTATTCACACTTTATACTTTCATTGTGTAAACTTGGGTTTACACAATGAAGCTTAGGGAAGCTGGCCACAGGAGCCAGTGAAACGCATAGTTTTTAAGTTCCTTTATTTATACTGTGCAAATAAACTGACACTTACTAATTTTGGAATATTTCCCAGTGTCCGTTTATTTTATAGAGAACCCATTTTCAAAATCTGAGAGCCGACTTGTTCTAACATTCTGGATTATCTCCTATCATTGGATTTTCCAAATTTATCAGTCTTCAAAATGAAAGAATTACATCAGTGACTTGGCAGATTGCCATTCCTAGATACAACTTTTCTCTCAGGCTCCAAAACACAGCTGAAGTAGCTAGATCTATTTTTATAACTAATCTAATTAAAAAGGTTTTCCTGGACTTAAAGATCAATGGCCAATTCTAGCCATAGGCCATCAATATCATAATGGGGTCCAATTTCCATCACCTCCACGGATTCAAATGAAGGGGCACAGCGCTCTGGCAAATACTACATTTAACCATGACAGTGCCTTATATTGCAACTTAATCTCCTTTTGGGACAGCATGGGAAATTAAGGGTTAGCACTGTTGCACTTGAACACTGTTGTCCAGTGTTCAAATCCCAAAGAATACATTTTTCCTAAAACTTTGCTAATCAAGTCTATGGGTTGGGTCCCATATTGCAGTATTGCCCATTTATGTGAGGCTCAGCAGCAATACCAGATCATCCACAGCCAAGAAGAGAACCCTAGGTTTCTGGTCTCATACAACCCATTTAACATTGTTCAGTTGAGATGGATGTGCTGTGCAGAACGGTCATAGGCGTCAATAAAAAAGTAGAAAAAGGTTTTTTTTTTAAAAAAAAATGCAAAAGAAAAACCCTTAGTATTAGAATACTAGACACAAACATTTGAAGGGAAACAAACTTTCAATGATAGAGAGGGATGGTGTCTTTGTGGAACTATGAGGGGGTTGGCCAGCATGGCTCGCTCACACGCTGATTTTCCACTGAATTTAGAATTTATGTCTGAAGGAAGAATGCAACCTTAGTATGTAGAGTTCAGAAGGACAAGTAAACAGACCGCATTAGGGAAAAGAGCTCTGTAGACAATATTCGTAAGAACTCAATGAATGGAGTAACTTCAAGGAAGAGCAGATTCTCTTCTTTCTTTGTTAACATTAGAATAATATATATATATATATACACACACACACACACACACACACACACACACACACACATACAAAAAGCAGAATTTAAAGAGAAAGCAATAGGTAAAACATAAAAACTCTGGCTTCTTTCATTTTCTAGTGACATTTATTACAGTAAAACACACTGTCATCTAGTGTGTTGGGTCTCCTCCTGCTGCCAAAACAGCTCAGAACTAGTGTGGAGCGAACCGTTCGGAAAAAGGTTCTTTTGGCACAAATTTTATGTATTTTCCGAAACTAACCGAATTTCTTTTCGGTAAAATTCGGGTTCGGGTCCTGCGATCAGCGCCATTTTCAGCCCCTTCCTTCAGTTTTGGTAGCCAGTCAATCGGTGCAGAGCATGGGAGGAGGGGGGGGGGGTTAAAAACATCACTACTGAGGGTATAGGGATTTCATTGGCTGCTAAAATCACATGACCATCTTATGTGTATGTCACTGTATTTCCTGTTGAACGCCATTTCGACCTTACTCACTGTAGTGAACACACTGCTGCCTCTGTGTGCTTGTTTGCCAGCAGGCAGAGACACCATTTACTAACGATTTTACACAGGTAAAGCTACTAGTTAGATTAGTCTGTGGTGGGGGGAATCGGGGGGGGGGGGGGCCACAGCTAACTTAGGGAATCATTAACAATACAAAAGCCCCTAAGTATTGATGTTTTAGTTCTGTATAGATGGCTAGATTTTTCCCATCTTTATTCAGAGTGCCCAAAATTCATTTCTCCTGTTTTGGGGGTCCAGCTACTGCAGAAGACACCATCAGCAAATCTGCCATAGAAAGAAATGCAAGTGTTGCTGTCAGGGTTCGTCCATAAGACAGCGTTCACAGATATTCCAAAGAAAGAAATCTATTTGTAATATTATTTGGTTGCAGTAAACTTTGGGGATTCAAGAAGACTTCTGTGTCACACTATTGCAGCCACAGTTCTTCCATAAGACACCGTTCACAGATATTCAATAGAAAAATCTATTTGTAATACTATTTGCTAGCAGCAAATTATTGGGATTCCACAAAAGTTCTATTTTTCAGTGTTGCCATCAGGGTTCCTCCATAAGACCCCATTTCACAGATATTTCATAGAAAAAATTCTATTTCTAATCCTAGTTGCCAGTTGGAAATTATAGGGATTTAAGAACACTTGTGATTTGCGGTCTTTGGAGTACAGTTCTTCAATAAGACTGAACAAATCTTGACCTTTTTAATATTTATATATTTGAACATGGAGCGAGCAAGGGGGGTTTTAGAATGTGGAGCTAGATGTACAAGACAAGCACTCCTTCCAGTGTTCCGGACAACACACAAACAAGGACTGTCAGGTCTGTCATCGCTGGGTCGGTTCCCTGTACGTCTCATTTCTGAAGAGCGGTGCCAATCTGTTCTTCAGGGATTATCAGACTCTGCATCCAGCGGTTTCACCTACTCTTCCTCTCCGTCATGGCTACAAATATCATCAGTCCAAACTGAAGCAAACACGGGCCAAATGTCACCCAATAAACACACTGCATTAGATAATCCATATTCTGAAGAGCTCTTCGATGACAATGCGGTTGGAGTCGGAAGGCATTTCAAAAGATCATGAGGCCAAAAAGAGGGTGGTTTTGTCTGCTGTGACACCCAATCACTAATGCCCTCAGAGGAGGAGAAGGAAGCTGGTCCCTCTCTTTTCGTTGTACTCACCAACTTTAAGGTGCGGAAATGATGAATATAAGAGGCAAAAGGCGTGTAACCCGGTACATGTTCTCCAGTCCTTTCCGTAAACATGGAGTTGTGCTTTTGTCAACATACATGTGCATCTACAAGAAGAGTGACATTATATACATTAAGGGTATAGGCACCATACAAAAAGGCATATCACATAAATGCTATCACGGTAAGACTGGCAGGATCTACAATGTTACACAGCATGCTGTGAGTATAATTGTGAACAAGCAGATCAAGGGTAAAATCCTTGCCAAAAGAATCTACGTCTGTGTGGAGCACATTCGCCATCCCAAGAGCAGAGATAGTTTCCTCCAGCGTGTCAAGGAAAACAAGACGACGAAAAAGGAAGTCAAGGAGAAGGGGACCTGGGTGGAACTCAAGTGTCAGCCAGCTGAACAAGAAGCTCACTTCATCCGCACTCATGGAAGGAATCTGAGCTCCTTGAGCCCATTCCCTATGAGTTTATGGCATAATGTCACAATATCCTTTGCAAAATATTTCATTGGTGCTTAAGCATAAGGATGTGATGGTGCTATGTAATGCTTTTTCGAATTATATATGGAGGGGCAAACGCTCTCGTATAGGCAGAAATTTCTCAGGCGCTACCCGGGTCTTGACCGACTCCCGAGGAAGGCTCAAGGTCTTAGCTCACAATTCCGGCATTTGCACCCTGCTTTGGCCCGACTGTCAGTGTTGCAGCGCCAAATTTTATTCAGAGTGTCCAAAAGTTAATTTTTGCTGATTTTGGGGTCAGGCTACTGTAAAAGGGGTGCTAATAAGGCAGTACTCCTGTTAGAGGCCCTAATCAAAAAATGGCCCAGTGATATGTTAAAAATAGGAACTAGTAATGGGTGGGTGCCCCATTTGATTTAGCTGCATGAGGCCCTGAAATAGATGACTGACAGCAGCCCTGGCTACCACTACACCCCCTATAACTACGGCCCTGCCAGCTGAACCTCTATGTTTCCCGTTGGCATGTTCTTGCTGCCACCACATATACGACATGTTCTTGGGCCCTGGTGAAAAGTGATAGGGGGCTCCTGCCACTTACCATGTGCCATTTCCAATACCAGTGTCGTCTTATGTGTCAAAGGGACCCCGTAGCAGCTGCTACTGCTGCAGTCCTTATCTTTTCAGTTACCCATTGAAAGGAATTATTTTAGCCTGTGAATTTTTCTGAGACTCTTTGCGCCAGATTGTCTTCAAGTTATTCCATGTATTCATTTTACTTTTATGGAAGGTAATTGCAGCTTCTCCTCACCTGTGTTAGTATAAAAATTAACCCGAACATCATCCCCCATTTACTTTAATGGGGTTCGGGAACTCAAGTTTTTTAGTGCTCGCTCATCACTACTCAGAGCCATCCACCTATGGACTCCATGAAACTGCTGAAGGTATCCTATGGTATCTGACACCAAGACATTAGAAGCTTAATGCAATCAAATTCCCAAGATGGAACTTATTTTCCAGCATATCCCGCAGATCCTTAAACAGATTATGATCTGGAGAATTTTAAGTTAAATTAACACCATGAATTTATCATGTTCCTTAAAACTATTCATAGGCAATTTCTGCAGTGCAACAGTGCTTGTGTTCCCGTTTAAAACAGACCACTGCCATTAGCCAATATGGTTGTCATGAAGGGATGCACTTGATCTGCAACAATGTTTAGGCCCATGTTACATGTCAACGTAACATCCAAATAAATGCCAGATACCAAGGTTTCCTAGCAGAACTTTCTTCTCTCCCCAGTAAGCATACTTGCCAACTTTTAAAAGTGACCATCAGGGAGATTGAGTTTTAGCCTCTGTACACATGAAGTCCAAAAACGGTTTTGCGCGATATACCAACTTCCCACACCCGTGTAGCACTAAAGTCCACTGTATGCTATGAAACAAAACAAACCAATGTATGCTAGGAAAATTATGGAGAAAGCATTGTCTGAGCTGGCAGGGCTGGCACCTGGAAGGTCCCTCAGCTGGCAGGGCTGGCACCTGGATGGTCCCTCAGCTGGCAGGGCTGGCACCTGGATGGCCTCTCAAATATAAATGACCCGTGATAAAAACGACTCCACCATTGGTTGCTATATAAAACAGAACACCAGAAGGCTGCAGTGTGGGACACTTGGCAGCCCTCGCGAGAACTTGGGAGGTCTCCTCTTACTATGGGAGTCTCCTGGATGTTCCAAGACAGTTGGCGAGTACACCAGTGACAGACATGTATCTGGCAATCTACTTCATGTAAAGAAAACGCGCTTCTTCATTGCAGGTGTTTGACGGTGGACAAAGATCAGTACTGGACACTCAACTGCAGGAACGGAACTACCAGGAAAGCATAGCAGCTGCTAGCTTGCCCATGGGCCGGGCCAGCAATGAATAACTACAGTTCACTGGCAGCAGTCCATGTGATCAGAGGCAGAACTATGGGGCCTCCATCCAGTTCCTCAGAACGCCCAGGACCTCTGTCCCAAGCATTCAGAGGCAGGAAGGCCCGGTATTAGGTTAGCAGAGTGGAGTTCTGGCGGTGCTCTGTTAAGCCTACCAGCCTGCGGCTCACAGCGATGATGTGGGCAGTCAGAGGTCATATCACGCCACCCACACCATGCTCAGAAGCTGCTCAGGCGCTCATGTTGGGGGAGGGGGTCGTCAAGACAGGCAAATAAGTTTTTTTTGTTTTTAAACACCAATGGAGCCTGCTTGCCTACCTATATGGACCCTTATACCCTACCTAAATCCTCCCTACCTCTATGGTCCCTTATAGCCTATCTACAGCCTTCCTACCTATGTGGACCCACGTATAGTCTATCTAACTACCTACCCCTAGGTAGCCTGTCTACCTACCTAACTGGGGTCCAGCTACTGCCTACCTACCTGGGGCCTACCTTTGGCTTAACTACTGCCTAACTGGGACATGTCTACCTACCTGGAGCCTACCAAACTACCAAATGGAGTCTACATACCTAGTAATGAGATTGTTACAATTATGGTATGTACCCTTCAGAATCATTAGAGGGGGAATCCTCTGTTCCTCCATGAGACTGAACCTAAGTTATAGCGTATACCTGCTCTCCCACCTTGGAAGTTCGTACATAGGTGGGAGCAGGGAGTGAGGTGCTGGAAAAGTAAGGATTCTAAGATGTGTCTAAATCTGCAGAAACGAGTGGTGACCTGGAAAAGTCATCATGGCGGTCTATAGCACTTTATGGTGGTAATATTGGTCTTTGAATAATACTCCTATACTATTACTGACTAAAGATCAGTATACAGTCACTATGTGGTTATAATTTGTGGTCATGTCCTGGCAGTATAATCGGGTCCTTATGTAGTAGGATATTGGTAATGTTGGTCTTGGCACAGTGGGATTTGTTTGGTAGCAGTAGAATTTTAGTCACGTATGTAGGGTGAGGTATTTGCTCCTTTTATTTTCTAACAACTGCATGGCTTAAGTGGTCCCAGTAAAGGTTTGTGGCCCTGGAATGGGAACCCATCCATAAGTTTTCCATGGGGCCCAGGTTTCTCTAGTTCAGCCCCTGCTCGACGTGCTGCACAGATCTATACTCCTCAAGCTGCAAGGCATGGTGTATTTTGACCAAGGTTTCCCAGAGCATCATACTGGCTCTGCCAATTTGCCTTTTTTCCATAGTTTAGCCTGGTGCTCTCTCTCTGCTAGGTAAGTGATGCAAACGCATCCAGTTGTCAACATATCAAAGATGACCTGATTTATCTTACCCAGTCACAACTTTTTATTGGTCCATGTTCTAGCTTAGATGCACATGTGCCCGCTGTTCAAGCTTTAGCCTAAGGTCAGCAATGGACACTGGCTGCACTGTGACGATGCCAAAAGCTGGGATATACTAGGTCTTTCAACACCTACTATAGCCAAAACATTTTCCCCCAATATTTTTGGACCACTCCTCCACCATGTACTTGTACAGTACTGTTTCTGAACCACCCCATTCACCATAAATAAGCATGCATTTCATACAAATTTTTACAAAAAGAATTTTATTGCTATTTAATCTTCAAAATCAATATTGTGTTACTATTTAATGTATGATTACTTCATGGTTATCCAGTTACAAAAGAGTCTCACAATTCAAGGCTTTACAGTTACTTATAAACCTGTCAATCAACACAAATGACCTTTCAGGTTGGTCGTATGGGAGGATGTGTCCACCACCTCTGACTATTACCTACAAGAGTAAAGAGAAATACAATGGATTAACTCAAAGGTATTGCAAATGATATCAGTGTTTTTCTAGTAATCGTATTGGCTGTGTTTTCTGTGATAACTGGATTCTAATGAACACTTCTGTGGCACAGCAACTGGAGACATGCCATTGTACCATTCCTCAACCAGGGGTAGAGCTGGGACCTGGCACGGATTGCTGTCGGCCCCCCAAAGATTTGGGGGGAAAAAAAAAACAAAAAACTAAACCCACAAATGCTATTATTGAGACTTCACTTTCCATAGCTAGTTCATATGGTAAACACATATTGCCAGTTACATCTGCATTTATTTAAAAAATTTTTTTTTTAGAAAAACAGTTTTAAAAGCAAAAATTACATGATCTTTTACTTTTTGTTGGTCAGCATCTCCAGTAGGAAATATTACATGGACAAAAAAAAAAATAAAAAAATACATCTAATAGGTTTTTCATAACAAAGATAAAGGATAAGGCTAGAAGTTACAAAGGAGGTTGACAATTAAGTAATTAAAATGATTGATAGGTCATTTCGACAAAGCCACACTCACCGGTTGTACAGTTGTTCAAACTAGCCATACAATGATCACTGATCTTGGACTCGGGACAAAATGATCATTCTGGGAATGTTCTTTCATCAAAGATTTAATTGACTCGCAATTACTGGACAAAAATTTTGAACATGGTCTGTCACTCGTAGGTTAAAATGAGAGCGCATTTTTAAGTTTCACTCAACGATAGTTTTGGTTTGTGAAAATGTCCAATTTCAACCAAATGTGCATGGCCCTGTTACAGGTGATGTCCAACACCACATTTGGTTAAAAAAGTGCAGCAAATAAAAAAAAAAAAAAAAAAAAAGTATTTATTATATACACAGACATTATATATACACACGGCTTCAAAATTATTCGGAACCTTTGAACCATTACTCATTTTTAAACATTACAGCCACAACCTTAAATTTATTTTGAGATAGAGCTACACAATGTATTTGTAACGTGTAAAGACCATGATACATGAAAAACCACACGCAAAAAATTTGGATTTTGAATTCCCTGCATTTCTACACAGCGCTAATAAAAGTGATTGCAGCTATATAATATGTACATGACACCAGTATATAAATTATATATACAACTTTGCACCCTCATCTTAAGCAAATTTAGTCATTTAGTTCTGTGTTACTTGTAAATTAAAAAAAATAATAATAATTTACACATGAACTTTACTTTTTAGAAAGTCAGTTCAGGTGCTTTGTCTTTTTTTTTTTCTTACACTTAAACTCAAAAAGGTCCCAGAACCGTCTGCACCGATTGTAATCAGCCACTTGTGGTTACACAATGCTATGTGCAGAGTCAACTCGTAAAATGAAAAAACATAGGTTGGCATGGCTGGAGGGAGCAGATGTGTAACTAGTGGCCTTTTTATTAACCACAAGAACTGTACAGGAGGAGCAAACAACATCTGCCAGCAAAATGGCCTGATAGCACACTAACATCCAGTGTTCAACAAACAAAAGGTAACAGACTGTGGAGCCAGGGCCAATTAATCCATGACCCACATTTCCTGTCTGACCTGAGGACAAGAAGGTTAGTGAAGAACAATGAATGGTCATTACCTAAGCCACATCTGTAAGAAACCGGTCACTTAATATATATTTCATCTATATTACACATACACATTGTTTTAAAGCTATGGTGTGCATCTAGGTGCTTATCACAACCAGAACGGTTTCAATCTGTACAACTGGTACTGTGTCAGTGGTCAACTTGGTTTATTAATCCCACATTTCACTATTTTAGAACAGGTTTTCTAGCTAGCCTTTAATACAAGATACTTTCCAAATTACAGTCGGATGATTCCGCTCTTGAGAAAGGTACGCAGTCGAAAGCCCCAGCAGATGCTTAGGCTATGTTCACACGGCTTAAAATGGGACGTATTTCGTCCCGTATTTCGCGCAGTACTGCGCTAAATACTGGACGAGATACGTCCCAGTCATTACGGTAATCCACAGTTCTCAGAGAACTATGGATTAAGTCTCCTCTCCCCGCTCGGACAATAAACCGAGAGGGGAGAGAAGGGACATACCGTGAATAATGAATGTATATAGGGCCGGCGGGCTGCCAGCCCCCCCACCCCCCGACTACATGGCGTAAATTCCCTGTTAAAGAAGCCTTAAGTGGCAGCCGAGGTAGGAACAATGGCACCAAGTGCCCACCCAAGCATCAAGCCTTCTAACTTCAAAAAGGTTAGAGAATTTTCCAGAAGAGGACTTGCCCTGAAAGCAAAGATTGTGGGGTGTAACTGAGATTGATCTACATAAATGCCTTCTGTTTGAGAGGCTTTGCAAAAAAAAAAAAAAAAAAAAAAAAAAGTCTACAATTAGTGGAAACATTAACAAAAAGGAGAATAATTCCTAAGAAAATCTGAGGTACAATTATAAAACTAACAAATTCAAACACACACTTGGGCAAGGAAGAATTGCTCACACCTCAAGTAGAAAACATCAAGGTATTTACTTAACGAGGATGCAACACTTGGGTGCATGTTAGCACTTTGTACTCCTGTCTGATTGCTTCCTGCACAAGGCGACTGCATCACTAATGAAGACTGAGCAGCAGTACAGAGGCTGGCACTCACCTCCTGGACATCTGGAGTACACACATTTTATGCATTTATCTAGAACTGTTATATTCCACACATTGAAATTTAGATTGTGGGCACCAATGGGGACAGGAACCAAATGTGAAAAATGACAGACTAGCCAGTATGGTTTTTGGAGTGTGGGGAAAAACTGGAGTACCTTAAGGAAACTCACAAACATGGGGAGAACATACAACCTCTTCGCAGATGTCGCCATTGCTGGGATCTGAACCGAGGATTTCAGCCCTGCAAAACAGTGCTAACCCCTAAGCCCTCCATAGATTGTAGAAAAGGTGCCTTCAAGATATCAAGGACTTCTGCAAGCTCACAGCAGGCTACATCTGAAGACTCATTTCCAGTTCTACTGGAAGAATCAAAACCAGTAATTTTGTTAAAGGCACACCTCCGTAAAGAAATAATAGCTATAAAGTGAAAAAGGAATTTAAATGTCTCTACAACAAATGAAACTTAACAGTAATAGGAAAAAGTTTTATACACCAATAGGTTTTTTTTTTTTTGTTTTTTTTTTTTTATAACGAGTGTAGGTTCCTCAAAGACTATCTCATGGTTTATATATATCCTCATATTAGAGCCAGATGAGCATGTGGATGCTTGGCTGAGAAAATGTGCCTATGTATAGGGCAAGGCATTATAGGAAAGGGGCTGAGAAGCCCACAGCACCCTGTTGAATGTAACAAATCCTCAATTTTCTCAAGACCTCGTAGGTCAAAAGCAAGCAAAAGGGATTTTAGCCAAGCCAGTATCTCTGATCTGCAGACAACGCTGTTTCGGGATTTTTGTCCCCCATCAGTACAGAGCAGAGCGATACTAGCTGGCTGTGTGGGAGGCATCAAGTGGCTCAGGAAGGGGAAGATGTCTCCTTGAGGAGAGCACCGAGGCGTGTAGAGATTTGTTTTGCCTTTTCGCACTCTATTAAGCATCTGCATATCACAAGGCATTATGGGAAAGTGGCTGAGAAGCCCACAGCACCCTCTGTTGGATGTAACAAATCCTCAATTTGCTTTTGACCTACTAGGTCTTGAGAAAGCAAAAAGGATTTTAGCCAAGCCAGTATCTCTCATCTGCAAACTGTATTAGGTCAACAGCTAGGCTTTGCTACATCAGATTACTGCACGGTGCGTAACATGCAGGCTGTAATTTCCAGAATGAAAGTCCCCAGAACAAAACTCTGTGCAGATGCTGAACAAGCAGGAAGCTTTGGGCTCAGCAGTCTGCAACCTTTGTAAGAATAAGCTACACCAAGGTTTAGGTTGTAGGGTAAGCACAAAATATCATAGTCCATGTATGGGGAGGGAGGAGGGTAAAGGGAGCCTTTGCTTGAATGTGTTTGGCTTCATAATAAATACAACGGACTTCAAAATCTCTATTATACCAATATTGACAAGACCATTAAGTCTAAAGACTTCCTGGATGTAAAAATCCTTCCAATCAGATTTATTCTCAATTATCGCAAGAATTTCCTTTACTCGTAGGATCAAAAGTGCAGGAATAATTCAAACAAACACATTTTACCTCCTATACGTATGCTCCAGGAGCGGCCACTATTTTCTGAATAGCTTCACTACAGAAAAAATTCCCAGTGGAGGCCAATTTACTGAAGTATTTGCATGTGGTGTTCATTACACCAGAAAATACCAGTTTTAGCTTTCTCCATGGTTTAGTTCATTATTACTACTAGCATCCCTCAAAATCTGCTTTTTTTTTTTTAAGTTGTCAATGCAAATATTTACTCCAACTTGTTTGTATATAGTCAACTTAATTGCACAAGATCCAGAATGGAGCAGAACCCCCCCATAATCCACAAAAATCCAGCCTTTTATCCATTCCCCAGACTACATTACTGTACTTACTCAGGAGCCAAGAAGGATTAGGGCACTCTGGAAACTAAAGTATATTTCGATGTAGATATTCTGTCTAGGAATAGAGGAAATGTAAAAGAAGGCGGGGTGGGGACAGCTTTTCTCCGCTCTTCACATTCACAAAAACGGATGGAAGATTGTGCATGTTGAATGTTTTGCGGCGGGAAAACCCGTGCAGTGGGGACTACTGCACGGGTTTTTCATAGAGCACCATTGCGCTCATTTTCGGACGGTTTTCCAGGCGGTCTGCAAAACCGCAAACTGCCTGAAAAACCGACAGAAAACCTGTGCAGTGGGGACATGCCCTTAAAGAGAAAATGTTCCACCAGAATTCCAGAAATGCAGGGAACACAATTATTTACTAAAACAGATATAGGTCAGGAACGGTCTCTGGTCCTCTTTGAAAAGAACACACACACACATATATATATATATATATATATATATATATACACATATACATACATACACCCACATACACCATTTTTATACTTCTATCAAGGCAGCTGTAAGAGGGCATATTGTTTTTACTGGGAAACTTGCAGTTCTCCCACAATTTATCCCACATGGTGAAAAAATGGTGCACCAAAGACAAAAAATATATTTGAACCAGAGAAAACTACACTAGGAAGGACTGGAACTTATATGGTCGGTTATGAAAAATTAAAAATTGCTTTTCATTGAAAATAAAATTAATTTTTTTACTTACTATTTTTGCTTTGTTTTTGGATGTTCTAAGTTTTTGTATTTGAAATCCGTGTAGACTACATCTCGGATTTTCTATTGAGGTCTGGGGGTGGGGGAGGGGAATTTACAGCCGGATTTTTGTGAATAATAAATACCAAACCCGCTTAAAAATCCGACAGTAAATCACTGTCCTGTAGCCGATAAGTCTGCAGCAGAAACCCATCTAATTAGAACCATTAGGGCTAGTAGTCACTATTTCCAGGGAGAGACCTGGATAGTGGTTTATATAGATCATAAGAAATTTACAGCTCCTTGAAATGTTTGTATGACACATACGGCCCAGGTGGTGAATCACAAATACAAGTGACTACTCCAACCAATAAGCGGCTTTTGTCTGCATGAGCCAACCACCTGGAGCCATCATCATTTGTATATATTTTAGAGTGGTGTGGATTCCAGGGCGCTGTACATTCAGGGGGTTACATACATAACATAGGGAAACAAAAAAATAATTAAATAAAAAATAAAAAAAAAGTACAATGGTGACAATCTGTGACTAACAACTGGTACAGAGGGAAAGAGAACCCTGCCCGCAAAGGCTTACAATCTACAAGGAAGGGGGAAAGAGACAGAAGGTGAGGGGCAGACATGTTTATGGGGGGGGGGGGTGTAGTGACAGTGGGGTTATTGTAGCTTATAGGCCATCCTGAAGAGATGGGTTTTCAGGTTGCATTTGAAAACGGAGGTTTCAAAAGTGGAGGAGAGTGATGTGTTGGGGCAGGGAGTTCCAGAGTATGGGTGAAGCACCAGAGAAATCTTGGAGATTGTTGTGGTGTGAGGAGCTGACAAGAGGAGAGCAGAGAAGACTGCCTTATTCTCCAGATATCTCCCCTCACACAATTTCCGCTCCTCACAGGACAGAGATGTATGGACGGGAGAGGTTATGGAGAGCCTTGTAGGCCATAGTTAGTAACTTGAAATTAATTTGCTGGGCAATGGGTAGAAAGTTTAGGGATCGGCAGAGGAGTAGTGAAGAGAGAGGTGGATGAGACAGGCAGCAGAGTTGAGGATTTGAAGGGGAGCAATAGTGCTAGATGGGAGGGCAAAGAAGTAGGTTGCAGTAGTCTAGGCAGGAGAGGACAAGGGCATGGACCAGCATTTTTGTAGTATCAGGGTTAAGGAATAAGCAGATGTGAAATATTTTTCAGGTAGAGGTGGCAGGCAGAGGTAAGGGTTTGGATATGTGGTTTGAAGGACAAAGTGGAGTCAAGGGTTATCTCAATGCAGCAGACTTGCAGAACTGGTGAGTCTGGGGCCGTTGACCGTGACAGATCAGGTGGAGGAATGCAGTGGGACGGTGGAAAGATGATGAATTCAATTTTCTCTACATTAAGTTTTAGGAGACATGAAGAGAAGGAGGAGGATATGGATGATTAACAGTCTGGCATCCGGGAAAGTAGAGAGTTAACACCTGGGTCGGAGATGTAAAGTTGGGTGTCATCAGAATACAGGTGGTATTGAAAGCCATGTGATGCTATGAGTTGACCCAGACCAAGAGTGTAGATAGAGAAGAGTTGTGGGCCCAGGACTGAACCCTGGAGGGCACCAACAGAGAACAGGCAGGATGAGGTGATGGTGCGGGAGTGAGACACTGAATGTCCAATCAGTGAGGTATGAGGAGATACAGGAAGGGGCCAAGTCTGTGATGCCGAGGAATGAGAGGATGGCTGACAGTGTCAAAGGCTATAACTTTGTAATATATGTCCATAAACTGTGTCCTACCTATTCCTAAATATCCCATCTTGTATGGTCTGCATCAGACCTGTTCAATCTCTCCTGATAAGTTGCCAGTGCTGGTCGCTATAGCTACAGATCTCTTGTTCTCATTAGTAGCCAGTAAACACACCCCTGAATTCAAAAATGAAACCAAGAACACAGGATTGAGGTAAGATGAATCAATGTAGTAAGACAACCCCTTTAACACATTTAAAAGTCTCTCTAATTTTTAGGACTTATTGGTAACCTATCCTTCGGATAAGTGAATGTCTGGATCATATGACCTGTGAATGAATAACTTTGCTAGGCCACAACATTAAGTAACCTAACCGACATTAGATGTATGGGGGGACCCAAAGATAAAACCCTCCTAAACAGGGAAACAAAGATAAATAGATAGTCAGATATGTGCCCAGACATTTTAGACCACTTCAGCCATTACTATGGATGCAGTGGTCTGAAAGGTCTTGGCTCTGATTTTCCCCCTGTACCTCTCGCAGTTTACATTACGCCTACCCCAACTAAGGAAATACAATCCTGGAATGCATATAAACACTGCAAACAGAGCACTAAAGTGAATGAATGCTACAGCTGGGCTACACTCCATTGGAACAAATTGAGATATTTTCCACTACTTTATAGCTTGCTCTAACTACACTGATTTCTTTCTACAGATTATCATGTAGATCAGTAAGGTAAAAACAAAAGCGTATTCTTCCACAAATGATTTTTCCATCTAGGTTATAAAATAAGTGCAATGAACAAGACAGTAAAATGAGCAAAGGAGACTGAATCTGCTGGGGATATTCAAAGGAAGGAAGCAAGAACAGGATATATTTAATATGATTACAGAATCAGAAAAGCATTGAGATTAAATTAAGGGACTGCGTGGGGTAATGAAAAATTGGCCATGGACCGAGCAATAATTTTAATAATGGAACATTTATCTGCACACTGCATAAGTATACAGAAAGTCAGAACAATGGGCTTGTTAAAATAGCTTTACAGCCATTGCAAATTATTAAAAAATATACTATTACATTTTCTGCTTGTTGGTACCCCCCACCCGCTGATCAGTCCCCTAAAAGTGAGAAGGCGACATCTGGAAATGAACACTTTATGCAAAATAATGCTAAAAGCATAAAGCGTAAAGAAATGTTCCTGACCAGAGAGATGCATGGTTGCATCTGCACTTCATTATAACTCACTGGGGTTTAACTTACTGGACAAGATTTCAGATCACTCATTTTCAATTTTGGGATTCCTTTGTGCAGGGTTTTCTATAGCTCATGAAACAATGAGAAATCCTGCCTGGTAGAAATCTTGCAGAGAGCACCAGTGTTAATTTACAGATCATTTCCATCTTTCGCCAAACAATGCAAGGCATTTATATATTTGGGCCAATAGAGTGGGACTTGACACCCAACTGTAGAGGACACTGGAGCCTGCACTCAACAGCCCTGAAGAATGATTATGTACTACCAACTCACTACTACACAGTCAGTGTCCAAATCAAAAGCATTGGAATGTATAGTGTGATGTGGGTGGTATCGATTGGAGGGCAGGAAGGAGGAAGCTGTCTCCAAACTCACTCCACTGTGCCCAGAACTCAGCGTAGTGGATGGAGATATATATTTATTTTCGAGAGAGAGAGAGAGAGAGAGAGAGTCGTTCTAGGGCAAGAAATTTACATTAAGTGGTCGCATTTTCTATTGTTACTGTGCTGATCTACTACTATATAGATATTTTTTTTTTTTTTCCAATTAGGACCAAATGCAGATATATACTCTATTCCGGTACACAAACCGAGATTAAAAACGTTCGCTTTTTATTGTGTGGTGGTAAAGAGGAGAGCAGCCACCTTGACCAAACTGCTCTTTACAGTATTTAGATCCATGCTTTGCAACAGCCACATGGACTATAGGAAACAATCTAAGAAGGACTTCTATATGAGAGGAATGCTCTATGATGTGGGAAGAAGTCCCTTCGCCACAGTTCACCTCTCCCTTTATTACCTATGCGGTCACCTAGGGCCACAGGTATGAAAACTGGCTAGGTCTAAAATTCACTTTGTTGGCCATAGCAAGAAGAGCACCCCTCATTTTTCCAGAGCACCATATGAAATGAAATGGGCGCTCTGATTGGTTGCTATTGGCAACAAAGCACATTTTAGACCTAGACAGTTTTCATACATGTGGCCCCTAGTTTGAGTGACAGATTCGGCTTCATAAATTTCATTTTTCAGCAGTCTTTGTATGATCACACAGGTGACTCCAATATTGGAAAAAACACAGTGTAAGCTTATAAAGGGTTAGCAGCCAAAGTGAAAAAAGACAGAATTTTGTTTTATTTCTAGTGGGAAAAAAAAAGTTAAAAAAAAAAACTAAAAATAGAAATTCTAAAAAAGTTCCTTTTAAACACAGTAGGATTAAACCAAATCATTAATTTTTTATGACATGCTCTTTAACACAGCTTTCTACTGCAGCCAGAACAGTAGGGGGAGGCCCCTGCTGCATGCAGTGCTCCTAGTCATACAAAAGGACTAAGGGAAAGTGCGGAGGTGTCTACTTTTATGTATCTTCTAGCTTTGATCGGATTAAGAGTAAATAGCATCAAAAGGGGAGGATAAGTTAATAATTGCTGGAATTACACTGATCTGTTGCTTCGGGTTCCTTTAAACCTACATCTACAGATAGGACTTGCATACAGCTTTGGTCAAACTAGAATTTATTACATAAGTGATAATTTCAGTGGAGAAGATGTTCAGGTCTGGTCATTTTTGCTCATTGCTAGAGTGAAGATTTCCATATACCTTAGACAGGGGCCAAAAGCTATTGCTCCCAACACCCTTTTCCATACAGATGCACATTTGGCTAACTTTGTTGGAGCATTAACCAGGCTTTTCTCTCCATAAAAACACACAACTTCAGGGAAGAGTTGGGAGCCACCTCAACCCATTAGATGGTTGGCTAGTGCTTGGTTTACTCGTCTCCAGCTTAGTCTTACCAATTACCTTGGAATTCTACAGGTCAGAACACTAAAGATTATAAAAACAAAAAGGTTATAACAAATGCTTAAATGAAACTTGCAAACGTGTAGCTTTTATCTAATAGACCTTTACCTTTTTCCTTTTAAAGGGGTTTTGCCAAGAAGTGAGTTGCTTATCTGCTCAGGAGAAAAGATAAACAAAACATGCATGAATGGGCTGCAGGGGAGAAAAGGGATTGGGGGCTGAGCAGCCAGGAAGCAGAGTGTCTGCAATGTTCACTCAAATAATTACAAGTGGATTCTCTATACAAAAGATACAGGATCTCTCTCTACAGTTCCTTACAAGCTCCTTCATGTTCCCCGTCATCAGATAAGAGCAAACCACCAGATCAGCTCTGGTCAGTGTCCTGGTCCATAGTGTCTAATGTAAACAGTCAGTAATGCTGTAGCTCTCAGAGGGTTCACTTTTTAATGACATTTAGAAAAAAAGTGATTAAATACCCATTTTGGAGGATCCCACATCATCACATTGTGGCAAAACCCCTTTGAAATTGGAAAGAGGCTCTAAAATCCTGGGCCAAATCATTTGTGAGAAAACCTGAGCAGGATATACTAATGGAATAACGTTTCCTGCTTCTACACAAGGATAAAGGGAAAAAAATGAAGTCCCATGGAAAGCATGTAGATGCAATCAGCTGTCTGGATTTGTTCTTCTCATCACAGTCACACAGAAGACTCCGAATGTCGCCCTGTAGAGCCAGCGACTTCATCCTCATGTTAAACTGTGCAGCAGATGGAAACTGGAAATGTGGTTTCTATTTTGTGTGCTGCTCAAGTACTCCTGCTTATAAATTAACCCCATTGTTCTGTGGCCGAAGAAGCCCACAATATAAATTCTTATAACTAGTCTATTTTAGGAATAAAGGGCACCAGAATCCCAGCAGTGAACTCATTGGAGACAAACCAGAAGCATGTCTGTGGATGGACAAATCAATTGACTTAAAAAGGGGATTCCCATCTCGTAAAAGGTGACATTTTATGATTGCTGGGGGTTGTAGGGCTGGGACACTCAATCATCCAGCAAATGATCCTTCAGTCTCTCCCTGCATAGCCTTTCCCCGGATGTGCTGTCCAACTGCAGCATGAAAGAGGGGTCAAACAGCCGTGGATGAAGTAACCCCAGGTATTTAGGGAGTGGGGCAATTGTCTGTGGTCGTATTAAGCTGAGGTATTAATGGAAGAGCCCCTAGAGCCCTATGCACACAGTCCTTTGCATTACAAATTTGGGAACATTTTACTTGCCAGAAATGCTTCAACTTTGACAGTTCTATGGAGTACACAGTCAAATCACATTATTATGACTACTATGTAGTTTCGACGGCGGCAGTGTGAAGATAAAGAAAGACGTGTTGTGAGCAGACATGCTACAATGGAGCAGTTCGCTGCCAAAATTAACCAGGGGGCTGCCAAACCTGTGTCTAAAACCGTTTAGTGAAGTCTGCTTCATATGGTGCTCCGAAGCAGATGGATGGTCACTGCAACTCAGCTAATGAAGTTACATTGGCAGAAAAGGCTTCAATTTTCACAGCAGTATTGGAGTTGGACTTCTGCCAATTGGGAAAGGGTTGCCTTCTCCAGTGAGTTATGGGTTTTGTTTCATTCAGCGGATGGACATTGGTGTGTCAGGAGAGAAACAGAATACAAGCTGGTGGCAGCCAGGGCTTTGGAGTCCGTGCCTATTTTGCAGGAGTCGGAGTCGTCATAAAATGGACCGACTCAGACTCCCAAAATATATAATTAGTTGGTCCAGTTAGTTCGATGCAGTGCAAAGAGCAAGAGGAATTGGGTCTTGCCCTTGCTACTGCTCCCATATCTTCAGCCTCATCACAGGAGTGTAATTGATGACATGGAGCAGGCAAAGCGCTGCCCCAGGGGAAAAGATTCCGCTCAATGGCAAAATTTTTCACCTGCTTTCAAAGTAGAAGAGTTCAACCATTCATCAAAACTGTTTGGGTATAAAGGCATTGCCTCAGCCAGTCATAGTTAGAGATGTTGCCCCTGTGGTAACTGCTTTGCACCCAACCCAAGTTAGTGTAGAGAGGCCGTTCTCTAGCCTGGAAATAATGAGATCAGATGTGAGGTCATGAATGCAGGATCTGATGGAGGCGATACAATTTCTCAGAACAAATTCAGAGACTCCACAAACGTTCCTGTAGTGTTTTGCATATTTACAATATTTGTGTTCTAAAGTCATATTCAATAAATATATATTTACACTGACAAGCAAAATGGTAAAAATGTTTTGAACTTGTGACTTTCAGGCTCCATATCCCACCATCCACTACATGAGGATACTATAATTTTATATACAGTCATCTTACCGATCTTAAACATAAATTTGACTTGCAAATATTTAGCATCTGCTTAGTTCTGCAGATTCTTTCCTGTAACTGCATTGTTACTGTTTTGCTCCTAAAAATCAAAAATGTTAAGTTGTATTATTTTGTTAGTATTTGGTAAACCCACCTTCGGTTTTCAATACTGCCTGAATCCTTCTGGGCTCTGATCAGATTCAAGCATATCTTGACCAAAATCTGATCCTTGGTCTCTTCTACACATTCCTAATGTTGGTGCAGACTGGACTTGGATACAAATACAGCTTTTTTTTTTCAATTCCACCCAGATATGTTCAAAAGATCAAAACATTGTTACCCTTTTGCTTCTCAGTGTCTGTTCTACCTAAATAGCTTGATTATTGTATCATAAGGTGATAAACAGCCTGATGTTACCATTTTACTACAGTAAAATTATCACTTAAACATGCGCCGTGTATGAGACAGTCAGGAGTCAGAGGTTTGGGAAATTGAGGAGTCGGCGCTTTGGCTTGCCGACTCCACAGCCCTGGTGGCAGCGTTCTGGTCCTGTGAATGTTTGTGGCATTTTCTGGCTCCTCTCAACCTACTTGAGTAGGTACTTTTCCTTGCAGATCCTATACACCCATAAATGCCAATTGTCTTCCCTTATGCAGATTGGATCTTCTAAGCAAGTCAATGAGGCATGTTACACAGCGAAAAATGTCCGACATTGGTTGAATGAGCATGACCAAGACTGTCATTTTCCTTTTGTAGATCCTACCGCCTCCTCCGCTCCAGCAACTATGCTATGCATTGCAGTCAGCATGGCTACAGCTACCTGTGACAATCTACCAGGACTTAAAGGAGTTGTCTCCCTTCAGAGTTTCAGAGAATGCATGAATGAAATACTCCTGGTTCAGACTGACTCATTTGCATAATCTCCATGCTTGTACAGCTCTGTGCTCTGTTGTGCTTTCAGTTGCTAATTAGATCAGATTAGCTTCTCAAACTACTAACAGGACTTCTTATCTGATCCCCAAAACAAAAGCCCTAATTACAGTTCTGTTTATTTTACATAAATCAAGCTTTTTACTGCTGAGCAGCACAGGACACTGAGGTGACCTGTGTGATGACATCACTCACTGTTATCTCATTGAACAAACAGCAGGGGGAGAATTGTTTACAGGTTGGTTACTGAGGGAACTGAAATAGCCAGGGAGGTCATAAATTCACTTGTATCTCCTTAGGGAAAACAGAGGAACAAAGCAATATATTTGGAAAATGTCTTTATTTTGTGTTCCCTACAATTTGAAAGCTATTCTTTGTAGTGAGACAACCCCTTTAAGAGTCACTCCTAGTCCGTCTAGCTGCTGTCCACACAGGTTACTCTGGACATTGGATGGTGGTCAGATCATTTTGCGTCAACCGTGCATATACACAAGTTCAACATGAAGGGCACTTCTCACAGGAAAGCACAAACTTTGTTTCAAACAGGTCGTTTGTCATGGTCGATGGTTCTGATGCAGTAGTAAACCCTGCACAGTCTCTAACTCCAGGCACTCAATGTTGCATTCTTGCACCAGAAATCCTGTGGCCTGATAGCTTGCTCTCAGTATTTTCATACTATGGTTAAGTCTCCTTTGCTCGCTCACATCTTTGTGGATAGTCACACTTCTACAGCTGCTCTTTCAAAAGGCCACCTGTCTTAATTAAAACAGCCCAATCTACAGTCTCACAGGTCTGTCTCCTTCACAGACACAGCTTATTCTCAGTCTCTTGCTGCCCAGCACCTCCTCTTCTGCAGTGTCTCACACTTCAGTGCCTATAGCAGATAGGCACATGCTCGGTCACTTCTATAGCTCGACGCACAACAAAACCTGCCAGGACACCTGCATGGTTTTTTTTTTGCAAGTATGGAGTCTTGCCCAAAATCTAGTTACACAACCACATTTCAATCAAATCACTTCCAACTAAAGTGCCCCCCCCCCATTAGAGCACTACCAGACTACTTAAAGAGAACCTGTCACATAGATTATGCCCCCTTGCTGAGGGCAGAACAAGCTAGTGTCAGACCTGCTGTTTCCAGTGCTGTGTCCCTTATTCTGTAAGATGCTGGAGTTTGTGTATTTAATGCTCAAATCTGCAGTTTTCAGCCAGAAGTCATTCGAAGAGTCAGTTTTCTTTCAAACCCTGCCCACCTGAGGCTAGTCCCGCCCACCTCAACTGATAAACCTATTACTTTGAATAGGTAGAAACATGTGAATAACTGTCAGTGGGTGGGGCTAGACTTTGGTGGGCGTGGCTAACACCTGCTCATGAATAAGATTTGAGGGGTAAATACTCTGAAACTGCTGCATCTTACAGAATAAGGGGCACAGCGCTGGGAACAGCAGGTCTGCCACTAGCTTGTGCTGCCCTCAGCAAGGGGGGCACAACCTATGCGACCGGTTTCCTTTAATATAGCAACAGGGAATTCAATCTGTGCCAAGTTGCCAAACTTTACTTATGAACTATTGTGCACATTTTTACACCAGTATTGCAATATTATATATCAAAGTTGATGGAATAGGTTTTGCAGAAGTTTTTGACAAGGTAATTCCATTTCAATAAGAAATTACCAATTTTAGCACCAGTTTGGGGCAGATCTCATCATAAATAGTGAAGTAGGCAGTGTTGTTGGCCTTTCCCTGCACAGTGGCTCACCTGCCTATGCAGGGATCTGCAGCAGGCTCCATTCTGCTGAATGGAGCTGTGCCTGCAGGAAGTGTTAAAAAGGTGTTTAATGTCAAAGTCTCATAGGTGCAAGTCCCACCTCTAGAACCCACAACTATCTTTCGGGGGTCTGTTTCTGATATAGAGAGCCGGCAATGCTCCATTCTGCCCTACGGGAGTTCAGAGCAGAGATTAACACACCGTTCGGCTGTATTCGGAACGCACATGAAACATAATGGAGAGCTGTGCATAAGAGCGGCCGGCTCCCCAGTCCGCTCTAACTTTCAGGGATCTGTTCTAGAGATTGGTACGGATCCCAGACTTATTGCATATCCTAGCGATTTGCCCCCAAAGTCTATGGTGGTGGTAAAACCCCTTTACAACACAAATGAGGAACTGTGGGGGTGCGCCTTGGAAGATACCGTGGTGCCCTTTTTGGAGTCAGAGAACAATGGAAATATAAAACTTTATGTCCTGTAACAGACGGCTATAGAATTGTGCATAAAATAGAACTATTGAAACCGAGGAGAGTCCTTCTTGAATCCATGCTCAACATGCAATGACCCAGACACGGGTCCAGCCAACTGTCATAATTCTCATACTTTGCTTTTATACCCCTGTAGTAATTAATGGTCTAGTAGGGCCTCGCTACAGTACCACATGTTTCGTATGGCTTTTTATATGTGTAAAATGTGCAGCTTCTTAGGGCTCCAGGTGAGGACGCCTGTTTTTTTTTTTCTCTTTTCGGGTACATTGTGTGTAAAATACAGCACCCAAAGAAGCTCCTGTCCTCAATGAAGAAAGTGATTTCAGGCAGCTCTGACTGCTTTATGTAAGGGCTTGCAAAACGAAGATTAAAGAAAGTTCTGCAGATAACCAACAAAGAGAAAGCATTGTGGACAGTCATTTTGGGGCCTCAGAACCAATTGCCAGTTTTCTGTAGCGATATGATTTTATGCAATGGTTGTCCCGAAACCAAATTAATTTTGTATGTTTGACCACTGTACATTAATAAACGTTTAGTTCCCTCTCAGATTACTGCAAGAAGGGCACCATAATATAGTCAAGAAGCTCCCAGACAACTCCTCACTTGTGCTTTAACCTTGCAAACACAGCTTTATTCAGCTGAATGGGGCCGGCTTCAAAGCCCTGCAGTCAAGCAGCCAGGAGAGCCACTGAAGGGAAGAAACCACCGAGGACCACAGGGCTGACTATGCATCCTTTATACTCCAGATCAGTTTGTGTCCAACCTCATAATGATGGCATGTCCTAGTCATACGCCACCACTTTGCGAAATAGGAACATCCCTTTAACCACTTACAGCTGCAGCAGTTTTGAGTAGATGCTATCCACAGCACACCTTTGTTTAGGCTGTACATTGCATCTGAAGTATCTGGGATTATTTTCCTTCCACTGAGCACCCCACCTCACCATTTGGAGTGCAGCACCAGACTACGGTATTTAAAGGAGTTTTCTCACCATAGACATGCCCCTGGGTTTGAAGCTGTAACAGAAACCGCTCAGATCTCTCCTACCAGTAAGCGAGTCTTCCCTCACTGAAAACATCACACCCCCTCCCTGTTCCCTCCATCATCATTCTGTGTAAGCAGTCGAAGGGAGAGTAGGTCACAGCTCTGTAGACCTCCTGCAATGGTTATCGTGTCTGCAGAGCTGACAGCTCCCTCCTAGGCTGCACAAACTCCCTGTAACCAGAACACCTGCATTGCTGTAAAAAAGTTACTCATACAGCCTGAAATTATGAAACAAAACGTGAGAAATGCACTCTGCTCCCCTCTTAGGCTGGAGGTAGAGTGGGAGCAAAGTGTATATAAGGCTGTGTTTTATGGGTAGGAGAGTTTATTTAGTAGCTAGAGAAACTGAGTAATTGCCGAGATCCTTCACATATAGCCATCACTGGGAGAGGAGCATAGAGAGCTCAGGCAGCCTTTACACAGCTCAGGGGGGCAGTGAAATACAATGAGAACATAAACAGCCAGCACAGTAAGCCAATTTGTTTCATTTTCACACAGTTCAGAGTGACAACCGTGCAGGACAGCCAATCACAGTTAAGGGAGCGTGTGCCACACAGTGGCAGGTCCCGACCAGGCTGAATTAAATATCAGGCAGCCAATCACATCACAGGGGGCGTAGCCCAGTCTCAGGCTGCTGATTTAACTCTAGACACACAGATTAGCTTATAGCTGCTATCCTAAATGATTTATTTAATGCAAACCAAATTGCAGAAGTGCTCATTTTTACTGTCCCCATCATTACAGATACGATCTTTTCAGTGATAAAACCCCTTTAATCTGTCCAACTTAAAAAAAAAAAAAAAAAAAAATGGTGTTCTGAAATGACCATTTATGTGCAAATAAATTTTTAAATGGTTTTACATAACAATGCCATCCATAAGTAATTTTTCTTGTGACATGTTGTGGTTTGCATTACTAATAAATTTGTCCATACAGTCCATGTGGAAATTTTTAAAAAAATTTGTAAAACTTTGCCAAACGTGTAATCCTTTGCAGACATTTAAATTTTTCTCTTTTTACTACATTAGGGTGCTTGTTAGTAATTTTTCACAAAGAAATTTTTTTTTTTTTGAAAAGTGCAAAAACACGTCCAGGTCTGACGTGGCTTTGAGAGCCCCCCCATAAATGACTCCATCAAATAAAACTGACCCCCTTAAAGTACTTAGAACAACATTTAGGAAGTTGAACCCTTTGGGTATGTTCACATGACGTACCTGCATGGCATTGCACTGCAGTCGGTATCGTTTCTGTTACACAGAAAGCTACCAACCTGTTTCAACCTTACAAAAATACATAATGTTCTTTAAAAACCAAAATGGGCTCCCTCAGATGTTCATAGCAGTGAGAAGCAAAGAGTACTATTGCTTGTCTTGGGGAGGAATAAAAAAATGGATTGTATCCTTTTAAGAATCACTTGGGTAAATCTGGGCATCGAGTGAACATGGCTCCAGAGAGCACCAAAATCCTCTTCATCATTAAAAGGGGGAGTGGCTTTAAAAAGGCGGGCCCCGAGCAGCACTACTGGATACAGCGGCCTGTAAAGACATACTGATCAGCAAGACCCAACTCAACTCTGAGGACGGAATATTTAGGAAGTGCAAAACCCCTTTAACTCACATTAGCCCATCTTGGAGATCTTAGTTTATGGCTTTCTGGTCTATGATAATGCTATAAAAAAAACTTGATCAGAGCTCATGCTAAACCTGGCAAAAATCCCGCATCCTTTTAGCATGTGCTCGACATAACAATCTTGCTATGCCGATTTTCGATCTTTATGGATCTAGGTTCTTATTCTTTGCAGAAATACTCCGTGGCTTTTGTCACTTATGCAAAATGAATCAATACGGGCCAAGGTTATCAACCTGGTATTGGTAAATAGGTTTACCAATTTAGCCTATTAAAAAAAATGAAAACAAAAAAAAAAAAAATCCTAGATTTAACAAATACAAGCTCTCTGTTATGTCTTACCTGAGCAAACTCTCCAGCCACACGGACATAACCGGCCACCTCTGTATCTGTTGAGCGAATCTTCCAGATTGATCTCTCAGCCTTCTTATACTCTTCTAGCCGAGACCAAGGTACAGTTTGCAGGAATCGTTCAGTAAGAGGAGCAGCCACTATAACTCAAGTGACCCTGTACATGGGACCGGGGGCCCAAAGGAAAAAATGCAACGGTGTTAAAAAATAATTTATTAAATACGCGAATTTTTTGTCAGCACATGATATGCATCAACAGTGTAGGTTGATGGGATAACATTGATAGGCATCCTCCTTGCTTACACCGAGCAGTATCCAGATAGTGAAGCCTCCCTTCTAAAATCTTTTGCAACATCTTTGATAAAAGGTTGTATCTTGACTAACCTGGTTTAAGAAAGTGTTGCTTTGAGAAATGTATATAGCTTCAATTAAAGGAACACTTAAAACCCAATTTCGTGGGGTTTTATTAATCTGAAGGTTTTTTTTATGTAAAATATTTTAGTGAGGAAAAATATAAAGAGGACCTGTAAAAAGTAGAGAAAATGTCAAAAGTGAAACCGAAATTACTTACCAGCCCAAATAAGTGTTGACATTTTAAAACTGCACCACTATAGACCCTTCCCCCACAGCAGGGATTGCGGCCCGGTTTTTCAGATGTTTGGGGTTTTTGAGACTGTCTAAAAAAACCGGCCGCAACCTAAACCGGGCCGCTATGGAAAACCCATGCAGCACTCCCCACTGCACGGGTTTTCCGCCCGCCGGTTTTTAGCCGCCCGAAAAACATTGAACCTGTTCATTGTTCCATCTGGTTTCGGACGGAATATGATCAGTGGGAAGGGGGAGGGCTCTACGGAAAACCCGTCCCCACCACGGTTTTGGGGGGGCGGACTAAAACAACAATTACCGGTGGGAAAAAAAACCCCGGGTATTTGTCCTTTGCTGTGGGGAGGGGGCCCTTACAGGAAAATTTTGTAATTCCCCAAAGCAGGACTGTCACTGCCTTTTAAAAGAGTTGGTCAGGTACTGCTTTCGTGTCAAAATCCTGCTTCCAGTCATGTAAACATGTAGAGTAGGCTATATAAAAGAATTGTATACTGTCCTGCTAAATCTGAAAGATCTTACAGGTCAACTCTCCTGTCTATGTCAGCTCTCCCCTTACACATCTCACAGCATTAAGAGTTAGAAGGAAGGGTAAGGGTGTTGTAAAGGGCAGATTAGTGTTACAGGGTAAAGCATTCATGTTTTTAGGCATAGCAAGTCACAAATGGTAAAGGTAGGGAGGAAAGCACAGGGAGAGGAGGAGCGAACCTCATAGGCTGTGTATCAGTGTAAAGAGAGAGCAGCTCCTATGGCAAACTCCACAGAGCAAGGGAAGCAAACTTTTCAGGATCAGTGCCTGTCAGCATATAGGGTAAAAGCTTTCATGGGCTGTAGAAGGGGGGGGGAGGGGAACACACCACCAGGGATGAAACTACTCAGACGTGAGAACTAGAGACGGCAGCAGCATCCTGGGCACATAGGCCTCACATCCAGAATTACACTGGGGGGGGTTAGGAGCCCCACAGGGGTTGAAAAATAGATCGGGGTTCTCAAAATTCACTAAAAAAAAAAATGTTTTTGCCCTAAACTGTCAACATTTCTATCAAAGAAAAAATTCCACAAAAAAAAGTTGTCCATATTTTTAAAACCCTTTAAAAGGGCAGTAAAAAATTTACATCTGTCACCTAGTTACAAATGGAGGCTTATGGGCATGCTGGCACTAGTCATTCCACAGCTACTATTTCCTGTGGAATATGGAGTTACAAGTCCTAGCATGCCACAGCAGCACATGAGGTAAATCTTAACTGGGGCACAGACTGCAAAACAGTGCAGGGAAGGGTTTTTACATCTATCGAAAACTAAAGAAAAACGTTTTGTGCTGGAGTTACATTTAATAAATATACATTTTCTGAGTTACATACAAATTCAACTTAAAGGGGTTGTCTCCCTACATAGTTTGAGATTATAAATGAAATAATGTAACATTACTTCCTGGTCAACTCCTCCATACAAGCACAGTCCCGTCACTCTGTATTCAGCTCTGTGTTTTTCGTTGCAATTTTTTAAAACTCTTGAAACTGCTAGCAGGAGGTTTTATCTGATCAAAAAACAAAAGCCTGTGATTAGTCCGTTTATTTAGAAAAAAACAAGCTTTTTACTCCAGCCAGCAAGAGCTCCGGGGACCTGTGTGATGACGTCACCCCCTGCATCACATAGAAAAACAGCAGGGGGAAAAGCTTTAAAAGGTCGGTTTTGGGGAAATGAAAAAGCCCGGGGGGGGATATTACTACAGCTCTTTAAAAAAAATAAGATTGACAATGCAATATATTTGGGAAATATCTTCATTTATGTACTTACATTTTGAAAGTTATTCTTTGCAGCATTTCATAGCTTGGAAAGAAGTCAAGACACCGGGTAAAGTGTCAGAGTGGTCCCTGAACACTCAGGCTGAATGACACACACAATAAGGGGCAGAGACTGGCCAGATGGCAGTGGCCTGGCTTCAGAAGCAGAATTGTTTCCTTTGAAGGGCCTTTACGGAACCACTATAAATACAGGGTGGGGCACCAACGGGGGAACCCATTCTGCAAGAGAAAAAATGTTGCCCAATCGCGCTTATTTTCACAATTTTTGTGGAAAAATTTTTGGCAAACTTTGAGTCCCAAGCGCTGTGAAATGGGCATAAAACATCTCATGTGGGAGCCCCTTTAAGATTGTGGGGGGCCACAATTAATGTCCTCGACTCCCTTAATACCCGGGAGATAAAAAACCGAAGTTTCAGTGACCCTTTGATACTTGTATCATTTTTACAATCTTCCTCACACGCAAAGGTAACGCCTCCCAAACATTTTCAACACACGCAGATGGGTAAACTTAGAAATGAGCAGAATGTTAAATTTCTTTCCCTATCCATGGGAGTAATAAGATGTTTTTTCAGGGTTGCTGATTTGGGAGAATTAGGTTTCATACTTCTACTAATAATTCCATTTTTGAAAAGACAAGGGAGAGGGGACTGCTCGTAAGATACGACTGGCCTATTGTTGTCCCATAGATTGTATAAATTTCGTATAAGTTTTTCCCTTTGCTGTAGGTGCTGCAGAGTCCCAGCAATTTTAGAGGCTTTTCCCGAATTACACTTCCCCCTCCAGTCCATTGTGCGGCTCTCATATGGATGAAGCCCCTCTTTGGGGCCCTAGTCTATTAGCCAGAACAAAAAGTCTCTCTAAAATAAGAGGAAAAGGGGGTGAGGAAGTAAGCAATATAGTTCAAAACTATGCAAATGAATGGAAAAGGTGTTCTGTTGGAGTCCGAACAAAAATTTAAGTAATTTAGAGACAACCCAGGGAAAAATTCTTATGTTTAAAGCAAACATTTAGGGCCTCCCTTATCTTTTACAGATCTCATTCCACATCTGTTAGCCAGACCTGTAGGAAAAAGACTTGTGTGGGACAATGAGTATATAGTCTAAGGAATATACTTACCATCAATCCATAGGTTTAGAAATGTAATATATAAAACAAAATGTGCTGAAAAAAAAAAAAATCCCTCTTGGCTTATACTCGAGTCCCCTGTCGGATGCAATGGATGTGCGCCGGGAGGGACATTCAGCTTTGCGACTCCTCAGGAGCCATATAGCTAACCCCGAGTACGCCCACAGCGTCCCGGGCGTGACGGGATCTCTCCCCCTGTATGAGATTCCTCCGGAAAACCATAGGGTTAGTACCACTGCAGAGCAGGGAAGCGGCACTCCCTGCTCCCCAGTGGGTCCCCGGGGACTCGCAGTGCCGAGTTTCCCCGGACGGGAGCGTGCATCACCCGCTGTGCCAAAGAAGAGCGGAAACGCTCGGGGTCGTGCAGCGGGGCAAGTACCGTTTTTTTTTTTTTTTAACTGCCTTGGGGGCTTGCCTGTCATTTCCCGCCATGGGGGCATAAAACCTGCCTATAATTGCCAGTGGGACATATACCCGCCTTAAAAAAATACCTATGGGGGGCATTAAAAACCGCCCAAACGCCTATGGAAAAATTTCCGCCTCACATACCTTTTGGGGAATTAAATGCCTATGTAAATTTTTTTTGGGATCCATTTTATTTTTTTGAAATTTTCCCCCTACCCCCTGCATTTTCCACCCAGGCTTTTACTCGAGTCAAACGTTTTCCCAGTTTTTGTGGCAAAAGTAATGCCTCGACTTATATTGGGTGGTTTTACTCGAGTTTTTATGGGATTTTTTTGGGGAAATCGCTTGAAGTTTTTTGGGTTCTAAATGAATTCCCAAAGTTCTAAGCATTTGCTTGTTGCCGCTTTATGGAACTTACGCACAAAGTAATAGTCCCGGCGCCGCCACTATCCGCCGCCCAAACGTTAGGGTCCCAAGCCCCTTACCAGTCGCTAAACTATCGGGTTAGGACCTTTGCCCATGGCAGTGGGGGGCGGGAAAAGTATGTGCTCCGCCAACGCACAAACAGTTAAATTTTCTTTTGGCGGGGCAGGGTCCGCAAGTACTTGGCCGCAGGGGAGGATGCGGGTCTGTGCCGCCCAGCCAGTGAGCGTCTCACGCGCAGCGCGGCCGGGTACGTCACCCTGCTGAAGACCGGGGAGCAGCGACAGCGGCAGGGAGCGAGGTAGGTGAGTCCCCTGTCAGGTTATTACTTTTAATTGTAAAATAATTTTTTTAATAATATATATATATTAATATAATTTATTATATAATATTAAATATATATATTAATATTAAATATAATAAATTTATATTTTTATATATAGTTTATAGGCCCCCAGATGAATACACACCTGTGGGGGACCCTAGCCCCCCCCATCCCTGCGGGGGGACCCGTAGCCTGCCCCCTACCTGCGGGGGGCCCCCGTAGCCCCCCCCCATCCCGCTGGGGCCCCGTAGCCTGCCCCCATACCTGCTGGGGGCCCCTTAGCTGCCCCCAAAATGTGGGGGCCCCCCGTACCTCCCCCATCCCTGCTGGGGGCCCCCGGCCTGCCCCATCCCGCTGGGGACCTTTTAGCCCCCCCATACCTTTGGGGGGGAACCCGTCCCTGCCCCCATACCTGTGGGGGGACCCAATATTGCCCCCAACCTGCGGGGGGGCCCCGTAGCCTGCCCCCATCCTGCGGGGGGAAACCTAGCCTCCCCCCATCCCCTTGGGGGCCCCGTAGCCTCCCCCAAACCCTGCGGGGGGCCCCGTAGCCTCCCCCCCATACCCTGGGGGACCCGTAGCCCCCCCCATACCTGGGGGGCCCCCGTACCCTGCCCCCTTTACTGCGGGGGACCCGAGCCGCCCCATACCTGCGGGGGGCCCGTGCCTGCCCCCATACCTGCGGGGGGACCTAGCCTGCCCCCCTACCTCTGGGGGAAACCCGTAGCCTGCCCCTACCTGCTGGGGGCCCGAAAGCCTGCCCCATCCCTGCTGGGGGACCCGTAGCCTGCCCCCATACCAGCGGGGGGACCCGTAGCCTCCCCCCATACCTGCGGGGGCCCCAAAGCCGCCCCCTACCTGGGGGGGGGACCCTTTTAGCCTCCCCCCATCCCTGCTGGGGGACCCGTTACCCTTTCCCCCCTACCTGTGGGGGACCCGTACCTCCCCCCATCCCTGCTGGGGGGGACCCGTAGCCTGCCCCCATACTCTGTGGGCCCCGTAGCCTGCCCCCAACCTGCTGGGGGAACCTAGCCTGCCCCCATACCTGCTGGGGGACCCGTTCCTGCCCCCATAACCTGGGGGAAAACCGTAAGCCGCCCCCTCCTGCTGGGGGCCCCTTTTAGCCTGCCCCCATACCTGCTGGGGGTCCCGTAGCCTTCCGCCATACAAGCTGGGGGACCCGTAGCCTGCCCCCATCCTGCGGGGGGGACCGTACCCTGCCCCCATACCTGCTGGGGGCCCGTAGCCCCCCCCCATACCGCTGGGGGCCCCGACCTGCCCCCATACCTGCGGGGGGACCCCGTAGCCTGCCCCATACCTGCTGGGGGCCCCGTAGCCGCCCCCTACCTGTGGGGGGACCCGGTTCCCCCAACCTGCGGGGGGGACCCGTACCCCTGCCCCCTTTCCTGGGGGGGACCCTAGCCTGCCCCCATACCTGCGGGGGGACCCGGGCCCTGCCCCCAACCTGCTGGGGGCCCCGTAGCCTGCCCCCATACCTGCTGGGGGCCCCCGTAGCCGCCCCAAATACCTGCTGGGGGCCCCCTTTTAGCCGGGCCCCCATACCTCGGGGGGGACCCTAGCCTGCCCCCATAATGCTGGGGAAAACCCGTACCCTCCCCCATCCTGCTGGGGGGCCCCGTACCCTCCCCCCCATCCCCTTTGGGGGACCCTAGCCTCCCCCCTTCCCTGTGGGGGGGCCCGTAGCCGCCCCCATACCTGCTGGGGGACCGTACCCTGCCCCCATACCTGCGGGGGGACCCTACCCTGCCCCCCAACCTGTGGGGGCCCCGTAGCCTGCCCCCCATACCTGCTGGGGGCCCCTTTACCCTGCCCCCATACCTGCTGGGGGACCCGAGCCTGCCCCCATACCTGCTGGGGGACCCGTAGCCTGCCCCCATACCTGCTGGGGGACCCGTAGCCTGCCCCCAGACCTGCTGGGGGACCCGTAGCCTGCCCCCCATACCTGCGGGGGCCCTTTTCCTGCCCCCCATCCTGTGGGGGACCCGTACCCTCCCCCCATCCCTGCGGGGGCCCCGGCCTCCCCCCCAACCCTGGGGGGGGCCCCGAAAACCTGCCCCCATATTTCTGGGGGACCCGTACCTCCCCCATACTGCTGGGGGACCCGTACCCTGCCCCCATACCTGCTGGGGGACCCGTCCCTGCCCCCATCCTGCTGGGGGGCCCCGTAGCCTCCCCATACCGCGGGGGCCCCCGACCTCCCCCCCATACCTGTTTGGGGGGACCCGTACCCTGCCCCCTACCTGCTGGGGACCCGTAGCCTGCCCCCAACCTGGGGGGGAAAACCCGAGCCTCCCCCATCCTGCTGGGGGACCAGCTGCCCCCATACCTGGGGGGGGCCCCTTTACCTGCCCCCATACCTGCTGGGGGACCCGTGCCTGCCCCCTACCGCTGGGGGACCCGTAGCCTGCCCCCATACCGCTGGGGGACCCTAGCCTGCCCCCAACCTTGCTGGGGGACCCGTACCCCTGCCCCCATCCCTGCTGGGGGACCAAAAGCCTCCCCCCAAACCCTGTGGGGGACCCGTACCTGCCCCCATCCCGCGGGGGGCCCCGTACCCCTGCCCCCATACCTGCTGGGGGGACCCGTAGCTCCCCCATCCCTGCTGGGGGACCCTAGCCGCCCCCATACCTGCTGGGGGACCCGTAGCCTGCCCCCCCCACCCCCTGCTGGGGGGACCCCGTACCGCCCCCTACCTGTGGGGGACCCTTTTACCGCCCCCATACCTGCGGGGGGAACCCGTACCTGCCCCCATCCCTGGGGGGACCCGTCCTGCCCCCATACCGCTGGGGGACCCTAGCCTGCCCCCAACCCTGCTGGGGCCCCGTACTGCCCCCATCCCTGCTGGGGGAAACCCGTCCCTGCCCCCTACCGCTGGGGGACCCTTTTAGCCCTGCCCCCAACCTGCTGGGGGACCCTAGGGCCTGCCCCCAACCTGCTGGGGGACCCGTACCTTGCCCCCATACCTGCTGGGGGCCCCGTAGCCTCCCCCCTTACCTGCGGGGGGCCCCCGTAGCCTGCCCCCATACCTGCGGGGGGGCCCCGTTCCCTGCCCCCATCCCTGCTGGGGGCCCCCGTAGCCCCCCCCCATACCTGTGGGGGACCGTACCCTCCCCCCATCCCTGCGGGGGGGCCCCCTTTAGCCTGCCCCATACCTGCTGGGGCCCTTTTACCGCCCCCAAAACCTGCGGGGGGGAACCCGTAGCCTGCCCCCATCCCTGGGGGGGACCGTCCTGCCCCATACCGCGGGGGCCCACCCTCCCCCATACCTGTGGGGGACCCTACCTCCCCCCATACCTGCTGGGGGACCCGTGCCTGCCCCCATACCTGCTGGGGGACCCCTAGTCCCCCACCTCCCGGGGGAACAAAAAAAGTATATAACCACCTATTTGGGGACGTATAACTTACTGGGGGACCTATTACCTTCAGGGGGACACAATTTACTGCGTTGTGAAGTGTAGTATCGTTAAGTGGTTGTTAAGGCCTCAAGACAAGTAGTTGATAAGGTTAGAAATCGATCCGGGGGACTAAAAAAAATAATGCGCCAAACATGTATAAAGGCTATAGAAATATAAGAAAAGAAAAGTCGATTAGAATAGTATGGCAGCGAATAGAAACTATGGTACTGATCTTACTTGGTGGGCCACATTTCCCAGCAAGACCTGTGGTGTGCTGGCTCCTGCTTTATGTGGAATAAAGGGTGAAAGCAGCAAAAATCAATTTCAAATTTAATGTGGTAAAAATTAAAAAAAAAAAAACTGATCAATGGGTTGTTTAAAATAAAATTGTTTTAGATTTATTAAAATTTTTAAAAACATTTTATGGGAGATATTTTTATATTTTTGGGATTAGATTTTTATATTTTAGATAACTTCTTGCATTTAAATAATTTAATTTTATTTAGTTTGATAATCATAAATTTTTTATTATTGTACTGGTGTAAGTTGAGAAATTAGGACTTTGTTTTCCCCCTTAACAGCAAATCTTGCTCCACTTAGACTCCTCAGGCAGACCACGTTAATATAGGCCTGCCTGTTCGAGCAGTAAAGCGCCCCGTTTTGCCCAACCGCATTCATATATGTGTCTTATTTAATGTGGTGCAACAACCCCCCAAAAACCCCCTCTTTTTAGGCACATTAAAAGTACTCAATTCAAACCTGTACTTAACAATTCGTTTGTTGCTTAGACTCGTAGCCCGCTCATTTGGCACATTTTACACCAAAAAAAAGGGGAATAACCCAATCCCCCACATGTTCCCCCCAAGGCAGTGTTTCCAACCCAGTCCCAAGATCCACCCCAAAAAGGGAAAGTTTTCAGGGTTTTCACATTGCACAGGGGTATCATTATTTCAATGCTTTCTGCTGGGGATCCTGAAAACCTACCCGTTTGGTGGGCCTTGAGGACTGGAGTTGAGAAACCCTGCCCTAAGGGTTCATGAGGAGTCTTGGATAGATTTTTGCAATATGTAACCCATCCAAAAAAAACCCAACAAAAGTGTGGTATGTTTTTGGGTACTTTTTTTTTTAGGATGCAAAAACGTATCCCCATGGTGTCTATGGGATTTTCAAAGCATAAAACGGGTCAAGAATTGACATGTCGATTCCCTGAACATATCAATTTTACGCAATTCAAAAACATACGTAAAATACAGCATCTGAATGACGATGCGTATTTTACGTTGAAATCAATGTAATCACACTAACATTTTTAATTACGGTTTGGGGTCCGCTTTGTGATACGTACTTAAAACGCTGTGTGAACATATGCCAACAGCTCTGCTGCAGTCACCAGAAACCCAAACTCCACCCCTTTGCAGTCCAGTTTCACGCCACTAGAAATTCTCTGGCTGTATGTTGCACAGGCCTGGCCTGAAAAAGAGTTCAGCAATTTCTAGAGTGTACGGTGCTCTGAAAGTAGGAGGTAAACCTGAAACCGAAGCGGCTTTCTGACATAATACTAAAAACAGAAAGGAGCGCTAATCTAGGCCTATTCATAGCAGGGGTAGGTTTCATTATTTGTCTTTAGACAAGAAGCAACAAATGGTTTTAAAATTTGTCATTCAATGCTTTCCAGTTTAGGACTGATGTATGAAGCAGTCAAGACTAATTGGGGGAGAATTATCTAGACAGTAACATTGTATCTGAAGGAGCCTAGGCTGTATCCAATTGACACCTCACACTGGGATCTGTCCAAATCAGTAACTAAAGCCTGTACTACACGGCATGTTCACACGATGTAATTGTGGCGCTCATTTGCGCTTTAATATGGGCAAAATGCTTGCCGCAATTACAGTAATTCATAGTTCTCTATGAGAGCTATGTCTCATCTCCCCCGGCGTACAATACAATCGTATTGTACACCGGGGGGGGAGGGGACGGGGGTGGTGGGGGAGAGAAGCGACATGTCGCTTCTTCCCAGCATTAACACGCCGCTGATAATGCGAGTGGATGTGCCGGCCCCCCTCTTGCTTTAGAAGTATGCGCTGGCCAGCACGCACTTCTAAAACACAGCGTATTGCAGTGCGTACAGTACGTGCCCCAATATGCCATGTGAACATACCCTAAAGGAAAAAGGTGAAAGCCTCTACTGGATATTTATCAGCAACCATTTTGTTAACATGCATGAGTAAATTCATGAGCTTTAGTGTAGAGAAAGACCGACAGTGAAATATACTAAATCTTTTGATTCTATAACTATTAACCCAGAAAAACATTTTAGGATAGAGGCGCTTTAAAATTCTTGTTTCTAGACTTAAAAAAAAAAAAGAAAAAAAAAAAACCAACACATGTATGCAGGTAACCTGTACAGTACCAATTGTGAAAAGAGTAACTGCTGTGGCTTAAAGGAGTTGTCTCATTACGAGCTTTCAGCCTGTCAGTGTCCCTGGTAAGTTGAACTGAGGGGCGTGTTTCTTGGTCTGTCTGTTCTGCTCCCTCTCCCCCCTCCCATCAGCACACAGGCAGCTACGTAACTTCTATACAGGGGGGGGAGGGGGTTTGCTCTCAGAGTTCACCCTGTGTGTGCCTGCCTAGGTCTGTTGCAGGAGAGGGCTGATCTAGGAGTGTAGAGAGGAATATGAAGCTGTGTGCTAATAGAGCAGAGAGGATGCATGTGTTCCTATATCCCCTGCTTAGCTTACAAGTCTCCACATCTCCAGCAACAACAAGGGCAGTGTTACTATACAAATCAGGCATGTGTCCCTAATACAGGAGAGCATAAAGTATTCACATGCCCCCTGATCTGTATAATATTAGTATAGTCACAGTTCCAAAGACATATCATGATTATAGTAACAGACAGGGTCACTGCTGTCACATCTATCTGTGTAGAGAGCAGGAGGAAGCAGGCACACACAGGGTTAATCCAAGCAGCATGGACACAGACGCCAGAGTCCTCCTCCCCCTCCCCCCTCCACTACAGAAGCATTCTGTGCAGGAGGGGCTCTCTGCTCCGACCTGTCTTCAAAGGTGATGAGTCATTCAGACCTGACAGCCAGTAAGATAAGGATCAACAGGTCGGCTACTATAGAGATCTGAGAAGCTGATGTAGTAATACTAACAGGGCTAGCTCAAAATCAGTAGGACATTTGTAATGAACTATATTGCAAAGCTGCTTTTTTTAAAGATTTTTAAAATTTAAAAAACCCAACCCTTTACGGGGACAACCCCTTTAATCTATACAAAACCTCAGCCTGTTTCAGTACTTTTAAACAAGGTAACAAATGGTACCTCAATTTCACTTTTCTAGATAAAGTGCCACAATCTGAGGCCTATTTTCTTTTAGAAATGCCCAGGGGCAACAGTTCACACAAAGGTAAAGCGACACTTCTGCTGACAAGTGGTAGCAAATCATTATAAAATCACAATTTAATTAAAGGGGGCACCTTTGAGGTGATTAAGCAGGACAATGGGATGGTGCTGAGGGTGTAAAATGGGTTCCTTTTACAACAACTGACTGTCTCACCCCGTTTAAAGGGACTGTAAAAAAGAATTTTTTTTAAAATAATGCAAAGAAGATAAACACCCAAAATTAGCCAAACAAGGTGTGTGATGGGACTACAACCAGTCTTCTAGACTCATGAGAAAGCCCGGTTCGCCAGTTTATTAAGCCGTAATTTGCGAGCCAATTGACTGCAATTCCCCCCTTGAAAAAAGGGCGGGTGGGGGGGCAGGGTGGGGGCGCGCCCCCGGGCCCCTTTAACCCCATAATCCAGGGCCCGTGTATTCCCGGGATAATAAACCCTTTTCTCCCCCTGGCAATTTGCCGAGCAGGGAGGGTGACGGAATCCACTTTCTCTTAGAAAGGGGTTTCCGTATTTACGCGAGGGATTGGCGCCGTACTGCGCGAAAATTCCGGCCCGCATTTAGGGCGCCAATCCGCCGAAAAAAAACCGTGGAAGGGCCCCAAAGGGGCTTCAATGTACCTCCCCATATTGGGTGCTAGATTCATAACTCAGCAAGCCACCTAAAAAGCTGTATAATTATTTTTAAAGGTTCTATAAGATGGTCAAGGAGGTGGAGTAAATCTCGGCTAACCTGGAGCCTCATTGTGAAATTACATCAAGAAGGAATTGTATTAAACCACTGGATAAGACGTAAAGCTTACTATTCAACATTAAAACCCATGTAAAAAAAAAAATACAAGTAACAAAGATAATCCGCTTAGTGGCAACATAGTGTTACAGGGGCCCAAAATTTTTGGTGTCGTCTGAACTTAACCCGGGGTCCACCCGAAACTAAAAATACTACCCATCACATATGTGGACATCCTCATAAGGACAACCCCATCTGAAACCTAAAGCTATAAACCTTAGATACACCCTGAAAAATTAAACCAAAAAACCCATTTTATTAAAAAATAGCAAAAAACAAGGGGTTTGGGAAACAATAAACAAGATAGATATACACACACACACTAATAGCGAAATACAAAAAAATAAAAAAAAAAAAAGAAGGACTGGCAATCGGGGTCCTATATAGCATTTTTTGGGGAAATATGAAAAAAAAAAAACCCCCAAGTTTTTGTAACTTCACCCAAATTCCATCTCAGTCATATTGCAGGATTCAGAATTTCCCCTAAGCGCCCTCACTGTTCAACAAATGTCATTGAGGAAGTACTCAAGCAAAACCAAAATCCCTAAATTTGATGAAAGGGGCTACCTCCCAACCAGATGGGGGAAGCGGCCCAGCAGGGAATCGGCAAAAAGGGGGTTTTAAATTTCATCAGGGAAAAATTTACTAAAAGAACAAAAGGAGTTTTGGGCAGACACCCATGTTCCAAAAAATATTAAAATTCCGTACTCAACACACCCCAACTTAATTTTTAAATATAAAAGGGCCCCCCCAAACACCATAGCGTCACCCCCTCATTTTGGGGACCAAGGGGCGGGGAGAAACTGGTACCAGGAACAGAGCACGCCCCAGTGTGCGGTCCCATTGTACTTGGACCCACCGGGTTCTGATGGTACCAGGGGCAAAACCCTGCGGCACCCCCTGCCGTGTACAGTCCACTAGTGCCGAAGAAAAAACAATGTCAAGAGTGGGGGGAAATTTTTTTTTTTTTTTTTTTTTTTGTTGTTTTACAAATGCCACCACACACACCCCACTCCTATTAGTACAATAGTGAACATTAGCAGCATCAGGTTAATTTTTGCCTATAACGAATAACTATGAGCCAAACTGTCCGCCTTGGGGGGAACATTGGGCGCACGGGAGTAGGGGAAAACCCCATTTTTAAAATAATTTACACAAGGAAAGTGGTCATACCTTTACACAACACAGAAAGGTTCTATAGAGAAATAAATAGGAATGCATGAGGTGTGTATAACATACATATACATATCACACATGTGTATTTACACATACATTCCACTAAGCAGCATAACAAGGATGCAATTAGTTGGCATTTAATGAGCTGCAGATGAGAAAATGACAGTTTGTACAGCTTTATAACCATCATTTCCTGGCTAGGTTTTTAAAACAGGCTGCCCCACCCCGAGCAATTATTTATCAGAGAAAAAATTGATGTCATAACTAATCTCTGAATTTTTCCAGGGGGAAAGGGTTGTGCAGGGGAAATCATTTTAAAATAATTTTGGGTTTGCCTTGACTTTTTTAGGTTTTTAAAAACCAAATTGGCTTCCAAACTTTGCATTTAAAAAGGCCATTTTTCCAAGGGCGTAATTGCATGTCACATCTTCCAGGTGCTTGCATGCTGTGGATCATGGAGCTGAATGCCCCCTTCCCCCCCCCCCCTTTTAAAGTACACACGGAAAGCGTTTTACTTCTAACAACCATCCCGGGGTAAAAACCCCCTTAAACCCATTCCTGTTAGCTGTGGCGGTTCTATAGCGAAATTTGTTTTTGACGCTACTTTTCCCATTACATGGCATAACTGCAGGGGGTTTAAAAAAACATTCGTCACAAAGTACAAGGCAAAAGGGGTTATAGCTTCTCGTAAAAATTAAACAAGTTCAGGTTTTTGAGATAAAACACAACAGGGAGCGCCAGTCGAAAGAAAAGGGAAATAAGATCGCCCCCCCAAACTATAAGGGAAAATACAATAGAACAGCAATGTATTGATAGTATCTTTAAACACTTAGGCAAAAGGTAAATAAACAAATGTGATGAGAATACCCTTTTAAGGGCTGGAACACATTATTTTAAAAACCAAAAAAATTCAAAAAGATGAGAAATAAAAAAAAAACTTTTTTCCGCTCAAAAATACTGCATCAAGAAAGATTCCATCCTAAATATAAAAAAGTAAAGTATTCCTATTTCCTGTAGGACCAGGACTCAAGATCCCGGCTGTGCGCATGCTATGGCCTGAGTTCTTTCATGAAGCTTTCACAATAAAGCTTTGATCGTTTTCACATCAAGGGCTGAATTTTGGGGGGGGTAGAAAACCTAAAGGAACCACTGAAAAGAGGGGACCAAGTTCCCCAAACATCAGATGTTTTCATAACTCTTCCGGTTTTCAAACCAGATGTCTGCATACATCCTGAAAGGCATGCTGACATTTTGTAAAGACTTCTGGGTTTCACAATCCAAGCCGGGTGAACAATCACCTCTTAAACAGACAGACGTTGTCCAAGTGCTCGGAACGATAGGTAGGCAACCACCAAAGGGCGCCATTGGCAGAAAAGGGGGGTTGCAAGGAGGAGGGAGGGGGCCCTGAAATTTTCCATTTTGGGCGGCGCTTTGTGCGTTATTTGCCTAGGGCACCAGAATACCTTGTTTCAGCCATACAAGTGCCAAGGGTCGGAACGATAGGTAGGCAACCACCTAGGGCGCCACTTCAGGCAGAAAAGGTGGTGCAAGGAGGCATGGAGTGGGCTGTAATTTCCATTTGGGCGGCGCTTTGTGCGTTATTTGCCTAGGGCACCAGAATACCTTGTTTCAGCCATACAAGTGGCTAAACTTATTTTTCTAAAAGTGCTATCAAACAAGACATGGAAACCTCTAAAGAAGCATTTATCATTCTGCAAAACAGGGAAAAAAAAAAAAAACAAACAAAAAAAAAAACCTTTTGGATTTAGTTCACAGTTTTGATCAAAAAATTTTTTAAGCCACCTCTGGGGTTTTTTCAGGATTGCGTTAGCTAAAAGCTTCTTTAGAGGTTTTATGTCTTGTTTGAAACGTTGCCACTTGTTTTGGAATGTTGGGGATTTATCCACAACCATCAAATGGCCCCAGGTTCACATTTGTTTTTCAAAATGTTTTTTTTGGCCGAACTTTAAAATTCATTTGGCATAAATTGCTTTTAATTCATATAGGGAGGGAAAGGATCCTCCATTTTTGTTTTTGTACCCCGCCCACCTCCACAGGTTCTTAGATCAGGCGTATGGTTTTTGGGTGGGCTTTTTTTTTTTTCTCTTATTATGGAATTCATTGACCCAAATGAGAAGTCTGAATTGGGCTCAAATGGAGGTAAAAAAAGAGTAGGACCCCCGCCTTTGGGTCCCGTTTAACGGGGGGGTGGCTTAAACTTTTTTTTATCAAAAAACATTGAAAAAAAGAATGTCAGTTTTTTTTTTAAAATTATTTTTTTTACCCCAAAACTATACGGGAAAGTAAACAGCCCCATACTTGCCCAACTGGGCTACCGGGGGACAGACAGACACACGGTTTGGCCAATGTTTGTTTCAAAGTGATGGACTTGACCTCAGTTATCTTTCCCAAATGGCTGAATCTCTACCATAGGCACAGAAAAAGCTTACTCTGTGTGGTTTGCTCGAGTTTTATCTTTATGCAAGAGAAAATGGGGCTTTATTGTAAAAAAAACAAAAAAAGGTCCAGCATCCCATAGAAATAAAAGCAAAGTAATAAACCTGCGTAAGTTAACCTTGTATATCAGGCTGTAGCCTATAGAATGCTATGGTAAAGGGTTAGCACCCAAAATGTTTTAGCCCAAATTTGCAGTTTTACCTTGGGTTCTGAAAACCCTTTTATTAATAAGCAAAAGTGGGGGAAAAACTGCCATTTGTCGTGCACTCATCTATATTGGGAGGGGCCAAAACCCGAACTTAAATAAGGGCGTCAGATATGACAAAACAGACATATGCCTTAGGGCGTTCAAGGGAATCTTTTTTATGGGAGGATCTCAGTATCTAAAATATTGAACGGTTTTTAAAACAATTTATTTTGTGGGTTATTGCAGGTGGGATATCCCAAATTTTAAGTTTTTTTGGGAAATTGGGATGTATTGGATATTATGGGGCAAATTCTATTATGGCTCATAAAAGGGGGTGTTATCATTATGTGATATTAAAAAAGGGGGTTTCCCCCGTCCGGGAAATTTTTGTTTTTCCCCGCATTTTAAAGGGAACTAACAAATAAATTTTTTGGAGTTTCCCGATTGGGGGCTTTGTCCACAAAACTATATAATCATCTGGACTGAAGCGAGCTGCATCAGAGTATATGGTTTGCCAGAAAATAGAGATGTTCCAATATTTTTGGAGTCTTTTCTTAAGGGTATGAAGAAAACCCGGTCTTGGTGCTTGTTATTTTTTAAACAACATGATAAGAAGCAATGAATTTACTTACAAATAATCCCAAAGAACATTAAATTCATGTTTTGGGAAATGGGGGTTTTCTCAAAAAGTGACGGTTTTCCCCAAAGTGACAACAGAACTACTTGACTGGGAAAAAAACTACATAAAAAAGAAGGGTTTGGGTGTTTCAAAAAACCCAAATTTTTGCAAAAGGGATCATTGTAGGCAAAAAGGTTTTGACAGCTGTAAGTAAATGTTGGTGGACTGCTTGAAAACCATAAATCCCTTGTGGATCAAACCACTTCAATAAAATCCATTCACTTTAGAAGGTTTCTCTTACTAATTATTTCAAAGCACAAATTACATTGGAAATTTGAGTAAAATTGAGGAGATTGGAGTGATCATATGGCTAATCCTTTGTTTTCACTATATTTAAGTAGGTCTTGTTCTCATTTACAATGGATTTTGGGGATAATTTGCAGTGGAGTCCACTTTCTAATGTAATCTATTTAGTAAGTGTCTTTACTGTGATACAACTAAGGTTAAACCTCTGTTTTGCTTGTCCAACATATAGTAGGAATTGTATACAAGTGAACTGTACCACAAAACCAGGAAAGTCTCCAGCTGTGAAAGTTCAACTCCAACAGCTATATTAGGACATGTAGTTCAAAAGCCATTTAATGAGCTGCAGTGATGACCACACTTCAATACCAGCCATTCCAGGAGCATTTTACCAGCTAATTTTAAAGTTGTGAGCTTCAATGTAATGAATTCTGTGAACTTCCAATATTGCAGAACCCCTTCCTGTTGTGGAGCATGGAGAGAAGCAGAGCATTTTGCTTTCATCTTATTTTAAAAGGCTGTTAAACCCCCAAAACCTTTAAACAAAAAACCCTTCCCGAGGTTAGTGTAATTTAAGGGGTTTTTAAAAGCAGGGCACTTTCCCCTTTAAATTTCCATTAGCACCACCAACCATGGTTTTATTGTCTTCATCACATCAGAAAGCAAATGTTTTTCAACTTCAGATCCATCATTAAAGGTCAGGTTTTCCCAAAAGGGGTTGATTTCCTCACTCTGGGGGGCCAAAAAAAAGGTCCAAAGTATTCCTGGTCTGCTGGCTCCTACAGATAAATATGGAGTAGTAGGGTATTAGCTGAGATCGAATGCAAGTTGCTTTCACCGTTTCTAAGCAAAAAAAGATCCAAAAATGCCCAATTTTCACAAAAATACAAATGAACATCTAAAAAAAAAAAAAGAATCTTATGCAAAAAAACGTAAAATCTACAATTTTTTATGGAAAAAAAAAAAACATTTTTGGTAATCCCAGTTAAAACTTTTGGCAACGGACAGGACAAAGCTAAATGTGTTTTGAGTTTTCTCACTTTGTCATAGCCCGGGTTCAAAAATTATCCGAATATCTTGTCAGACAGTATTGTGTATTCAAGCATCACAAACTGCTCGCTTATAGGGGCTTTGCCACAAAGGCATTTCATGCCTAGTTTACCAAACTTCAGCGTGCTCAAAAAGGGGCACGTCAGATTTGTTTAAACTGCCTATCATGTGACCCAGCAGGCAATGTAGGCGAGTGGTGAGCACTTCTGCCTTCCAATGTAGGAGTCTAGGTTCAAATCCCTGCAAGATCCAATCGTGGATTTTTTGTATTTTTGTCTCAGCACCTGGGGTTTAATACTCACTCAGCAGCGAGTGTGTAGGATTACCAAGCAGGGAATAGATAGGAGGTCTGAGCATGTGTCTCCAGGACTGGAGAGCTCGTCCCTGGTTGTATTTCCTGGAGTTGAGCGGTACACTATGGATCACTAAGGTTGTAACTAAAACAAAAAGGTACAGAATTTTTGATGATTAATAGTGAAAATGTTTATTCTTTAATTTGCAAGCTTCCCATGTCAACTTTACTTCATAGCTAAACCCTTTAAGTATCAGTACTGATACACATGATACAAATACATTCTAAAAACCGCACAGACTTAAAGGGATTTTATTGTTACAAAGATCATGTCTCAGATTATGGGGACAGTAAAAATAAGCACTTTTGTAATTGGGTTGCATTACCTCTGTCACTTGGTTTAGCAGATATGAGCATCTCTGTAAATCTGTGGTTCTATTTCTGCTGTTGCTGGACAGAACGCCCCCTGGTCGATTCTGGCACCCTAGACACGCCCCCTGCACTGTGATTGGCTGGCTGACATTTCATTCAGCCTGTTGGGATACGCCCCCTAGACAGGAAATGCCCCGCCACGCCCCCTGCGCTGTGGTTGGCTGCCTGCACACTGTTTACTCCCCTCTGAGCTGTTAAAATCGATACTGAAACCATGTCTGCTGGCTCTATGTACATCTCCCAGCTTTAGGGTCAATGTTCTGGGCAATTACTGGCTGTTTAAGGGGCTTTTGCTAAGAGGTTGATTAACCTCCTCACAGGTCCAGTCCTTAAGCTGCTACTTGGAAAAGGTGTTCTGTTCCTCAGATTGAATGCAAGCCCCTCCTCCTTATGACATCATCACCTGTAGTGTATAACATAAGGATTCAACACTGTCTGTATGAGCTGCTTGTATAGTGCAGTTCTTAGGTGATTAACCTTGCAAGACAGAGGTTGGGAGTTCAAGCCCAATCAGTAGTTTTTGTTTTTTTTCCTTTAAAATTTGTACACATGTAAAGATCTGACAATACATGTGTAGACATCTATAATTTTATTCATATACACACACAAAGCTCCCCTATATAGTGTCCTATCCTTGCAGTCACACCAAGCACTTCCAACATGTGATACACTGCATATATTCTGGGGGATGAGACATGATATAGGGGAGCTATGTATGTGTATATATATCATTATAGAGATTGACATATATATTTTAGGTCTCTCTACATGTGTAGAATTTCGGGGGGGGGGGGGGAATAAACCCTGTGCGGAACGATAACTCCAAACCCCGTTGTTGTAACAGCAATACTCTACTACTGTTGCTCTACCTCTAGACCACCAGCCCAAGTTAGTTACAAGCTGAGCAGGCCCTTCTCTCAAAGCTGATTTGCTTCTTCCCCCATTGTTTTCACTCACATGTCACTGACAGGAAGCAGAAATCTTTACTTGAAGCTGACATTTGTAGTTGAGTAAAGATCTCTGCCTGTTGTCAGTACAATTTGGATGAACACCACTAGAAGTAACAGCTGCTGGCTTTCAGTTGTGTGTAAACTAAGACATATGACAGGTGCTTGCCGGAGTTTGGAGCCTCAAGGCTGAAGACTTAAGCAGGCAGGAAGCTACAGAGCTGTTATATCCAGACAACCTTCTGCATCCCCTGCTTTAAACAAAATGATGTCCCAGGAGGCATGTCTCTCCTCCCAGGAGGCATGTCTCTCCTCCCAGGAGGCATGTCTCTCCTCCCAGGAGGCATGTCTCTCCTCCCAGGAGGCATGACTCTCCTCGCAGGAGGCAGGTCTCTCCTCCAGGAGGCATGGTCTCTCCTCCCAGGAGCATGTTCCCTTCCCAGAACTGTGACATCATTTTGTTTAACCCAAAATCAGAGAATTAGCGAACAGGCAGATAGCGTCAACGATAACACCCCTTTAACAGTATCTTATTGACCGTGGCCAAAGGTCCAAGAATTGCAGGTAAATGTAAGACCTTTTTGACTAGTTACATCTGACTACAGATTTTGGTATACTTTGGGTCAATGAATATATTTTTTGTAAAGTTTCCCAGGACATGTACTGTACCTTGAGTTATAGGAACACACCCTAAAACTACACAGTGTGGTCGAACGCATTTTGCTGCCCGAGTCCAACTGCAGAAATGATCTTTCGGCAGAAACCGTGTTATACCCAGGTGTGTCGCTGCAGCCGGGCCACTAATCCAAGCAGTAGCTTTGAATGTGCATTGTTCATGTGACGACTGTGGCCTGTGATTGCACATTGTTCATATAATAGGTGCATCTAATCAAGTCTACTGCCAGGACCGGAGAGATGGCCATGGCGATGAAATGACAGCGTCCAGGAGGAAAGTATGAATCTATTTTCCATCATGCCCCAACAGACTAACGAGCTTTTAGAGCAGGGGTCTTCAAACTGCGACCCTCCAGCTGTTGGGAAACTACAACTCCCATCATGCATTTATATAATCTATAACAGTGGGCATGATGGGAGTTGTATTTTCCCCAACATCTGGAGGGCATTTACTGTCAGGACACCCCTTTAAAATATCTTGATAATGTTTAAAAATGTATATTGTTAACACTTACCTGGAAAAAACCCTAACAAAAATGGGATTTTTACTTAAAAACACAAACACAAGGCCATACTTAAAGCTCAGTGGCTGGATAATGAATTAATCCAAGTAGGAGGCAAAATATGCCCAATTTCTACCTGGGTGAAATAAGTATTTTGAAATGTACTGGGCAGCCCGCCTAATCGAATCAGAGAAGTCATCAATTGGCTGTAAGCCAGCATGGTGTACCATACTCAAGATTATATAAAGGGCATCAAAATATACAATTATCTATATGCTATTGTAATTCTGGCAAACTCCCACCTCCCCCCTCATGCATATTAGGCCTGTGGTTATTTTATTGGTATTTGTGCACCGTCTCCCCTGTGTTGTATTGGGACTTTTCTGCATACTGGTGTGAACTCTTACTGATCCAATGTGTAGTTTCTTACTTGGTTGTCCCCCAACACCCCCAGTGGATGGGAGTATGAGCAGCTGCGAATTAGTTATCTGTACCTGTTATTTCTCCCAGGTAGCACTGAGGCTTATACTGCCTCCAACTGGGATTAGTGTATTATCCCACTATGAGCTATAAGTATTGCTTTGTGTTTAAAACTTACCTGACATTGGAGAAAGTTGAAATAATTGCTGCAACCTGTAACATTTTGATAGAAAGGAGGATATGGAGTCCTGTCTCCGTTCAATAAGGAATCAAACACCTAAAAAAAGAGGGACAATAAAACACTTATTAAATTAATTAGTGCAGTTCTGTTTTACCAGTCTTTACAATTAAAATAGAAAAAAAAAAAAAAAAAGTTCAATTGTTAGAACGGGTACTGTAATGGATGAGGTTTCACATTCTTCCTGGCAATTGACATTATATCCATTAGTTGTTATGGGATGCTGCAGTCAGTCGATCACAGGCCACAGCGGTCATAGAAGAAAGCGCTGAAGCTGGCGACGGGCTGCAGCAGGGATATTCTGAATTACACTGAAACAGGCTAGTTCAATGGAAGTTACTAGCTTACCTGGAACCAGAAAAGGGTATAATATTCAAGAGGGTAGAATAGCAGCCTCCATGCTACTACAGAAAGCATGCCCAGTCAGCATAGGCTACAGACAAAGGAGTCTCCTAAAATGACAACAGCGGGAGGGGGGGGGGGGGGCGATTGTTTATATATAAGTTATAGATTTTGTATTTCTGTGATTATGCAGTAGGCCATTATTATTTGCAGGACACAGAAGTCGCGCTTTGCTTAAAAGCAAACCCTGTGCATGAACATGTAAAACAGACTAATGAAAAGCGGTCTGAGAACGCGTGTGTGCCCCGATGACCTCACCTTGGCTCTGGATTCCCATCACATCCATGACAACAGCAAAGGAATACATATGCTCTTAATTACAGAGAAACAAATAAGCCTCAGCAACTGTGTCTGTTCAAAACAACGGCAAATTCCATAATGTATCAGAATCATTATGAAACGCTGCTAAATTGTAAGCTTAAAGGGGTTTTGCCATGAAGTAAAATGACGTGGGAAGCTTGCAAATGAAATAAACATTTTCACCATTATTAAAAATTCTGCACCATTTTTGTTTAAGCTGCTCCTTTAGTGATCCATTGTTTACAGCTAGTCTCCAAGGGATACGACCAGGACTGAGGAGCTCTCGGCCCTGGTCATACATTCTCAGACATCACCTATCCTCTCAGACAGCTACTGAGTGTTCAAACCCCAGGTGCTGTCATTCTACTCCTGTCCTCTGTATTCCTTAGTAATTAGTCAAACAGTGCAAATAAATAAAAAAAAGAAACCTCAAATGAGGTCTGTGCAATGATAGAGAAAAAAAATAAAATAAAACAGGTTTGGTTCCTGCAGAGATTTGAACCTAGGACCCTTGTGTCTGGAGGCAAAAACTTTACCTCTCAGCTACTCACAATGCTTTACATAGACCTTTTTTAACTACAGAGAGGAAAGGACTGGTGAGGTCATCCTGCGGGGTCACATGATATGCAATTCAAACAAATCACACACGCCCCCTTCTGAGCACACAGAGCTGAATGCAGGAGGTATGAAATGAGATCATGGCAAAACCCCTTTAAGCCTGCAGGGATCTTATGTATCCTTATTATAAAGATTAGGAATACATTGACAAGTTTGTAAGTACAAGATGCACGGCATAAGGACTAATTAGTGACGGGGGTGGGGGTGGGAGGTAAAACAGAAGTGATTTTTCATTCATTCCCAGTTTGGATACTGTGGCTAAAAGGGCTTAAGTTTTTTTTTCCAGCCATGCCATTGTAGTGCCAGCTCTTCACAGCCGGCTTCAACTTCCTGTTCAGGCAGTGGGTGACTGTAGAAGGGACCAACAATATTAGCTCTGCTGCTTCTAGCTGAGCCTTGTACAGAGACATTGGTGATAAAAGGGGTTTTTACCAGCAGGGCACGAGGATTTAGAGCTCTAATTAGTTAAAAAGTTTGTCAATAAGGAAAGCTAACCATCTGTATCTTATCAGCAGCACAGGAGCTTAAAGTTATGTCACCATTCTAGTCAGAGCTGCTAGAGCAGATAGGTGCTTGGCAGCCTCGCAAACCTGTACACAAGCAGGAAATAATTGCTCTAGTGCTGAAGGGATGCAAAATTAGAACAGCAATGCATTTGGTAGTAGTCTGGCATATTGAATTTGAACATAAATCCTTTGACATGAGAAGATCCAGCAAGCTGCTGCCAGATTCTTTTCCTTGGCCCCAGCATCTGCCATTGAGGGTAAATCACCTCCAAACAAATTAAATGGCTGCTCAGTGCCATCAAAATTGGCAGATTAAGCTGACTTCCAACTAATGTACATGGGCACTTTAATGTAGAGTCATAGGCATGGTGCTCCAATATGAAGGTATACATTCTGGGCACTGCTGAACAGGCTCCCCCCTAGAAACTGTGCCGCTTGAACAAAATCTATGTACATATGGACAAACTTATGACAAGATATAACATGGTTACCAGTTCATATTAAGATCATACTATTGCTGTTTGCTTGAGTCCCTAAGATTTACTCGAACATAACCCATCTACAGTTTTAACAAAAAACATTCTGTCAAAGAGCAGAGGCTACATAAATTATTTTTTTTTTTTTTTAAATACACACTAACCAAAACGCAAGTACAACCACACTAAGGGTACGGCCCTTATGTGAGCAAACGAATCTAAAACATAGCACCGTACTCTGAATGTGAGAGGAGAAAACCCATCTCCATGTAATAGAGACCGTGACAATATTGGATTTAAAAAAAAAAACACACACACACACACACACACACACACACACACAACGTCTTTCAACTACAGGTTTGTAAAAATGGGATTTATTTTTGCACAAATTTTTACATTTAGATATCACGTAAAAAATATGGAAAAAAAATAGAACAGAGTACGAGAAGGTGTTTTAGTGGTCAACCCGCATGTACTTAGGAAAATGAAAGTGTGTGCCTGGTAAAAAACTAATTAGGGGATAAAAAAAAAAAAAAAAAAAAACTGATAAAAAGATCAGATTCAGACTCAGTTTCAAAAAATTATTTAGAAATTTAATAATATATTTAGCAATAGAGTTTGAGATTTAATATAGGATGTTGTCGAGACCGAAAGTACGAAAAGTAACAATGTATTTTAAGCTTAGCAACAAGACCGGTCATGTGGTTTATACCAGTTGAATTGAATATACCCCTTGCCAAATAAGTTTTGGCAAACATAAATCCGATTGGCCAGAAGTATTTTTGTCTGTACAATGAAGCTAACACTTCAAATGTTCCAGTATGCAAGAGTGTACTCCAGGTTTTTTGACAGAAAGAATCCTGGTGGCTCACACCCAGGGAGACCACTTCAATCATTGTTTTCTCTATCTCCCGGGCCAATAAAAGCCATCCTCCCCAAGGTAGAACTTCAAGAATTTGAATCCCAAAAGGTAACAGATCGAACGTTGAGGCTCAAATATCATAATGACTGCTAATGCAGTGCCTCCAACCACCCTGGTAGCTTTGGGGTTATGCCAATTTCTACATGGTCTGTTTACCGTTATGAATCCTTATGTAAAGGCTAGGCTCAAGAACTGATAAAAGGCGGGTTTCTTACTTGCTGGAGGCTATGCAAAAATCACCTACAACTTAGAGACCTGACCAAATTTCATTAAAATTCATTCAGAACATACATTACTCAATGAGCATAAGTAACCTGTTCTGCAGAATAGGTTCCCGTTTCTATATCATTTCTAGAATACACAACTTTGCTGGTAGCTTTGTTGCCAAGTTTCTCCGCAAAGTTAGATTTGACAAGACTTAATGGATCCTGTTCTCCAATAGGTGAGTACAATGAACATACACTCTTTAATATAGCGAGACATGGGCAGCATAGGCTCCTATTGACTACGCACCGCCCCAAATATTATTGGGGTATCAGTGTGCAGAGTGAGACAGCCAGGCTAGCCAGCCAAATACATCTTCCTTGCTAGTGTCAGCCACTGTGTGGGTGGCAGAAGTCAGGTTAGGGTATGTTTACACTATGTACTGCAGAGTGTACAGTACATTGTGTGGTTCAGGAGCTTGCACTCATATGCGCATACTCCCGATGTTAGGTGTGTGGGGGGGGGGGGCGTTGCCCGCCTTCCCCATTGACATTCATAACTCGCGGCGTGTATTCGGCGCAAGTAATTGACAGGTCACTCATCTCCCCGCGCGTACGATTATATTGTACGGACGGGGAGCGGAGGCGTAATCCATAGTTCTCTATGAGAACTATGGATGACTAAATTTGGCGCACATCTCGCCCGTATTAGAGAGTAAATGTGCAGCAAAGTTACCCCGTGTGAACATATCCTTAGGCTGCATCTACTTTGCAGAGTGTAAAAAAACTGGTCAAATTCTACTTAGATTTATTTATAATAAAATTTCATTACTCTACATCGAACTGTTTGGTTGGAAGTGGACTGATTTATCTGATATCCGTGGATTCTAAGATCAAATCTAGAATCCCACCACAAATCTCTAGCCTAACCTTGAAACTGCTGCAAAGCTGAAAAACTGGAAATATCTAACTGATAGTCACATCACCAATTTATAACGGTATAGTGAAAATAACCCGAGGCACCATATGCATTAGATATAGCTCCCCCCCCCCCCTCCTTCAGTTGCTGATGAAGCGGTTCAAATTGTTCCAGAGGTTATGGTGCACCATGTCCACACACAGACTCAAATATGACATATAAAGATCTAATAAAGATAAAACTCTCCACCTTGAGCACCAAGCTTCCTACCTTTGTGGGTTGGTGCAGAGGCCTAGGTAGGGCCATCAGAGCTGTGCCATCACCTGAAAATTGCTAAACAGAGGCGTGTGGAGGTGCACACCAGAGCTCCATCCCCATGATCATGGCTGTGCCCCCTGTCTACCATGTTCACCTGGAGAACGCAGCCTCTGCTTCACAAAAGTTGAGGCGGTCCTTTTAGGTTTGGACCTGGACCATCCTTCTCATTGTGGGCCATATAAAAATGGGGCAGGGCACATTCTGCCTGTGGGCCTCGAGTTTCATATATGTGTGAAACCCGAACCAAAAACCAATCTCATTTTAAATGTGAAGGAACAGGTTTTGTAAATTACCAACACAATTGTGCCAATACATACGTCAAAGGCATCAATCCACTTCTGTTGCTGAATATATTTGATCGCCAGGTCACTCTGCTGCTGGACATACTCCCTCTGGTTTTCGTCCACCATGCCAGTTTGGTACATGAAGTCAGCATAGCCACCCAACATCTGTTCAACAGACACAGGTCATTAGAATAACCGATTCCCCTCAATGTGTGGTTTGTGTTAAACCCTACTCCGTTAAAGCAATAAGAAATGTTAAATCTTTCTTGCCTAAACACGATACACCAACTTACCAAGTAATGCATTGTTAACAAATGGTTTAGATCATAAAGGGAACGTGCATACTTTATCAAAACAGTGTGCAAGGGAAGAAAGGAATTCCACCTCCTTTTGTAGATCAAAAGGATAGAAAATTGAATTAAAATGCCCTACCACTTCAGGATCACAGAGCCCGTCTCCAATAGCAATTCCCTTGAAGTTGATTTTAACCTTAGCGGTTGGGTTGCGAGTGTGGATATAATAGCCGATAGCAGGAACATACTTGCCAGCATAGGACTGTAGGAAAAACAAATAGAAATACTTGGTGAGCATGAAGAATATAGGCAAAAGTAACAGGAAAAGAAACTTCTTTCTGGCTTGTCTGTTAGATGGGTACAGAAGTAAGAATGGAGAATTCCTGATCATAACAATTTGTAAATACATTAGGCTGTTGCCAGAGTTTAAAATTGTATGTATGAGTGTGAGATATATATATATATATACACATACATACACACACACATATACATGCATACACACACACACACACACAACTTCTGCAGCACTCATCCAGGTAGTGTAAAAGCGTGAACCGTTTATTCCCACATATAACAAAACCATACATACACACAGGAAATATACAAACATTTTACTTATAAATTTACATATACACCTCATTTTTAGAACCATTCTTTGGTGCTTTTTTTGGGTCGGGTGCAAGTCAAATATTAAATGAAGTCAACATGAAAATACACTGTATAAATAGCGTTCTTTGCACGTTTTTTTTTTTAGCCATTGACAATTTTTCTTCCCAACAATGCGACAGGAAGAAAAAAAAAAAAAAAAACTCACTAGGAACAATTCACCCTCTCCCCCCACCTGAACAGAATTTACGTATACACATAGGGTCATATTTACTATGCCAATTGCACCTTAAGGGCATGTCCCCACGGCACGGGTTTTCGGACGGTTTTTCAGACGGTCTGAAAAACCGGCCGGAAATCAGCACAATTGTGTTCTATGGAAAACCCGTGCAGCAGTCCCCACTGCGCGGTTTTTCCGCCCGCGGGCCGCTCAAAGAACATTGAGCATGTTCATTCTTCCGTCCGGTTTCCGGATGGAATATAAACACCTCCATGGGCGGGGGGAGGGTTCTTCTCCGCTCATCGCGGAGAAAAGCCGTCCCCCCCGCGGCCGTGGGGACAGGCGCAAAACAGGACAAATACCGGCCGGCAAACCGGCCGGTATTTGTCCTGTGCCGTGGGGATGCGCCCTAAGGGTAATGTTCCCACTGGGTTTAGCACATTTTACATGCTGAAAAATGGCCCAAAATCAGCCTCAGACAAGCTTCAAATCTTCCTTCATTGACTAGAATGAAAATACACCTTGTCATTCACATGAAGCATATTTCAGAAGCGCAAGTATGGCCATAAAAAAAAAATAAAGTGACCCATGTTAATTCTTGAGGCATTTTTCGCTTGTAAAATCCCCATAGGAAACCGTGGGGATAGGATTTTTCAAAATACGCCTCTAATTAGGGGTTTTTTTGAAGCGTAAATTTACACTTCAAAAGACACTGTGAAGATACCCTAATTCTGTTGCAATTTAATATTGGTGTACATGCTTTATGTCACATTTATTATGCATTTTAGATAGTTTTAATTCACCTCTGTGCTGTGTCCACCAAAAGGGGAGTGACTGTGGACAACAGGGTGTCCCTTACTGTATGATACCTTGAGCCAAAATTTTGCAGCAATTAGTTGCATAAACAAGTCAGCTAAAACAAAATGTTGATCTTACACTAGACAGTCTAAACCTGCACCAGATTTATTATGGTGTATATTTATTTTAGAGCACCCTTCGTTTCAGAGCGCTATAAATTCAAGGAGGGGGTTATATACATAAACACAGGCCAAACAAGTACAAAAGGTGACAATAACTAACTGGTACAGAGGGCCCTGCCTGTGAGGGCTTACAGTCTATAGGGAAGGAGGTTTATAAGACGGTCTAAAATGTATATGGTCTTAAAATAATGAGGAAGATTAATTCAGTCTAATATGTATAAAAGGCACCATAAAAATTCCATAAGACATGCTTTTTTTTTTAACACAAAAAACACAAAGCAAAAATAGTCTTGGGCTGGTGTCACGCAGTCATATGGATGCCTTCAGTAACTCCACGCCAAGAAAAATTATTGAAAAAAAAAAAAAAAAAAAAAGAGGAGACCACACATACTGGGAACGTCAGCTTGGCAAAAAACTGTGGGGGCCCAGGTGCTGCTGTTGTAAGGGGCCATTTGCCAGGGTAGCATGAAAAGAGGTACCTCAATATAGCCGCCACAGTCCCATAAAGATCGACAAAGCAAACCTAGTTATATGTACACTATATCTGCTCTATTTCTTGGTAGTACATGATTCCCTGCAGTACTCAAAAAGGTTTTTTTCACAGCTACCATGGACATTCTGTAAAATGCTGTGCGAGCGGACCCCAATACAGACAAAATGCGCCAGTTTGACATTAGACCTACACGTAGAACTGCCACCCAACTCCAGAACACAAAAATGGGAGCCATAAAGTTGCCTGTGTAATATTTTTTTTGTTCAAAAACTATAGAAGCTCTCGTCACCCCTTCAAAAGAAGATTTATACAGCAAAAAAAAAAAAAAAAAAATTACATAAGATACACACGGAAAATCATACCAAAATGTTAAGAAGCAGAAGCTGAAATGCTGATTATAGAAATAAAGCTGTGCTTTCAGAGAAAGGGCTTTACCATGGAGCATAAGGTGCCATGTTGAATACCTTCCTCCATTCCTATTCAGTGTCTAGGCTTATTCACACACTTACTGCCAGGCTATAAACATTGCACTTCAATGTGAATGGACATTGAAATTGAACTTAAATAACACTGGCTTGACCATGTTAGCAAGTCGCTATTCTTCTTGTAATCACTGGCTGCCACTAAACAATGAGGATCCCCTCCTGCTGTGTAGTTAAAGCTTCCTTTTCAATGCAATAAACTCCCAAGACAGGCCTTGGGATACAGAAGACACAAGAATGCGGGTAATATTAAATGCCTCTGCGCATAGTGTGCCCAGAAGCCATAAACTGCATGGAAACATTTGTCTACTTATCCCAGCAACATTTTCTTTTTTTATTTCTTTCCTTACTGGAGACTTTTTGCTTAACTGGGAAGTATTACCAGTCACGTTTCCCATGTTTTATGTAATAGAGAAGTATTCCATCAACTTACACAGGTCACATCATTATGACCACTCAAGGTCTTGGTAGTGGTCACCAGTATCGGAATCCATGCAGACTGTATCCCACAGCTGCTGTAGGGTGCATAGGGAAGGGTTCCCACAGATGCTCAATTGGGTTCAAGCCTGTGCTATTAGGGGCCAGGGTAATATTTTAAAGTCTTGGTCATGCGCCCCCAACCATTGTCGGCCATTTCCAACTGTATGTTGTATGGTCTTGCTGAAAGATCCCATCCACTCCAGATAAGGCTCAGCATGTATGGATGTATGTAACCTGCAAAGATGGATTCATACCCAAATCGGTTGAGTGCCTTTCAAATGGGCCCAGAGAATGCTATGAAAAACTTTTCAGACCACAAGACTGCCACCACCAACTTGTGTTCTTCCAGCAATGGTTGCAGGGTTTCGGTTCTCAGATGTGTCACAACGGAGTTTTCAGCTTTGTCAAATTTAATGCAGGTAGGCATACTAAAGACAACCCTTTGTCAATCAGCGGAGATACAATCCCGATGAGGACATGAAAAAGTAGGTTTTTATCCCGGTTATCTGCTGATACAATTTCGTTAGCAGAGGTTTAGTCCAGCCATCATCTTGCGCGCCATTTGGAGTAGTTAGCGGAATGGTTTTAGAGACACATTTGGTAGCCCCCCCTGGTTAGTCTTGCTGGTGAGCTGCTCCACACTTTTGTAGCCAACATTCACCTCTCCCGTCCATGGCACATGGTGAACAAGAGACACCATTGTGAACAAGTGGCATGGAAACTGCAGCGCAACGATACACGTCAAAGCAGAACTTGAACAGTTCACCGACTGCAGTTTCAGAAAAACTACCACCCTTGGCGCAAGAGTCACTGTTTTTGCAACTCTGCACAAATATTAATCATGGGGCAATCAGACAGCCTATGGCACACAGGCAACATGCAGGAAATTTGGCGGTAACATGCCAAATTTCATGCACTTTATAGTGGCAGAGAATACGCCTGTTTTATGAACCCGCTCTACAGCAGGTCATAAATCAGGCGCATTCTAGAGCGACATTTCTACCTCAAACCACTTCGAAAGACGTCATAGTCTACAAGGCCAGATTATCACAAGGATTCATTGCACCAAACTTCAATAAGTAGTTAAAGCGGTTGTCTCACTACATTGTTTCATCTTTCCTCAGTCCTGTTTTCTTGATTTCACTTTGAATTCAGGGGCGTGTTTACTGGCTTCCACTAGGCTGCAGTAGAAGCCAGGTCTGTAGCTATAGACACAAGTGCTGGCAGCCTAGCATGAGACGGAACAGGTCTGTAGCTATAGGAACCAGTGCTGGCAACCTATCATGAGAGATGGAACAGGTCTGTAGCTATAGTGACCTGAGGAGCTGATGCAGCCCAAACAAGAGGGGATATCTCAGAATAGGTAGGATACTGTTAATGGACACCTATTGCAAAGTGACTTGTTTTTGATAGATCTTTAACATAGAAAGCAATCCTTGTAGTGTGACAACCCCTTTAACTCCAGTGGGGGTGGGGGAAAACAAAAAAAACAAAACAAAAAAAACACAAAAACACAATAGACGTATGGATGCCAGATGTTCTCTAAAGCCAGAGACATTTTGTAGCATCATTGTGCTCCAATTAATACAGGAAAATACCACATGGTAAACCCCTTATCCTCTCATGAAGCAGAGGAAACCAAATTAATTCACAGTAAGAAGCTGTGACAAACTTTCTAGAAAAAATAAATTAAAAATCAGGTCCTATGTACCCCAAAAGAGTATTATTGATAGAACTATAAGATGAGCTGCAGTTTATCGCCTTTGTTACAAACAAAACTTTAAGGCAATACAGCTATAAATTAAACACTATATAAATTTGACAGCGAGTACATGGGAGCATACTGCCCCACAGTGTACAAATCTAACTTCGCAACTCCACAGGGTTACACAAGGACAGATCTTGCTCCAAAAATGTTATGTAAAATAAACAGGATAACCATCACTAAAAAAAAAATCTCAGCAAGTCCTCTAGTTTAGAAGCTTGTATTGTTCCGTTAAAACTTTTGTCAAGTCATTAAGAGGGTTGAAACGCCAGAGATTTTGCCAAGGGAAGACTGAAAGGCCTATTAGCGGTGTTCTGGCACAAAAGACTCTTCTCCCTTCCCCCTCACGATGCTTAAAAGCCAATATGTTTTGCAAGGGTCTGCTGAAAGCGAATGATTTCTTCTAATCAGCAATGTTAGAACACATAAGCTTCATGTGCACAGGTAACAAAAGTTTAACCCAATAATTAACACATGGCAATACTGCGGCAGACAGTGATCAACCTTTTTAATGGCAAGTTAACAGCAATTTTGCAGGGCTTAATTGTGCACACCACTAAACTCCAGCGGTCTGAAATTATGCGCTGCCCAGTGTGTACGTTCCATAGCAATCCCACTGACTTGCTACTCCCCAGCACTTGTGTGTCGGAGAAAGTAACACTTTTCCCCAGTGCTTACTACGCACTGGGGAATGGGTTTGAAAATCATAGCCCTTAATAAGTGCTAGGACTTTACCATATTTGTGGGGTGTACTGCAGCGCAATTACGCCCTGCAAACACACTCTCAGGATCCAAGATCGGATAACAACAAGGTACCCTATGAACATATATGAGCTGACTACTAGCAAGATCGGATAACAAGGTGCAGAAATATAAATCACAGGCAAATAAACTTGGCCAACATTAATATATGGATGTAGCAATCATTTCTTTATTCAAATACTCACTTCACCTGTAGCATAAAACTCATTTTTCTGATAGTCTGGGAAGATCTGAAAAAACTGAGTAAGCGCACTACAAAGGAAATGAAAAGCAAAAATTATGATTTTAAAAAGGACGTTACGCTCGAGGTTAGTGCTTTTTCCATAAATCGTTAAAGCAGGAAAGGACAGTGACATGATGGAAACAATCCAAAAGTTTAGTTTATTTGTTCAGGAAAGGTTTCTGTATTTGACCCGAACTGGATGAAACCCATATATTTAATGTCCAGAATGGGATTGTGCCATCAGAATGCAGCCCAGTGGCTGAAAAGCTTAAAGTCTCTAGGACTTCTGTAGCTAGTCGCACCTCGCATACTGCAAATAATTCTAAACACAATATGCAAAAACCTGGTGTCTGACCATTTGCCACTGATATCGTAACTAGTTACTGAAAAATCAAAGCAGAACTGGCTTACTGCCCATAGAAGCCAATTGTAGCACAGATTTCATTTTCAAGAGCCAAATGTAAAGTGTTCTTACTTTAAGAATCTAACGAGTACACCCGTCATTTTTGTAAATGTTGTTTTATATCTTTTCATGGGACAACAATGAAGATGACACTTTGATACAATGTAAAGTTATCAGTGTGCAGCTTGTATAAGGCTATGTTCACACAGCTTAATTGCGGGGTGTACAGTATGCCCTGCAATTATGCCCGGTCTTCGGGAGTCACGCTGATCCGCATGTACTCCCGTGATGCGCCACTTTTTTTTGCCAGCAATTTAGACGTTAATGGCTGTGTGTTATTTTGAGGGCATATCAAATGTCCACTGACTACGTTAAGTTATAATCAGAAGTGTCATTTTTGGTGTTGTGCCATGAAAAGATATAATACAATACTTACAAAAATGTGAGGCGTGTACTCACTAGTGAGATACTGTACATTGTGCTGAATATCTGGAGAAAGTCAATACTATCTGCAAATTTTCTCCATTACAAAAGTCAGGCTTAGGACTTGCCACACTGCCCTTCACCGCACCAAACAAGAATATTTCACCTCCCTAGTCTCAACATTATGCAATAACCCAAAAGGACTGTTTGATATTTTCCACTCCCTCCTCAGGCCTAAAGCTCAGGCCCCCGTTACTGACCTCTGTGCTGAAGACCTGGCCATTCACTTCAAAGAGAAAATTGACAGCGTCTTTCAAAACACCAAATCTCAGTCCCACAGGGCACGTCCCCACTGCACAGGACAAATACAGGCCGATATTTGTCCTGTTTTGCGGCCGTCCTCACGGCCGCGGGGGTGGGAGAAAAGCCCTCCCCCTCCCCATTGACAAGCACAGATTCCGTCCGAAAACCGGACGGAAGAATGTGCATGTTCAATGTTTTGCGGCCGGACCGCAGGTGGAAAAACCGCCCGACGGAAAACCCGTGCAGTAGGGACTGTTGCATGGGTTTTCCATAGAGCACCATTGTGCTCATTTTTGGCCGGTTTTTCAGGCTGTCTGAAAAACCGGCCGAAAACCCGAGCAGTGGGGACATGCCCTTAGGGTGCTCTCAGTACTTGAACTGACAATCGTATCCACCAGGCTTCTCTTGTCTGCTCGCCCCACTACCTGCTTCAGTGACACCATCTCCTCCAACCTTGTCCAGTCGACTTCTCCAGCTGTCCTCTCTCACCTAACTGCTATCCCACAAGAGCTTTCCATTCACCTTTAAACATGCAGTTATAATTCCCTTTTCCCCAAAAGCAAACACACACACACACACCATCCTGTGCTGTTAATTACTGACAAGTCTCTAACCTACCCTTCATTTCTAAACTCATGTCTACTCTCACCTGATCTGCCATCTCTGCAATCAGGTTTCTGCACTTTACACACCACAGAAACTGCTCTAGCTAAAGTTTCAAATGATTTCACAGCCAACTCTCAGGACAACTACTTGTTGCTTCTTCTGGATCTCTCTGCAGTGTTTGACACTGTAGATCACCAACTTCACCTCAACGCCATTGGCTTAAGGAAACCATGCTCATGGTTCTCATCCTACCTCTTAGAACTTGCAAATGACACCAAAGGCGCAGTCAACCACCTTGTGGATCAGTTTTAGTTCCTATCCTCTTTTCACTCTACACTGCCCCCATTTGACAAACCATCAGCAGATTTGGCATACAGTACAAAACACCAGTGACCATCTGTCCATCTGAAACTAAACCTCACTAGAGGGGACATGGCCTGGTCCTGAATGGCGACGGACATGTAGCGGCAGAGCTCTGTACAGTGAAGGCTACAGCGGCTAAACTAAACCTTTAATGCAGTCCAGGCGATTTCCCACTGCATAGCCCCGACATATTGCTACTGGTGAGTCAGCCGCAAACAGGCCTGGTCACATCCTCCCGCACTCCTCTCCAAGTGCAGCGGTTGGACTTGCTACCTACCTCTTTCCACCCGACTCCTGTGTTGTGGGATGAAGACCTCGCCATCCATGGTGATTCGGGGCAGACCCCAGTTATAGCTGCCGACAGCCGCGTATCGTGGCAAGTACTGTTACTCACCTGGAAAGCTCCGGACACCACAGCATCATCCTGCAATCAATGGTCCCCGCCGCTGTTTGAACTTTATTCCTCCTCACAATACATAACGCACTACTGGGTCGCAGGCACTTAGTTGCCTGCCTAAACAGGATCTGACCTGATGCGAGTTGCAGAGGAGAGAGTGGCTTTATCACCCTCAGCGGCCATATTAGATATTAACCAGCCTCAGTGAGGGGAAAGGCCTGTGAACCTCACATAAACCTAGCTGGCACTAATCGCCATAAAGCTCAAACACTAGAGAGACTGCCATCTTTCTGTTAAAATTGGATCACATTGCCTGCAGCAGAGCATAATCCATACATTATTATATCTATAGGAGCTATCTGCCTGCTACACAACATCTCATACTGCCACTGCATTCCCTGCAGCACCTCTAAACTCTATACTCATCTGAAATACACACCTGGGTGGCGGCCCTTGATAATTCCATCTGCTCTGGTGGCCCATCTAAACCTCACTAAAACAAAACTTGTCACTCCGCCACTTATTAACCAACCCCCACCTCTGCTATTTCAGTTTCAGTGTGGGATACTGCTACAACTCCTATGCAGCAGGCTTGCCGTCTTGGGGTCATACTAGACTCGGATCGGTCCTTCAATCCCTTTCTGCTGTCATCTGCACCTCAAAAACTATCTCCAGAATCCATTCTTTTATTGCTATAAAAACCCATCTCCAGAATTTCCTTTTATTGCTGTAGAAACAACTCAAGACCAGAACGTATAAGTGTGACAAGTTTGACTACTATAACTACTTGCTAATCAGTCTCTCTCTGTAAAATCTCACTTCTCTAATCTGTCCTGAATGCAGCAGCCAGGCTCATCTTTCTTTCCAGCTGCTATACTGATGCCTCTACCTTGTGTCAGTCACTGCACCGGTTGCCCATTCAGTACAGACTACAACAAATTCATCTCACCAATAATGCTCTCCACAGCGCTGCATCCCCCTAAATCTCCTCCCTCATGTCTGTACCACCCTACTCAGTCTCTGCTCATGATCTTAGATTATATGCCTCACTCATCCAAACCTCCCATGCCCATCTCCAAGACTTTGCACGTGCTGCACCAGTTCTCTGGACCACACTACCCTGTACGATCAGGCACACTCCTAAGCATGCCCTGAAAATACGACATCTTAGGTCGGCCTACCAAGATCCCGAATTGTTAACCCCCCATTTTGTCACACACACCTGTCATTCCATTCACTTGGGCGCTTATCTGTATAAGAATGTACTTTAGTGGCGGTTTAGCCACTTTTTAGGTCAACTACCCCTCATTTATGAAGCATGCCTGGACCATTATGTAAAGCAATCACTTCTAACCTTTGTCTTACCCAAACACTAGATTGTAAGCGCTTGCAAGCAGGGGCCTCACAGGGGTGTCTGATCTGCAAGTAGCTTTTTACTTTACAATGTAGAGGGTAAACATATAGACAAAACCTACCATTACAAAGTGCTACAGAATATGTTGGTGCTAAATAAATATTATTCTAATAAAGTCTTAATTTAAGATGGAGCACCTCCACATTTCCCATTTGGATACATTAATGAAACTTAACCAGAATGTTGCATCACCCTCCACCTTCTATCTGTGGTGCTACATGAAAGACTATCTTGGCCCCCCAGCCAAGTCATGAATCTGGACAGAATTGGGTCATCGCCTAGACATCTACCACTATTGTTAGACTAACAACGATCTATACATAGTCAGTGGTGGAGGGGAGTGCCAGGCTTGTTATTAAACCCTTCCAGTTCTGTGCCGTAAGTTTGTGGTGGTGTGAAAGCAGTTCTGAGCAGGCTCACTTGCTGAGCCTGCTCCAGAGGTGGCAGGTGCCAGCTGTTAATACAGCTGACACTTACCACTAACAGCAGGGATCAGAGTCAGCTCCAATCCCTGCTTAATCCTCTATTCACCCATGTATATATATATATATAAAAATGCAGAAGGGTGTACAAGCAATCGCTACCCCAAGAAGGATTACATACTAAATATTACAAGTTCAAGACCCACCCACCCTGATACATATTTCTATAAATTTGGCATCAATGGAATCGTAGCCCCCAACATTGAATTCTACCCATCACTGCAAATAGATAGACAACTTCCACTAAGCTGTTGATTGGAGAGCGACACTAGCAACGAGTGTGCAGAGCCTACACATGATCATTAATACACTGGGTTCCTCTAGCAGAGCAGCCTGCAAACTACCGGATTAGAGAGTGAACAGCTCTACAGCTACATCCCAACATCTATTAGGTCCTTAGTGAGGGCAGCATAAACTATGTGACAGGTTCCCTTTAAACCAATCTGCAGTATACAATCTTTGTGGCTTTTACAGAAGTAGAACAATATTTTTGTCCTTCGCATACAGTAGCTAGTCAGAACTTTCAGTGTCAGATGTGCTGCTTTAGCAAGTTTAAATCTTTTCTGCATATGTGCTGTACTTTTATAAGGGATTGATCTATTAATACAACCATTGGTCGGACTGCTTACAAAAAAAACCACACCTGTATAAGTCTCTGCCAACATCATCCTGATCTGTCGCGTATCCTCGGTCATCTCTTGTGAAGCTGAAACCAGTGCCAACCTAAAAAGGTCAAAAGAATACAAATTATTCATAAGTAATCTAATATCAGCACACTTTAGCAAAAACTGAACACATGCATTAAAAGTAACTAGAATTCACATGGCTCCATAGCAAAATGAGATGGGCCCCATCACCTAATGACAAACTAAAACACCAGCATAGAGTAGCCATAATATAAAAAAAGGTATAAATAATACCTCCATATACGAGGGAACCTAAATAGTAGATCTTTACCAACTACTCATTCCCTACAAAAAGGAACACAGTGTTCTTGTACCCAAGAGGGGCCCCCTCAACCTATGGGCCCCATAGCAGAAAAAAAAAAGGTTCAACTCCCAGGTGCCTACTCCCATTTTTATAACAGAAAATTTGATTTAGGTATATTTAGCAAGTTTGTTGCCAGCAGTGCCTGACACCACCAGCTTTAAATAAATAGCCAAGATTACTTTACCAGCTCCACTATAAAAGTGACAGCTGTTATTGGTCTTCTGTGGGACCCATGATTTAAGGTCATTCCAAGGGGGAAACACTACCCAAGTGATACAGATAATCTACTGACTTTGTAACTATATATCCAGGGGACCTTTGACCTATGGCAATACTTCTGTTCCCTGAACTAACAATTCTGGAGCATCTTCTCATATCTCTGTGTTGGGCTATTCCTCCGTTATTCCTTCTAGAAACGTATTACTGAATTAGTCAGATGGGTGTTAAAACTCCCAGGTCTCATAGGGGTGTGTCCCTGCACATACTGACATTCAGCACCGATTGCACAATCTGACATTGTCCAAAGACCCCACCAATGGTTAACACCCATCTAACAGATTCAGTAATACCTTTCTAGGAGGAACAACAGAGGAACTGCACAACAGAGTTCTAGGAGAAGAATTATTTCATGAGGAACACAAGTATTTGCTAAAACAGACATATCAGAAATAGCTACAGGTCCTCCTTTAATTCATGGGAGGGACAATGTTATCTTGTTGTGGTGCTGAAGCAAGGTTGGTCAACACTTTGCACTGGAATGCGATGGAGGACTTGTTCACTATGGAGCAATTTATACTGGGTGAAACAAATCTGGGAAAAGCAAATAATTTAAAGTGGATAGAACAGCGACACCAGCTACAGCACTGACATCTGCTGGCTATGTATAGCACTGCACACTAGTTGTATGAATTCAGATGATGCAGACATGCAACTCCGTGGAATTAGCCATCAGCCTTATTTATTTTACAAAGTGCGGGACAAAGCCTTAAACCCATTCCCCTGTTGCGTTCCAGATTCTTTGTTGTTGGTTTAAAAAAAAAAAAAAAAAGTTAAAAATTCACACTGGGTACAAGGGAGAAATATTGCATTTAAAATCTGGCAGCATTTTACTTGAGTCACATCCTTTTCCCTTTAAAAGTGCTCACAGAGAAACCTCCATAACCACTGGTCACGAGAAGAAATAGAAAAAAAATGACATGGCCTGGGTGGACTGCAATATCCAGAAAGATTAGCAAGATTAGGGTTATTTAGTTTAGAGAAAAGACGGCTTCGGGGGGACATAATGAATATGTTTAAATACATCAAAGGTCAATATAGAGATCTCTCTCAAGATTTATTAATACCCAGGGCTGTATCTAGAACAAGGGGGCATCCTCTACGTCTTGAGGAAAGAGTTTCTACATAAACATAGAAAGGGATTCTTTACTGTTAGAGCGGTGAAACTCTCTGCCAGAGGAAATTGTCATGGCGAATTCACTAACAGAGTTCAAGAAGGGCTTGGATGCATTTCTGGAGAGTGATAACATAAGTTATAGTGACCAGGATTCTGGAGAAGGGTCGTTGATCCAGGGATTTATTCTGATTGCCAGATTGGAGTCGGGAAGGAATTTTTTCCCTAACATGAGGACAATTGGCTTCTACCTCATGGGGGTTGTTGCCTTCCTCTGGATCAACACTTTAATAAATGGGCTGAACTGGATGGACGCATGTCTTTTTTCGGCCTGACAAACTATGTAACATGCTATATATAGAAACAGTGAAGTATTTTGCCCAGCACAATGGAGTAAATATAACGGTTCTTGTGGAAAGAAGTATTGCAACTCCAATTAGGGGCCGTTTACACAGCAAGTGACAAATACCGGTCGGTTTATGCGATGAGTGGAGAAAAGCCCTCCCCCTTCATATTGAGATATACATATTTCGTCCGGAAACTGGACGGAAGAATGTGCATGCTCAATGTATTTCGGGCAGTGGAAACCCCGTGCAGTGGGGACATGCCCTTATATATAGTCATATAGGGATTCCACAGCACACACAGAAGAATGTAACTGCAAGAATTTTAATGTAAATAAATTGGAAGAAATTTTACATAAGTAGGTTACAGAGCTCATTTTCCATACATAAGTTTACATAATAAGAGTATGTGGCCAGGTGAAAATGTGATTTATATAAACGTTTCGGTTGTAACTACGACCTTCAGTAGAATCACATAAGGAGCTGGCACTATGGTGAAAAAAAGCACAAGGTAGCAGGTATGGAATGCGTATAAAGGTAAAAAGCAAAAAGTGACCGCAGCGCTGATAAACGGCTTGAATGATGAGAGCAAGGGGCAAAGCGCAGCAGGTGTATGCATGTAAAGTTTCTTCCAATTTACTTACATTAAAATTCTTGCAATTACATTCTTCTGTGTGCTCTGTGGAATCCCTATATATAAAAACAGGGCAGAACAGTTCTCCCCAATACATTAATAAAATTGCTAGATTTCTCCTTTAAGAGCCGACATTTCTCAACTGGTTTATAGCCTTAAAATCAGGGGTGCAGAAATTTTCCTGCTCCAAGGGCCATACTGTACCTCTTCCAAGGGCTGCAGAAAATCTTAGAGGGGTATTTCTCATCTAAGACCTTCATGGCACATCTACTGTAAACACTCAAAATGGTCGGCAGGTCTTGGATCCACAAAGAGACCAGAATCGGGGGTCCCACTTCTCGGTAGAAGGCCATTTTCATTGTAGTTTTTAGGGGTTACAGAAAGGTATTTTCAACAGAGTAACATGAATGTATGGCTTCCTCTCCAACTCCTCTCTGGAGTCTTATTTTTAGGCCTCGTTCACACGGCTTATTAGCAGCGTAATTGCAGGGACAGATTTTGGCCCGCAATTACGCCGGCAGCCGTGCAGCGGGCCGGCAGCTCACCGGCCCCATAGACACTCATTCACGGCACGTACATGCATGTCACTTTCCCCCCCCCGCGGCGGTTGCGCTGCCCGGGGGGGGGGGTGGGGGGGGTATGCTTTTGGAAGAGACGGAATCCATAGTTCTCTATGAGAACTGTGGATTACTGTAGTTACTTGGACGGATTGGAGCCGTAATGCAGCGCAAATACGGCTCCAATCAGCGCCCAAATAAGCCGTGTGACCGAGGCCTTATGGTACATCTTGTGGATCTGCCATGATTGTGTCACAAATAAATGCTCCTCTGGAGGAAGAAATAAAAAAAGGTAACACCACTGGTCACTTACTAGGAATAATGCAGCAATAGTACTGCCTGGATTGCCAATTTAGGTTACTTAAAATAAGACATCTCTTAACTGCCAGTCACACAGTGTCCACCATAACCGTGCCAGCCACACAATGCCCACTAGAACAATGCCAGCAGCGGAATGCAGCTGCCAAAAGATAACCTTCTGAAGTATCAGAACCGAGACAAACCAGATCTGTGTCCTGCTGGCTGAGGGCTGCATAGAGGAGCATATATGTTGTGCACCCCTGCCTTAAAGGGGTTTTCTCAGTCACCAGTAGCTTCAGGTTCACACTTCGTGGTCAGGCTGTGGGTGATTATATACCGTAGCAATGACTGGCGTATCCTCTCTGCTGTACCTAGTGTTCAAGGCTACATATCCCTTTAAAGGGTTAAAGCTTGTCAGTAAGTAATATAAACAAGCTCCCATCTTACAGTTAAACTGAACAAGGAATGACCTCACTATCTTGACCACTACCGCAGCCTGTAAGAGCATAGAGATGACTGGTAACCAGGAAAGCTTGTGTGCAAAAGCAGGAGATCAGATCTGCTCAAGCGAGAAGCAAAAGCAGAACAGCAATGGCTTTGGTAATGTGCTTTATTTACTTGTTACTGCATGTTTAGAGAAAAAAATGTGACACGGGAATACCCCTTTAAATAAAATGCGTAAACAAGACTTACGGGATTATCAATGTACAACATTGAATATTTGTTGGTCCAGGAAAATTCCCGATGAAGCACTATGGACACAAGAACATGTGGTCATTCCCAAACAATAACACAACATATCCCCAAAGCAGATGTCTCTATACAAATAGCCCTGTGTTTAGTGTATGCGAGTTCACTGCTTCATCCAAACAAAAAGCCTACAGCCTACCAAGAGCCAAAACAGTTTTCAGTAGGGAGAGTTGTGGTATAATTGAATGCACCATATAATACATTGTGAAGCTAAAAAATATTGGGAGATACTTGAAAGCTATGGGCTTTTTTTTTTTGGCGAGGGGGGCAGGCAGTGTTTACAGAGTTTAAAAAAAAAAAAAAAAAATTATGTGGTGATCTATATTCTGTGGGTCGGTATTTTCTGGTGGTAGCAAATTTATACAGCTTGTTATGTTTTACTACTTAAAGATTATTATTCTTTGCATCTCCAATAACCATTTTTCCTTTGCTAGAGCTGTGCAGTAGCTAATTTTTGTAGGGCTGGGACAAGATTTTTTTGGATCACTTTTTAATTCCCTTTACCGGACTGTTACTATTTAAAACAGCTAAAAGGTCATTCACATCTTAGGGTGCGTCCCCACGACACAGGACAGATACCAGTCAGATTATCTGACTGGTTTTTGTGCCGTGCACACGGCCGCGGGAGTATGGCTCCTCTCTGCGATTAGCAGAGAAAAGCCCTCCCCTTTCACTTGTTCATATTCCGTCCAAAACCGGACTGAAGATGATTTTCTGTTCGCTGGCAGCTTGAAAAACCACCGGGCAGAAAATCTGTGCAGTGTGGACTGCTGCATGGGTTTTCCATAGCGGCCCGTGTAAGTTTGCGGCCGGTTTACAAAACAAGAAACCATCTGAAAAACCGGTGCCGTGGGGACATGCCCTTACTCTTTCCAACATTTTTTTATTTATACGATCCCTGCTTTGAGATGCATCGGTGCCACCATTTTCTGAGTTGACGTTTTCAAATTAAATAATTTTTTTTTTTTTTATAAATTTGTGAAGTTGATAGAGATATATACAATGTGGGCGGTGGGGGGGGGGGGGTTGTGGAATGCATGACAATGATTCCAACCACACCGCCAGGGCAATGAAGGAGTGGCTTTGTAAGCAGCATTTCAAGGGCCTAGAGTGGCCTAGCCAGTCTCCAGATCTCAACCCCATCGAAAACCTTTGAAGGGAGTGGAAAGTCCGTGTTGCCCCGCGACCGCCCCAAAACAATCACTGCTCTAGAGAAGATCTGTATGGAGGAATGGGCAACCCCAGCAACAGTATGTGTCAACCCTGTGATAACTTACAGAAAACGTTTGACCTCTGTCACTGCCAACAAAGGATCTATAACAAAGTATTGAGATGAACTTTTGTTATTGCCAATTTGCAAATAAATTCTTTCCAAATCATACAATGATTTTCTGGATCTGTTTTCTCATTTTGTCTCCCATAGTTGAGGTCGACCTATGATGTCAATTACAGGCCTCATCTTTTTAAGTGGGAGAACTTGCACAATTGGTGGCTGACTAAATACTTCTTTTCCCCACTGTGGGATGGATGGAGATAGTGTATATATACACACACACTATCTACCTTTATACTTCTGATGGGTGTTTTGTTGGGAATAAAATATTGCCGTAACAGATTTCCAATCCACTCTCATTATCTTTAAGCTTTATAAAGCACTTTTTGGAATTTGGGTTTTAAAGGTGCAGAAACAAGTAAATTTAATTTCAACCTCTAAGAGGAGAACGCCATTACCTAGAAATCTGCAGCATGCCCTATGTGAACTTTTGCAACCCATTTTTATTTTACTCCAATACATCTGCAATAGAAGGCAACTTTACCAACAAGACATTAAGAAAACTACTTACATATTTGGGTATACAGCCCCTAAACAATCACAGGTCTTCATAATCAAGTACTCCACTACTTCTGACCCTATTGGCTAACAAATTATGAACTTTTCATACAAAAATAAGCATAGATCTGATTGCTTACATGTTAGGTTCTTATTCACAACGTAAGGTCCATGCTCCACAAAGAGGCCAAACATCGATGGACCTCCTGGCCCTCCCTGCAGCCACAGTAGAACTGGGGCAGTCTCTGGAGTGACCTGTAAGAAGGGGAGAGAAAGAGGGGGGGGGGGGGGGGGTGGAGATCAATGAAGTCACTAACACTATGCACCCCAAACTTGCACTCCCTGTAGCCAGAATCAGATACCGGCCGTAGGGGGTTTAGAAGTCCAACTCACCCATTTTAGACAAATATCTATTACATGGGTAAACAAGATGGCTGATGAGTTGGCCCCTTTTAAATCTGCATCCTGTTGTGACTAGTTACTTTTTCTGCACATTTACAAATCCACAGATTGTGCTCTATGAAATACTCCAAAAGGGTGCCAGAAAGGTGTGACAAATTGATGAAGCGTCACATCACTTAAATTGCCAGCTAGAGGCTGGCTTAGATTTCCATCAGTTTCGTCTTGTACATTATAGTAAATCCATCTGGGTACAAGCACCAAAGCAATAAAATGTACATTTTTATGAAAATGTTTATTATAAACAGGAAACTGGCATTCAACGTATTTTAAAAACCAAAATTGCAGATCCCTTCCCAAAGTTTTAAGGTTTAGACAGATCAATACACAGCCGAGTCACATTATTACTGACTGTAAGCTTGTGGTCATAACTGCTATATGCAGCACAGACAGCAGCTAGATGGGCTGGGAACACAAGCAGGTATGGGTGTACTTTATGTGTAAGGATGGATTCATACCCAAATTGGTTGAGTGTGCCTTCCAAATGGCTGAGTTGCCCAGAGAATGCTGCAAAACATTCCCCAGACCATAACACTGCCACTAGCTTGTGTTCTTCCAGCTGTAATTGCAGTGTGTTTGTTCTCCGATATGTCTCACCTGACACCATCACCCATCCGTTTCCAGAAAATGTGACTAAGAAAACCCTTAGCCAAATCAGCAGAGGTCCAATCTCATTACTGCAGTGAAAACTAAAGTCTTTTCTGCTGATGCAACTTGGTTATCAGAAGTGCAGTGAGCCATCTGCTTGGGTTTACTGAAGTGTTTTAAACAGGATTGCTAACCCCCTGGTCCATTGTGGCAGTGAGCTGACCACTGTAGCATGTTGGTCCACCATCATGCACCTTCTCAGCAGACTTTCACCTCTCACATTAGTGGCATGTGGTGCTCCAGTTTCCACTTCACATGGTGCCCTTTGTCCAATCATAATAAGCTGATACTATGAGAACATGAACAGTTCAAACACTGCAGTTTCAAAAATATCACCACTGACCCAAAAGTCAGTAATTATCACTTTCTGCAACTCTGATAAAAATCCCCCATTTAACCTATGACTGCAACAAGGGATATGTATACACACAGCCTATCACACTCCTTATAAAGCCACCTCACGACTTCCTATCAACATCTGTGTTGTGAACATAATGTGACTCGACTGATGTTGCCCAAAGCAACCAATTACAGAACAGCTTCTCTCAACAGGGGGAAGGGGGGGGAGAAAAAAAAAAAAAAAAACACACCCCACCACAAACAACAACAACCACGCTATAGAACGAAGAGGCTATAGTCACACGCCTTATTTTGGGATGGATTTCAGTCCATATTTCGCAAATTACGGGTGAAATCCGTCCCAGTCATTACAGTAATCCAGTTCAGAGAACTATGGATTCAGTCTCCTCTCCCCACTTGCTGTAAGTGACATGTCAATCACGGCGGTATACGAGCTGTGGATAATGAATGTCTATGGGGTCAGCGAGCTGCTGGCCGCCCGGAGCACACGGTGTAATTGCGGGCGAAATCCGTCCCGTGAATAAGCCGTGTGAACATAGCCTTACTGCCCGTGGAAAGACAAAAAATAAAAATAATTCCCCCATAGAGTTCAGTGGACTCAACTTTACTTGACAGACTTTTTACTACGTACAAACAAAGTCACTCAGAAGATGAAGTTTTTTCTGATAATTCTGTCCAAAGTAGAGTATTTATTACACAGGAGAGAATATTGCATAATTTAACTGTTGGGGAAAAAAAATAAAGTCAGCAGCTGTACAACATATTTGCTCAGTGGTTCCTCTTGGAAGTTTCACGGCTACCGAGCCCTAAGGCATTTTGTTGCCAGGACTAAGTAATAAAGCTGCTGTAGGGAACAGATTGCATGTGGGATAAACATCACTATTGTGATTTAGTTAGAAGTCTGCTCATACCTGTGCAGGGAAAAACCAAAAGAAGAGATTGCTGTCATAGGTTTTGTTCACAGTGAGGTATCCGGAATAGCTCTTGACATTCGATCCTGGCAGTTGTCCTACAAGGCTCAACTCGCGCGCTGAAATAATAATGGAAACACCCATCGGGAAATTTTAATTAATACATATCTAAATTTTTACATGCCGCATTTGACTTATCCATACAGGATGCAATAGAGGGAGAGGATCAGTGCTCTGTGATATATGGAGGTTATAGGATTTGAAGCAGGATGAGTAAGCCAACCCACACTAATGCAGGGAGGGCTGTCAATTACTGTATGTGGTAGGGGCAAGCAGGACTCCACAAGTACTGTGCCCCCCCTCCCTTTAGAGTCAATACTCTGTAGGACCACCTTTAGCTGCAATCTGTTGGCAGGGGAGGTCTCTACCAGCTTTGCACCTCTAGAGGCTGGAATGTTTGCCCATTTTTCTTGGTAAAATAATTCTAGCTCAGTCAGATCGGTTGGCAATTGTTTGTGAACAACAACCTCTGAAACCTTCACAAAACAGCTGTAGTTCTACTGAAAATGATTTACATACTGAACGTCTATTAATGAGATTACTTCTAAAGGCAATTGGTCAAACTGGATTTTATTTCAGGGTTTTAGAGTACAGAGGGGCTGAACACATATGCATGCAATATTCCTATTCCGGTCACAATGGAAGACCCAATGCAGATGTGGACCAGGCCTAACTGCAAAAATCTGGAACGCCACACATTGTGTGTTGCCCTAGTACATAAAATACATTGAAGTTTATAGCTGCAAAAAAAAAAAAAAAAAATTTGAAGCCTTTGTGTATGAATACTCTTGCAACCCACTGATATTAAACACATTGCCATACCGTTTTCTAACATAGGAAGAGGGAGGTGATGGATTTTTATTTTTTTTTCCCCTTTTTTGTTCTTACCTTCATCTATTTTCCCACTTTCCAGATAAGGTGTGAGAAAGATGGTTTCCCAGGATCTCCATTAGTTGTTGGAGGAACCTTCACTCCTTTAAATAGATGTCCTAAAGGACTCCTTGCATCTCCTAGCTTTAGGTTAACAGCTACCATTACCAGCAGGAGTGTCAAAGTTCTGAGACGGTCCATCCTGTCACCCTGTAGCAAAACAAAGACTTACCTTAATATTCTTCATTGAAAAGAAAACCAAAAGAGTTAAAGGAAGTATGTCACACTGCTGACAGCTCCATACAGGCAGGCTCGGACTGGCCCACAGGGGAACCCCCGGTGGGCCCCTGGGCATGGTAGACCTATAGTTTTTTTTTTTTTTTTTTTTAAACTCCATATACATTCTCAGAAGAGGCAAAAAAAAAAAAGCAGAGAAAGATGCAAAAAGCAAGAAGCAGAGTATAGGAGGTATGTACAGTCATTTACAGCAGCTGTAGGGTGGGCCCCTAAAATAAACTCCACCGGTGGGCCCATAAAACCTCAACTGGTGGGCCCCTAGAGTCAATGCCACCTGTGGGCCCTGGGCACCCCAGACCAACACTGCATACAGGTCAGGGAGAGGAGTAAAGACACTGCTCACCCGACAATGTTCCCTTCTTGGTAAACAGCCCTAAACGCTTCTCCAGACCCTTAGTGATGGCTCTGGTATCTTTTAAAGGGAATATGTCATCAAAATGGACTATTTTAACCCACTTTTTTTGTATGCCTGTATCCAATACATTTTACTAACCATGAACCTTATCAATAACAATGTCTTGCAGTATATCCCCCCCCCACATCAGCTAAGTCGTGACATCCAATTTCCCCAAGTGATCCATTTAGTTTCTCCATTAGATAGTATGAGGAATATTTAAAGGGTTCTCACCTTTTTATGTTAGACACATTTCTACGAAGTTTTAGTTAGGTTTTTTATTTTACATCCCACTTTCAATATTTAAAAAAAAAAATAAAAAAATTTAAGCCCTGCAGTTTTCACTTTGGCCACTAGGCTTAATAGGTAGGTTAAAAAAAAAATAAAATAAATGTCTGGTAATCGAACTGTATGAGAGTGAAAGAAGTGGACTGTACCAAGATCTCAACTAGCTTAATGGGGCCACTGGGTTATAATTTTTTATTTTTTATTTTAAGACCGTGCATTTTCAGTTGAGATTCAGAGTTTAACTGCTTATGCTGAAGTTTGAGATCACTACAGTATATAAATACATGTTGATGTTAAATTAAACAATAAATGTAAATTATTGATCATAGAAAAGAAAACCATCCCCTAAAAGCAAGTCTTAGGTCGTCCATAGGAGCAAAAAATTAATATAAGACACTGCCTTATTTTCGGGAAAACAGGACATGTATTTATATATTAAAAAAAAAAATAAAATAAATAGTCAAGTCTGCCTCCTATTGGCAATTGACTAAAAGAAAAAAAAAAAAAAATGCTCAAGAAAAACCAGCCATTGGCCAAATTTGCCCTTTATTCCACAGCACTCCCTCCCCCCCCTCATTTGCTGCCTAGAGGGGGTTTGCTGCACATAGCACAGCACTGATGGCAGTCAGTGTCATAATGACACATAGTACGCTAATACATTATACTAGGAATATTTAAAGATAAATGTGCAATAGTTCTCCTTTAACCCTATTAAAGGATTTCTCACCAAAATGCTTAGCCTTAAAGCTGTAGACAAAAAAAATAAAATCTGAAGACTATGGGCAACATGTATGAATTTTGGCGCCCAGACTCCAATTTTATTGCACACAATAGTAGTGTAGAATGCGCCTGAATCTATGAACCCGTTCTTCTGCATGTCATGAATCAGACACATTCTAGCACAAAAACAATAATTCAGGCTCCGGTAAACCACTTTTAAAGTGCTTTACCTGTTTCAGCAGTAATGCGCCTGGATTTGGCATACTGAACCATAAATGTGTAGCTTTGTATGACTGCGGGCTCTTTGTAACGCACCTAATATAGGAGTGCACCTGGTTAAAAATAGAGCGAACGGCGCTGCGCTAGTTATTGGGCTGAAAAGACGCCAGACTTCTACCGGAGCCCCGTATATACAAGTCACCCTATATTTTTAAATGCGGTTAGGATTTTGTTTAGGAGGTTTTATCTACCAGCCATGGTGATGTCACTTCCTGCTGAGTGTCATCGCCAGCACAGGAGCTTGTTGATCTAGGTTTCTGACAAACTTTAAAGGTGTTTTAACACCATAGAAAATCATGGCACATTGCTAGGATATGGCATCATTGTCTGATCGATGTGGGTCCCACACCCACCTTTGGTTTAGGCCCCCGAAACGCTCAGCGCAGACTGGAGAATCAGTAGCGCTTGTGCACGACTCCCATTCTGTTCTATGGGCGTTCTGAGCAGAGTTGAACGCACTGCTCGGCTGTACTCTGAAATCCCATAGAACAGAATGGAGAGCGACTGCACAAGCACAGCAGCTCTCCAGCCGGCGCTGCGAGTGGTGGACATGTTTCACACTCATGGCAGAACCCCTTTAAAGCGCTGTAGTCAAGCATTATAGTTTACAGACATCAGCATTCATATTACAGTAATATGCTCAGCTAGGAATGAACTGATATGCCAATCACTGCTGTAGACCCACCCACAGCCTGAACACCAAGTGTGAGTCTGAAGGTGCCTGTGGCTCTGTAAAATAGCATGGCAAGACAACCCCTTTAAGTACGAGCTGCATGCAAGTCAGATGTTCTTAACTTGGAGGCTGCCTGAAGTGAACAGCAACCTCAATATAGAAAAGATTTTCTTAGACAGCAATAATTTAAAACCTATTAAAAGCTAAGCAAGAGAAGCTGCACGGGGCAGTACACCAATTAAATGTTTGAAGACGTTTTACACAACTTTCTGGGATTTTGTTTTATTTTTTTTACTTTTTAGCTATGTCCTTCCGTTAAATCAGCATGAACTATAGGCCCCTATGGTAGTCATAATACTTGTAGAGAGGGGTATCCTATTCTTGCTTGGCCCTTATTCCTAGGAGCAGTGTGACTATGCAAGGGTTTATAGCTATCACAATATTACTAAACAAGGTTGATCACAAGGCATTATGGGAAAGGAGCTGGGAAGCTCACTGCGCTCTCTATTGGTTTTAACAAATCCTCAATTTACTTCTGATTCACTGAATCTTTGAGAAGCAAAAAGGAATATTAGTCAAGCCAATATCGCTCATCTACATACGACCGTTTTGGGGTTTTGCCCCTCAATGTAGAGCAGAGCGATACGGGCTTGACTGGGTGGGAGGCAATGAGTGGCTGAGAGAAGGGGAACATCCACTCATTGCCTCCCACCCAGTCAAGCCAGTATCGCTCTGCTCTACATTAATGAGGGGCAAAACCCCGAAACGGTCGTATGTAGATGAGCAATATTGGCTTGACTAATATTCCTTTTTGTTTTCTCAAAGATTCAGTGAATCAGAAGTAAATTGAGGATTTTTTAAAAACCCAAATAGAGGGCGCAGTGAGCTTTCCAGCTCCTTTCCCATAATGCCTTGTGATATGCAGATGTTTTAGTAGTGGGCTAAAAGGCAATCAAAACACTACACACCTTAACTGGTGCTCTACATAAGGAGAGATGTTTCCCTTCGCTAAACAAGGTTAAAAGTGCATTAGTCAAGGATTAGGTTGTCCTCCCCTACAAGGTAAGGTGGCAATGGGGGTGGAGTGCTCTTCTTCCACACTGTTCCCCTACAAAGGGAAGCAGGCATGAGAAGTATCAGCAGGGCGGAAAAAGAGGGACACGCTAAAAGCTTAGGCTATGTTCACACGGCGGGTGTTTGGGAGTTGCACTGATCGCAGCCCGCCGGCCCCATAAACTCATTACTCGCGGCGCATATTCGCCGCACGTAATTGACATGTCACTTCTCCCCGGGCATACAATACGATCGGATTGTATGCCTCCTCTCCCCGGGCGTAATCCATAGTTCTATTTGAGAACTATGGATTACCGTAATTTTGGCATCTCGCCTGTAGCAGAGCGCAAATACAACACGAAATGTGCGCCGAAATTTGCCTGTGTGAAGCTACTACTCAAAACACCCAATCTCAACAAAGTAGCACTTTTTCCTTTTATTCTTGGTTTCCGGGAATTATTTTCATGAGTCGCTTTCTGGGGATTTTGAAGGTGCAATGCTTCTATTTGTCACTCATCTGTTTACACCTTTAATTATCACGTTATCACAGCAGGAACAAAGATACTGAATTTAGGCATTTAAGAAAAATGGCACCAGTGATGATTCTAGGGGGAGGGGGGGGGAGGGGAAACAAGTACAGTTCTCTGCAGAAAAATAAAATCTCTCGATATATAGTGTAAGACTGAGTAACAGTCCACAATAAAATAGCCTTAGCATGCACAGCTTTTCTCCAGATTATATGGCATGGTTTAGGCTCAGTGCTACATGCTCCTTATAGGTCTAATGGGCCCTCTATAATTAGCCAAACAGATGTCAAGAGTGTCCTGGCAGATATACATTGTTATTCTATTCTCAACCGTGTTCAAAAGTGGAGCCCAGCTTGACTATTACAGCTTCAGCCTTTCCTCTGTTAAATTCCCAGCAATTTAAACACACAAACAGATTGCAAACCGTCAGCAGGGGATACATGGGAAGCCTCAAACTTGGTCCTGGTGCCAACGCTACAGTCACCTGCACAGGGAGCCACATCCACCTACCCAGTCTCTGCATTCAGCAAATCCTCCACTTGATAGACTGACGGCCAGCAAAGCGTTGTAATAGTTACACTGTACTAGGACACATTAGTGCCAGGACTGCACATGTAAGCAAGTCCTGCAATAGCTGAAGTCAGCTACAAAGCTTATAATTTGCAGTTCCTCTTATCCGAATGTGGAAAAATAAAGACACACACACACACACACACACACACACACACACACACACACACACACACACACACACCCCACACACAACACACACACACACACACACACACACACCCCACACACACACACACACACACCCCACACACACACACACCACACACACACACACACACACACACACAACACACACACACACAACACACACACACACACAACACACACACAACACACACACACACACACACACACACACACACACACACACACACACACACGTCTCCTAGCTCCATTAGAGCTGGCAAGTCTCCTGGGCACTGTACATATACAGCACTTGGATTCTGGAGGCTTAAAGAGGTTGTCTCACTACATTGATTTATCTTACCTCAGTCCTGTTTTCTTGGTGTCATTTTGAATCCAGGGGCGTGTTTACTGGCTTCTACTAGGCTGCAGTAGAATCCAGGTCTGTAGCTATAGCACCCAGCACTGGCAGCCTATCAGGAGATTGAACAGGTCTGTAGCTATAGCGACCTGAGGAGCTGATGCAGCCCATACAAGAGGGGATATCTAGGAATAGGTAGGACACTTAATGGACACTATTGCAAAGTGACTTTTTTTTTGCAAGTTTTAACATAAAAAGCAATCCTTGTAGTGAGACAACCCCCTTTAAGCTCTCTCAAGTCTCCGGGTCTGCCATGTACAGGAACCTATTAGTGTCTAAAAGGCTGCTTGTCACAGGTACAAGTGGTTAAAACAAAACCCCTTTGGGCCGGTTCACACTGCTTATTCAAGCCATAATTGTGGGACGGATTTCGCCAGCAATTACGGCTTGAATAAGTGGCAGGGGCGCTGCTCGCCGGCCCCATAGACTTTCATTATCCACGGCGCGTATCCTGCCGGGATAATGAACATGTCAATTTCTCCCCGCCCGACGGATTCACCAAGCGGGGAGGAGAGACTGAATCCACGGTTCTCTATGAGAACTGTGGATTACTGTAATGGCTGGGACGGATTCCAGCTGTATTGCAGTGCAGTACGGCGCGCAATACGGCTGCAATCTGTGCCAACGGCCCCTTAAGCCACACAGGTGATTAGGATTCATGGTTTGAGGGGTCTTTAAAAAGAAGTGTGGTCTGAAAAGGGTCAGCAAAAACTCTAGCCTTGCCACTGCAAGGTCAGGATAGCTTTCGGCCTTTGAATGTAAACCTCATTGAATCTATACACAATGGAAGACAATCTTGTGTGGACAACTGGGCGTATGGTTGACCGTCTATTTTGCAATCCGCAGACCCGTCTGAAAAGCGGACGTACCCATACACAGTATATAGGAAGTTGCAGAAATTCAGCTTTTTCTATACAGCAAGCCATTTCACATGGTTCGTTTTCTTGAAATTTTAGAGTATGTATTTACTGTGCAAATACCAGACTTTCTCATTTGTTTTTATCAAGTGGAAAGAGGGACACAGCCCGTCTCGTCAAACTTTTGATAAGCTATGCCTCTAACATCAACACCCCCAGCCTCCTCCAATTAACAGGACTAGATTTCCAAGGCTTAAAGGGGTTGTCTCATTACATTGAATCCTCACCTCAGTCCTGTTTTCTTGGTTTCACTTTGAATTCAGGGGCGTGTTTACTGGCTTCATCAGACTGCAGTGGAAGCCAGGTCTGTAGCTATAGCAACCAGTGCTGCCAGCCTATCAGGAGGGATCAAACAGGTCTGTAGCTAAAGCAACCTGAGGAACTGATGCAGCCCATACAAGAGGGGATATCTGTGTGTGCGCGCAAACGCAGCCACCTCTCCAGTCTACTTTAGCTTTCAGGGACCATCGCCTAGCAATATGCCATCAAAAATCTATGGTGGTAAAAGAAGTTTTGCAGCCCGATAAAGCATCTGTGTCCCACCACTTCAACCCAGCCACCTCCACCACTTCCTCCCTTCCCCAGCCAACCCCTTTGCCACCCCACAAAAAAAGAAAAATGGTTTATGGTGGGTGGGTGTAAAAGGGGCGGGCACAAGGGGGAAAAAAAAAAAATTTAATTATTAACACACCACACACACACACCCCCAACATTTTTCTTTTGGGGTTTTATTTCTTGCGGGATTTACAACGTACAGTTTATCTGTATTTTGTGGGTCAGCAAATACTACCACATGATCACCACTCATGTTACTTACCAAACCAGTATACCCTGACCAATATTGCCAAACCATATACAAAGATCAAATAATACCACCAAATCGCAAACCATATACTGACGCACCCCCAAAAATTTTAATGCCCAAATCAGCATACCCGCCCCCAAAATAAACAAACAATATACAAGTGCCTAATACTGCCACATCTCCACCATAAAGTTACTGATTATAACCCATTACACCAAGAACAATATTTCTTCCATACAGGGACCCGATAGTGGTAGATACCAGGTACTTTGCAAAACAGTTTACTTACATTTAGGGCCTCACAGGTGAGGTCTTGTCTGAGGAGTTGTTCACTTCCCCTTTTCTTCTCCCTTTCTTTTAAAAGCCCCATGAGGCTATTTCCCAGCCTCACTCGCCCCCTCAAATTTAAACCCCAAACACCTGAGACCCTCACTTTTTTTTTTTTTAAAATAATTTTTCCAATTTTGTTTTTCCCCCTCCCCCCCCCCCTTTTCCATCCATATTTTGCCCAAGTGGAAATTTAATTACCCCCTGAATTAGGGTCCCCGAAGCTAGATTAGGGTCCCCCCAGTTGGTAAGCCGGTACAATGGACCCCTTGGGCATTAGCTAGGTATATTGGGGACCCTGTGGGTAATTACTCACCTTTATGCGCTCCCCAGCATTTCCTTCTGCTCCCGGCCCCAAGCCTGCTGCCTTAGGCTTGAAGCCTAAAGCAGCCTAGGACAGGAAGCTCAGCAGGCGGCACGATAACGTCACTTCCTCACGCCACTTGCACCAAACATTTACGGCGGGAATGCACGCCCCCTCCTCGCAAGGACTGAAAAAAATTAAGGCCTCTATGGAGGGAGGCCTATGCATCTTTTTTGCCTTTTCGGGAAAGGGGCATCCCTGCCCCCCTCCCCCTACCCCCTTTGCTTTACAGACTGGCTGGGCCCCTTACAAGGGTACTGCCCTGCTCGCAATATTGAATAGCTTTTTTTTTTTTTTAAATAAATGTTCAAAAAGTTAAAAATTACCACATACAATTATGATTTTGCATCTATTATGAGTTAGTACAGTTCTGATGTCCTGCTTATTTACACCAACTTCCCGAGGTTATCAACATCTCCTCCTCTAGCACCCCGGGGGCCGATGACATCACTCCCTGCGTCTCTCATCACAGCAAAAGTTTGCTAAGCTTTCTTCTGACTTTCACCCTTAGGGCTAGTTCACACGGCTTAAAGGCAAAATTGCGGGAGGGTTTTTGGGCCTGAAATTACGTCGGCTGCCGGCAGCGGGGGGGGGGGCAGGGGGCCGGCGCTCCCGGCCCCTAAAAACCATTCCGGCGCGTCACCCGTAAATAGTGTGCATGTCACTTTTCTCCCCCCCCGGCGTATTACCGAGCGGGAAAGGGGAGACGGAATCCATAGTTATCTATGAGAAATGGGGTTTACAAGCCGGGGACGATTTCACCCAAATTTGGAGCGCAATACGGCGCGAAATAGGCTGAAATCAGTCACAGAATAACCCGGTGAACTACCTTAAGCTCTGCCCCTTTATCCTGCTGTTAAAACTCCTCTATCAATGTCCTTGTAACCGGTAAAACTAAAAATAGCAGAGCTGAAGTGTCAGTTACTACTGTAGATATACATACACATTAAAAATAACATTTCTATAAAAGGGCCATAGTGGTTTTTTACAGGCGATTGGTTCCCTTACAGAGTTTACATTTATTTCTCTGTTTTGTGCACATATTGTATTTAGGGTGTAGTCTCATGTTTTTCTTTTTTGGCGTTTAGTTTTTTTAAAAAAAAACCTTAAAACAAACCAAACCGGGGAAAAGGGTTTTGGGTGCAAATTGGGAAGTTTGCCAACTACCCGTAACAAGATCTTGTACATCCTTTTTAATACAGTTTCTGTTCCAGAACATTTTTATTTTCTCCACAGATAGGTTTAAAGATGGATTGGAGAAACAAAACTGCAAACTTGAAATACACGCTGAATGTATAGTCCTCTGAGAAGGCCGTGTACACAAGCTTCCTTCCACTGCCAAACTTCAAATATCAGTAACTACTTCACTCAAGATTTGGACAGTTTTAGACAGATGGAAAACAATGTGAAAAATAAGGATGCTTTCAAAAAAGAAAATTTTAGGGCTTTTTCAACGGCCCTTTTTGTGATCCGTTTACGATTCGCAGAGCGAAATTTCAAATTTTCATGTTATTAACATTAGTTCAATGGGAAAAGGCATCGCTGTTCCCACAGGAGATCGCGAGCGTTTTTGAGAGTCTCCTGCGCTGCGCTTTTCGCATCCCCTTTAAAAATTGACTGTCAATTGTTATTGCGTTCAACCAAAATGAAAACCCAAGGGGATAAAGGAGTCTGCATTGGCACCTGTCCAAAAGCGCCCACACTTGGGGGACTATCGGAACGCATTGCATCCTGAAAGCAATGGGAAAAGCCAGTGAGGTGCTGCGGGAATGGGTCGCAGGGAGGTTGGGTGGGTTTGGGGGGTGAGGTACTGCGGGGCTGAGGGGGGTGCTGGGTGGGGGTCAGGGGCTCAGGATCGGGAATAAAGAATGGGGCTGGGCCGAGACGCTTTTGGCCGCAGCAGGGGGTAATGGGGGAGAGAGATCTTTGTTTCTTCTAAAAACGTATCCGGAAAGCGGAACCGTAAAACGCAAGTCAAAAAAAGTATACAATACGGATTCAAATAATATAACTCTGCGTTTTTTTTGGATGCGCTTTTTTTCACCTCAAAACGGATCCGCAAAAAGGATCCAAAAACGTCGTGTGAACAAGCCCTTACAGTTCGCATTTTGTTAATTGATAAAAATAAAAAAGTGAACAAAAGAAAAAAAAAAAATAAAGATCTGCAGTGACCAGCCGTTACTTGAATACTGCAATAGGCCTGGTAGGAAATGCTCAGATTCTTCTTTTTCTAGCTACAGTATCACATAAGCAAGTACACCACTCACATTTTAAATATTGCATTATATTTTCATGGGACAACACTGAAGATATGACAGTTATACCAGCTGTACACGGTCTATATTGAAAGTGTAAATTTGGTGTGCCCTCAAAATAACTTAATACACAACCATCAATCAGCCTGTCAGTACTCAGACCATATGCTTCACACTGAATCAAATTGGTCTGCATGACTGTCATCCCAGTAGGAAGCCTCTTAAATATGATGCACAAGACAGTTCGCTGAAGACAAGCAGCCTAAGGACATGGATTACGGGAACCATGTCCTATGGTCTGAAGAGACCAAGATAAACTTATTTGGTTCAGATGGTGTCAAGCGTGTGTGGAGACAACTATGTGAGGAGTACAGAGACTAGCGTGTCTTGCCTACCATCAAGCATAGTGGGAGGAAGTTCACGGTTTGTGGCTCCATGATTATTGCCGACTTTGGGGATGCAACAGTTCATTGACTGAGGGAACCATGAATGCCAACATGTACCGTGACATACTGAAGCAGAGTATAATCCCCTCCCTTTAGAGATTGGGCCACAGGAGAATAGTCAAACAGGACAATGACCCCCACACACCTCCAAGATGACCACCGATTTGCTGAAAAGAAAATGGGGGTAAAGGTGCTAAACTGACCAAACATGTCTCCAGCCTAAACCGTATTGAGCATCTTTAAGGCTTTCTCAAAACAGAAGGTGGACTGCAAGATCTCCCACCAGCTCTGTGATCTGGTCATGGAGGAGCGGAAGAGGAATCCAGTGGCTGCAAATTATGAAGCTCTAGTGAACGCCATGCTCAGGGTAGTGCTGGAAAATTATATATATCAACACTTTAGGCACAATTTGTCCATTTTTACTTTCGTCGACAGCGGTTTAGACATTAATGGCTGTGTTGCATTATTGCGAAGGCACAGCAAATTTACACAAGCTATAAGTTATACACAGGGCTGTGGAGTCAGCAAGCCGAAGCCCCGACTCAATTTCCCAAACCTCCCACTCCCTCATACATGGCACGTTTAAGTGATAACTTTACTGTAGTAAAATGGTAACATCAGGCTGTTTATCACCTATTTAGGTAGAACAGACACTGACAAGCAAAAGGGTAACAATGTTTTGAACACTTGTGGATAGAGTTGAAGAAAAAGCTGTATTTGTATCCAAGTCTAGTCTGCACCAACATTAGGAATGTGTAGAAGAGATCTGGGATCAGCTTTTGGTCAAGATGTGCTTGAATCCGATTCCGTATATTTACTATTTTCCATAGGCAAACAAACTCTATCAGTTCTCTATCTGTAAAACGTAACTTTTATTATGTATAACTCTTAACCTCTATACACACTATTTAAAAACCTGATTTCTAACCTCACCATTTAACCCTTTCTACTTCTGAAGGAAGGAATAGCTCCTTTTCTATTATCAAGTCTGGTGGAGCACCACCTGTTAACAGGAGAGCCTTATATATACACACACACACACACAGCAATTTACTAGCTCCAGTAAGGGATCCCAAGCCTCCTACTTGGGCAGTTGTCCCTAATCTCATGGACACAAAACAAAGGCCCCCTTGTGACACCCTCTGCAGCAGGTGACACATCACAATTTAAAACGTCATGCCTGACCTCCCCGACATGTTTCACCAGCTAGCCTGGCTTCATCAGGGGTTTGAGGTCCTGCGACATGTTGTGTTAGCTCACTTCCTTTTCTATCATGTTAGGTACACACCCTATTCAGGTGCTCACCAATTAGCCAGAGAATCCACAAAAACCCACTCCCCCCTTCCGCTCTCCTGCATGCACACTCATATGTGCTGCTAAAGCTGCCACCATGCTCCCATAAACCAACAATCCTCAAAGGAAGTGAGCTTAGACCACATGTGATCGGACCTCTAACCCCTGATGAAACATGTTGGGGAGGACAGATTTGACGTTTTAAATTGTGATTTCTCACCTCTGTCTAGAAGTGTCACCTGCTGCAGAGGTGTCACAAGGGGGCCTTATTTGTCTTGTGTCCATTAGATTAGGGATGACTGCCCAAGTAGGAGGCTTGGGATCCCTTACTGAAGTTAGTAAATTGCTGTATATATAAGGCTTTCCTGTTAATAGATGGTGCTCAACCAGACTTAATAGAAAAGGAGCTATTCCTTCTTTCAGAAGTAAAAAGGGTTAAATGGTGAGGTTAGAAATCAGGTTTTTAAATAGTGTGTATAGAGGTTAAGCATTATACATAATAAAAGTTACGTTTTAGTGTTTTACAGATAGAGAACTGATAGAGTTTAAGTTTGCCTATGGCAAAATAGTAAATATAGTGATCAAAAGTCACTCTGTTCTCTTGTGAGATTTCCAATTTTTTGGAGACTATGTGAATCTGATTCAGAGCCCAGAAGGATTCAGGCAGTATTGAAAACCAAAGGTGGATTTAGCAAATACTAACACTTTGATTTTTAGGTGCAAAACTAACTAAGCAGATGCTAAATACTTGCAAGTCAACATTATGTATAAGATAGGCGTCACGGTTGGAGGTAGTGGATCCTCTGGACCACCGCAAGCGATGGCGTAAACCACACCAGGGAGCGGAATCTAAGTAGGTCACGGTTTTCACCAGAGCCCGCCGCAAAGCGGGATGGACTTGCTGCGGCGGGAGTCTGCCAAGTCGCTACCCCTAACGTGACTTGCTTGCGGAGGCAGCCGAGGTGTAGCGTGGTACAAAATCGGAAGGCAGGCTTGTAGTCGGAGACAGGCAGAAGGTCAGGACAGGCGGCACGATTCGTGGTCGAAGGACGGAGGCAAACAGTACATGGTAATCAGAACAAGACTCAGGAACGCAAGGCAAGGGGCACTAAAGATACAGCAGGGTAACCAGGAAGAGTCAGGTTTAAATAGGGGCAGCGACCGGCAGTAGCAAATTACCGGTGCGCTGGCCCTTTAAATTTAACAGACGGCACGCGCGCACTAGGGAGCGGGCCGCGGGACAGAGACTACAGCAGGAGCGTGGTGGGGTAAGTATGCATGGGGACCAGCGGAGGGACGAATGCGCCCGCGACCCCGCCCGGCAGAGATGCGCCCGTGACTAGGATCGCAGGGGCATCCATGACAATAGACAAGATGACTGTATATAAAATTACAGTAGCCTCATGTACAAAGCTGTAGTGGATGGTGAGATATGAAGCCTGAATGTCACAAGTTCAAAACATTGTTACCATTTTGCTTGTCAGTGTAAAATATATTGGATATGACTTTAGAACACAAAAAAAAAAAAAATTGTAAATATGCAAAACACTTCAGGAACTTTTGTTGAGTCTCTGAATTTGTTCAGAGAAATAGTATTGCCTCCATCAGATCCTGCACACATGACCTCACATCTGATTTGATTATTTCTAGGCTAGAGAACGGCCTCTCTACACTAACTTGGCTTGTGGGCAAAACGGTGACCACAGGGGCAACATCTCTAACAATGTCAGGATATAAAGGAATTGGCTTAGCCACAGTCAGTTTTGATCAATGATTGAACTCTCCTACTTCTGTGAAATCTGTTTGCATGGGAGCAGAATCTTTTCCCCTGCGGCAGCTCTTTGCCTGCTCCATGTCATCAATTACACTCCTCATGTGACAAGGCTGAAGATATGGGAGCAGGAGCACTGGCCGGACCCAGTTCCTCTTGCTCTTTGCACTGCATTGAACTAACTGGACCAACTTATTATATATTTTGGGAGCTGGTCCATTTTATGACGACTTCAACTCCTGCAAAATAAGCTCCGACTCCACAGCCCTGGTTATACAAGCTATACACCGACTATTTTACATTGGATATAGTTGTCAGTGTTGTCATGAAAAGATAATATTTACAGAAATGTGAGGGGTGTACATCTATGGAAAATCTGTGGTTACTTCTCCAAGATGTTTGTCACGACCTTTCTGCGGCGGTCGCCTAAAATCTGTGTGCATGTACCTAGAAGAACTAACTTTGGGAGGGGCATTTTTTGTCTTTGAGAAGGGTGTAGTTAAAAGGGGTTGTCTCACTACAAGGATTGCTTTGTAAAGATCTCTTGGGGAGGGGTGGGGGGGGGCCCAAAAATCAATCCTACCTGAATATCTGAAAACTACTGTACAATATACATGTCTACAGGGTTCTATGAAATCTTTAAACTCCTGGAGGCTATTGACATTGCAGAGGAACCTGTATTTTAACCTTCACTTCCATCTGATCAAGTGCAAAGACAACACCTACACAATGCAAATGAAGAGAAGGAGCAGAAGCACCAGCTCAGATTCCTGTTGTGGTAAATCTAGTGGGCAGACGAGACATGCAGATCAAAGAACTGAATAGAAGTCTTAAAACAGCCCGTGTCATAATGGGAAAGTGCTGAATGGAAAGAAAAAAAAAAAAAAAAAAAATAATAATAATTTGCACTTCAGTTTTTAAAAAAAAAAAAAAAAAGTTCTTGACCGGCTGTTTTACCCACTTCCTGACCTGGCACATGTTCCTTAGTACTAGTGGGTTTGAACATTATTATGCTCGCCGTTGGTTATGCTACTATTTTTTTTCCAGTGATATATTAGGCTTTATTTTAAAGTAATTAAACATGGTACAAGTGTGCTTACCCTCTCCTTCTCCACACATCACCCCCACTTAGAATATACTGGGAAACTGCACCAAAAAAAAAAAAAAAATATATATAAATCTATGGTACAGTCAATGGCACCATTTGAAAAAATACAATAAAAAAAAAAAAAAGTACTTCTTTTCCCGCAAAACAGCCCTTATGTCTATGCAGATAAAGAAAAAAAGGGTCCGTTCACACAGCGTTTTTGAATCTGAAAATCGCATCCAAAAACGCAGCGGCGATCGGATCCAACATGCAGCTGTGTATTTGGATGCAGCAAGTCTCTTACTGCGGCTTTCGGACCAAGAATGAACGGATCTGAAAGACACGAGACATGCATCAGTGATCACTCGTGTGAGGCTCAATATCCCCCCCATCCACTACAACTTTCAGCGTGAGACTACCATCACTGTATAGACAATCTTGGCTATCTCATAGCTAAATTTGACTTGCAAGTATTGCAGGATCATCTGCAGATTCTTGCCATGTAACTGCATTGTTACCGTTTTGCTCCTGGTGGTGGGACAAGCTTTCTTGTATACTACAAGTTACAACCTGTTTTCACATTCCCTAATAGCTCAGTGTGTTATTAGGCTATTCCTACTCCGCACACAAAACCGGTCAGATTTTCAGAGGTTTTAGCATTTTGAAACCGCTGAAAAGCCGACCATTTCGCATGCCCATAGATTTTAATAAAAAAAAAAAACCCTTTAGTCTGCACAGGTCTTTTTTTCTAGATTGTTGTCTGGTGCCAGCAGTTTTAGGAACATGTTGTAAAAGCCACCAGCGTCTTACGTTTTTTCCGTCTGTTTCCCATACATGCAATTGTACAGGGCGATGGGATTTAAAATAAAAAATAAAAAAAGCTTTCGTGCATCAGACAAAAAGCCGTCAAGTTTCCGATGGTTTTTGTCCTATGCTTAGTGGCCCTAGTCTTAGGCTGATTCCCAAGCGAAAGGTCACTGGCTGGAATCAAGGAGCAGCCATGAAGAAGATTTCCCAAGAAAAGAGAAGCAGCATCATCCAGCTCATCGATAGCGTCTCTGGGCCAAGAGAATTACCAAACCGCATCATGTGCGGCCATGACAGCTGGAGGAATATGGAATGAAGTCCGTCCATTCATTCCAAAGCCAAGAGGTGACGTCCAGGCAAAATATCAGAGCAAACAAGTCGGCTCATCACAAGGTCTATCAGTTCTAACTAGACAGGACGCGGCAGTGGAGGTGGTTCATGTGCTTCGTAATATTGAGGTCCACACATGGTCACAGGTCTGGAATGGTGGCCTGAATAAAGGTGAAGAAGCCTTGACTTCAATCTCGTCATAAGCACTGGCTCGAGTTTGCAAAAAAAAGCATGAAACGTGGACAATAGAAGAATGAAAACATGTTATTTGAAGCGACGAGTCAATAGACCGGGCTCTGATGGGGGCAAATGGGTCTAGAAGAATCAAGGGAAAAGGAGGCTAATGGCATGAAAGTGACGGAATTGTCAAGTTTGGTGGAGGAAGCCTGATGCTATGGAGATATTTCACAGCCAAAGATGTTGGATACTTGACCAGGATCAATGCGAGTATCCTACAGGATTCATATACTCTAGTACTATGGATATGAAAAGGTTGGAGAAGGAATGGTTCAATGACAATGAAGTAGAGTTGCTGTATTGGCCTCCACAGTCCCCAGACCTCAACCCAATCCAACACTTGTGGGTACAGTAGAAGAAAAAGCTGTATTTGTATCCAAGTCCAGTCTGCACCAACATTGGGAATGTGTGGAAGAGACCTGGGATCAGATTTTGTTCAAGACCTGCTTGAATCTGATCCAGAGCCCAGAAGGCATCAGGTAGTGTTGAAAACCAGGTGGATTTACAAAATAATCAAAATTAACATTTTGATTCTTAGGAGCAAAACAGTAACAATGCAGTTACATGACAAGAATCTGCAGAACTAAACAGATGCTAAATACTTGCAAGTCACATTTATTTATAAAGATAAGCAAGATACTGTCTATAAAACGCCAGGAGCCTCATGTTCAAAGCTGAAGTGGATGGTGAGATATGGAGCCTGAAAGTCAAGAGATTAAAAAATATGTTGTTACCCTTTTGCTTGTCAGTGTCTGTTCTACCTAAAAAGCTTGATTATTGCATCATGAGGTGATAAAAAGCCTGATGTTACCATTTTACTACAGTAAAGTTATTAAACATGCGCCATGTTTGAGGGAGTAGGAGTCTTTGAAATTGAGGAGTCGGAGCTTTTGCTTATCAACACAGCCCTGCTTTTGACAACAAGTTGATCAAAGTGTCCTACTACAGACGCCCCTAGCAATCAGCTGTGACTTACAGGAAGATCTGGCAGTGATTGGGTTCACATGTTGTAATTTTGTTTTTCATGGCATCATAACCCGGTTTGTTTTTTTAAACACTAATTTGATGAGGATTTCACTCATGTCCCAGATTTGAGCCAATTCTAAAGACACAGTTGTCGTTGAAAAATGCATCACAACTGCAACAAGTGAACTCAGCCCAAGTGTACATTTTCTCTGCAGCGCCACCACAGGGGAAGTTAGGTATTATACAACGCCCATTCAGACTGTGGTCTCAAAGAGACACGCAACCTAAAGGATGAGGATCCTCCCCCCAGGAACTTAGGATGTTATAAGATAGAAGACAAGTTTGCTAAACCAGAGAACCCCTTTGTCGATAGGCTTGAGGGGTTAAGATGGTTCTCTCATACAGTCAGAATGGACTACCCTGTCCATATACCCGATTAAAGCACTCCTGAGGTGGGTGCAGGGAGCCCTTTTACTGCAATGAGCAGCACGGTCTGCAGCACCTGACTACACCAGGGATCATCTAGTACACAGCATGGAATGATATGGGTGCCCATAGCCGACCCCCTTGTGCTCAGCTCACATCTGGGGGAGCAGTCAGAAGGGGAATATTCTAGAAGGAGCCATACACCTGTGGGGTATACAGCAGCGGCATATACAGTGTATACAGCAGCAACACACCTGTGGGGTATACAGTGCATACATCAGCCATACACCTGTGGGGTACATAGCAGTGGCATATACAGTGTACACAGCAGCCATACACCAGTAGGGTACATAGCAGTGGCATATACAGTGTACACAGCAGCCATACACCAGTAGGGTATACAGTGTACACAGCAGTGGGGTATACAGTGTACACAGCAGTGGCATATACCAGTAAGGTATACAGTGTACACAGCAGTGGCATATACAGTGTACACAGCAGTGGGCGATACCAGTGGGGTATACAGTGTACACACCAGTGGGGTATACAGTGTACACACCAGTGGGGTATACAGTGTACACACCAGTGGGGTATACAGTGTACACACCAGTGGGGTATACAGTGTACACCCCCGTGGTCGATACCTGTGGTCGATACAGTGTACACACCAGTGGGCGACACCAGTGGGCGATACAGTGTACACACCAGTGGGCGATACCAGTGGGGTATACAGTGTACACACCAGTGGGCGATACCAGTGGGGTATACAGTGTACACACCCGTGGGCGATACCAGTGGGGTATACAGTGTACACACCAGTGGGCGATACCTGTGGGGTATACAGTGTTTACAGCAGCAATACACCAGTGGGGTCTAGAGTGTACACAGCAGGGGGTGACAGCAGTGGCATATACAGCAGCCATACACCAGTGGGGTACATAGTGTACACAGCAGTGGGGTATACAGTGTATATACACCGCAGCCATACACCAGTGGGGTATACAGTGTACACAGCAGCGGGGTATACAGTGTATATACCAATAGAGTATACACAGCAGCCATACACCAGTGGCATATACAGTGTACACACCAGTGGGCGATACCAGTGGGGTATACAGTGTACACACCAGCCATACACCTGTGGGGTACACAGCAGTGGCATATACAGCAGCCATACAGTGTACACAGCAGTGGGGTATACAGTGTACACAACAGTGGGTGATACCAGTGTATATACCAGTAGAGTATACACAGCAGCCATACACCAGTGGGGTATACAGTGTACACAGCAGTGGGCGATACCAGTGGGGTATACAGTGTACACAGCAGTGGGGGATACCAGTGGGGTATACAGTGTACACACCAGCCATACACCTGTGGGGTACACAGCAGTGGCATATACAGTGTATACAGCAGACACACACCAGTGGGGTATACAGTGTACACAGCTGTGGGGTATACAGTGTACACAGCTGTGGGGTATACAGTGTACACAGCTGTGGGGTATACAGTGTACACAGCTGTGGGGTATACAGTGTACACAGCAGGGGGGTATACAGTGTACACAGCAGGGGGTATACAATATGTATACCAGTAGAGTATACACAGTAGCCATACACCAGTGGGGTATACAGTGTATAGACCAGTAGAGTGTACATAGCAGCCACACGCCATTAGAGGGACAGCTGTAACAAGCGGCCGGTCACAGCCACATTAACCCCTGTGTCCTTTGCAGGAAGTAACAGCAGAGGTGACAAACAGGAAGCGGCGGCCCCAGCTGCCTCACTACTCACCCGGCAGCCACAGCAGCAAAGGGAGGCGGCCGCCCGGTCTGGAGCAGCAGAGGGCGGTGTCCGCTCTTATGACTCCCCGGTCACGGCTGGGACTTGTCAGACATAATTAACTGCAATTATTCGTTCTTCCAGCAGATGGCGCTGTAGGCCGCAAGGATTCCTGCAGTGGAAAAGCAAGATTCGGAATATCCGCAGCCTCCATCAGGCCCCGTTCACACTGAGTTGTGTTGTGAGCGCTTTGATGAACAAAACGGACGTTTTTAGGCCAAGTGCACACAGCATAGGGCAAAAAACATCGGAAACCTCACAGCATTTTGTCCTATGCAGGGCTGCGGTTTTTGCCGTCGGTCTGTACAATTGAATATATGTGAAACTGACGGCAAATCGCGGGACTCCGGTGGAATATACATGTTGCATATTCTCAGTAGCGTCGCTAGGCAGTTATATCCGGGACACAAGTCCCTGATAAAACTGCCGGTGCCCTGGACATTGGCGGGTCGCTGCTGTGGACCCGGAGTGCCGACAGTCTCTTCAGCTGTATATGTGTCCGCTGGAAGCATATACAGCTGAAGGCTTCCACGGAGAAGAGAGCAAGCGCTCCCTACTCTGTGTCGTGAATAGGTCATCCCGCTGCCTGCGCGGCCTGATGATGTCACGCCGCCGGTGTCGGGAAGAAGACGGAGCCGAGCGGGAGCTTCAGGGTACAGGGAAAGGTGACTACTGCTATTTTTTTACTTTATATATTATATTACCTGCCTAGCTATATACTGGGGGCTACATTACCTCCCTAGCTATATACTGGGGGCCATATTACCTGCCTAGCTGTATACTGGGGGCTACATTACCTCCCTAGCTATATACTGGGTGCCATATTACCTGCCTAGCTATATACTGGGGGCCACATTACCTCCCTAGCTATTTACTGAGGGCCATCTCACCTTCCAAGCTATATACTGTGGCCATATTACCTGCCTAGCTATATACTGGGGGCCATATTACCTGCCTAGCTATATACTGTGAACTATGTTATCTCCCTAGCTATATACTGGGGGCCATATTATCTCCCTAGCTATATACTGTGAACTATATTACCTCCCGAGCTAAATACTGGGGGCCACATTACCTCCCTAGCTATATACTGTGGCCATATTACCTGCCTACCTATATACTGTGGCCATATTACCTGCCTAGCTATATACTGTGGGCCATAATACCTCCCTAGCTATATACTGGGGACTATATTACCTGCCAAGCTATATACTGGGGGCCATATTACCTGCCTAGCTATATACTGGGGGCCATATTACCTGCCTGGCTATATACTGGGGGCCATATTTCCTCCCTAGCTATATACTGTGAACTGTTACCTCCCTAGCTATATAATGGGGGCCATATTATCTCCCTAGCTATATACTGTGAACTATATTACCTCCCTAGCTATATACTGTGGCCATATTACCTGCCTACCTATATATTGGGGATTTTTAACCTCCCTACTATATGCGGGGGGATATTACCCCCCTCAAAACCAACCGCCCCCCCAAAAATTTCCAAAA